>OX411747.1:13263300-13863300 GCA_948252205.1 Orthosia incerta
GAGACTTATCGGCAAAGATGCGCTGGTCGACTCAAAGCTCCAGAGCCTTGAACACCGACGACGAGTTGCCAGCCTGTCGGTTTTCTATCGGTTATATTTCAGGAAGAGTGCGATGGAACTGCACAATTTGATTCCGCCTAGCCCTTTCCATCATCGGACTACAAGACGTACGGCAATGCGCCATCAGTACATGGTGGATATCCCACCCACGCACAAAGCGTTTTGAAAATACTTTCATTGTGCGTACAGCTAAGGAGTGGAATTCCCTGCGTCTTTGTTTCCTGATAGCTACAACCTAGGGGTCTTCAAATCAAGAGTGAATAGTTTGCTTCTAGGCAAGCGTGTTTTACCTTCGACCACATCATCACTTAACATCAGGCGAGATAGTGGTCAAACGCGAGCCTATAACAAATAAAAAAAAACACCAAATTTTCGCTAGTTTCTGGAAATGAATCCGAATCGTACACGAGTAAATGCACAACCATATTTTTGTCATATTCTGTACAATTATAACAGCGCCCGTGGCTCCACCCGCGTGTATCTAAATACTTCTCCCTATATTTATAAAATACAACCTATTCTTATGTATAAACTAAATTACTGTAAAGTATCATCAAAATCCGTTTAGTAGTTTTTGCGTGAAAGTGTAACAAAAGCCGTGCTCACAAACTTTCATATTTATAATATTAGTAGGATTTGCAAGAGACACAACATCAGCTTTTCGCTGATTTCTGAAAATAAAATACCTCTATTGAAACTTTAAGGTTGAGTTAGACAAGCACTTGACTGACGCGTATTTTTGTTTGGCAGCTTCGAAAACTTTATAACTATCTGGACTTGCTCGTAAAATGCTGCGCCAAAATAAAGTTATCATGCTTTCACGATATAATGATGTGTAAGTTTGTCGGTTTTATCGTTAAAACTACTGTAATCTATATGACGAGCATAATAGATCCGTAGTAGGACCGTAGCAGGACTCGTCACCTCGTGATAATAGGGTAGTTTACTGAAAATTAGTTTTTTGGTTAGTTGCTTTTTTAATTTATTAGTAGGTAGTTGTTTTTTTAATTTTTTAATTTATTTATGGATAGGCTCGCGTTTGACCACTATCTCGCCTGATGGTAAGTGATGATGTGGTCGAATGTATTAATAAGAAAGATAGAAAGAAAAAGTATTTCATTGCCACAAAACGACATACAAGCGTTACTTTAAAAGAACAAGAACAGTGGTACCTAGTTGATTTTACAAACTAAACCCTTAACGAAATAAAAAATAACCCTTCCTAAAACATATTAGACGTGTATTTTTTCTTTTGACACGTAAACATAAAGTGACGACGATATAATGCGTTGAAATATCGTGTGACGTCACGCCGGTAGTACACTTTACACTGCCTTAGTGACGTCATAAGCCCCCACTCCTGAACTTTGATGCGCTTCAACTTTGCATTTTTTTAATGGATTTGGTAAAGCAAAAAAATACGTGTCAATATTATTTGATAATCTCACTGACGGACTAAATCTAGTTATTCTTAATTATATTTCTACCCAGGAAACATCTCTATTGTGATATTTTATGTAAACGTATAATAGTAATAATATCTGCAATATTTATTCGTGACCTAATGACGCTACCATAACCTACTGTTACCAGTCTACCGATAATAATTTATTCCTACTGATAATTAATCAAATGCATTTCCTGAATGGCCACACATGTACTGATGTACATAAAACGCCATGAAATCTCAAGACTCCAGTGCAATAGGGTGCGATTTTTAAGTCGTTAGGGGCTCAAAACCCGGCAAACATGGCTGTCTTGTCAAGGGATATCGTGTTGCCTAGTTACGTTGTGTATGTCAGAAACGTAGTCAGTCTTTGTAAACTGGTATTTAACTGCATCTTAAAAGACTGTAAGCCGACCAGTACTTAGCTAGAAAAATATTTGGCAGATTGAATGGGGTGTATTGAATGTTTGATCAAATGCTTGGAAACATGCTGGTCCTGCTCCATAGGGGAAACTTTAGTGTAGACAAAATCAAATTTGCTAATTTATATTCCTATTCATAGTTATGGTATTTTTTTTTTGCAATTGACTCACACACTGTTCCGTTGTTGTTGAATTAGGTATTTTACCTATGTTTGCAATATTTGTAAGTATGAGAGAACCATGTTCCTATTTATTTATTTTATTTATTTATCAATTTCATTAAAATGTCAATGCTTTTATTACTTTATACCTGTACGTAGTTTTATTTTGGGAGCATCGTCCTCACATATATGAATTTATTAATGTATGTAGTAAATATTGTAAAACCCCTATTTTAAAAAAAGAGTAAGTATGGAGTTTCTTGTGCGTTCTTCTCCTTAACAAGCTATTTTTCCGAATGCACGGTAGAATCAATTTTTATTACTTGTTATATGTATGGCGTTCAAAAGTGCCGCTTACTGGCCCAATTGAAATAAATATATTTTACTTTGACTTTGAAAGGGCATCGTCCAGTTTTGGCCATTCCTGAACACGAAGCCATAAAAAAAATATTTCAATTTTTTTTTATTTGTTATTATTTCTATTTTAGCAAATATCTCACAATAATTACTTTGTATGAATTAACAATGTAAAAACATGTTTTTTTATTTTTTATTTGTGATGGTTTGCTCTTGACTCTAGTCTAGGTCAGAGGTGACAGAGACAAAGTCGACGATGAAGTGAGCTTACCCAGAAGAAGCCTGTTTACTCTAACTTTGAAGACATTCGGGTTGTATGCGGTCGGAAACACAGACGCAAGCAGTGAGTGCCACTCTTTTGCTGTGCGTGTTATGACGGATGTTTGGAAGCGCTTGGTGCGAATTGGTGGAATGGCAACTAGGTGAGGATGGTAACTTGCATTTTTTCTTAAGTATCAATTAAACTATTGCTGCAACTGTATGGTGGGTCAAAGAATAGGCCATATGCCGTGCACATACTATGACCATTATTTGGGTTTTATGTTGGGCAAGGTTTCAAGAACATATATTAATCTACCTGCCCAGTTTCCTACTAATTTACTAATAAATTATGAATATTAATAGTTATAAATTAAGATTTAATCTCCTTTTGTCGTAGATACTAGTTTCTTAATAATTAATATATTATCATTAACAAAAAAAAAGGCCAAGTGCAAGTCGGACTCGCGCACGAAGGGTTCCGTTCCATTATCGCAAAAAAACGGCAAAAAAATCACCTTTGTTGTATGGGAGCCCCACTAAAGTATGCTGTCTAGCTATCACGGTTCATGATATACAGCCTGGTGACAGACGGACAGACAAACAGACAGACGGATCGTGGAGTCTTAGTAATAGGGTCCCGTTTTTACCCTTTGGGTACGGATCCCTAAAAAACATATTTTATTTCATACATAGACTGTTTCAAATAAATGAAAAAAAAACTTAATATACATCTTTTTACAAAACTAGGTTTATATCCTCATTTTTACTGATATGAGCTATTTTACCAATCAAATATTATTAGTTGAATTGTTTGCCCACGAGTGGCCACGTCCCTAGAAATTGGACATAGAATGGGGATTCATTGAGGTTAATCTACAGATCATCAACAACTCGAGGGATATCCTACTATGTATCAGCCTATAGATAAATAATAATGATTGAAAAAACATCTTTAATACAGTGACAACTCGAAAATTAACCAAAAGAAACAAAGACGCGCCACAATTTATGACAAAGTAAGCCCATAAGTATTCCGTTTTCTCATTGTAGCTCGGGTCACTAAAAACGTTACCATGAGGTCGAATGGACCGAGTGTTTTGGCTCAACGGCCTACCGTCACTAGATAGATAGAAAACAGAAGGTCAATTTCGTTAAACAAGCGAACACTGGCGCATGCAGAAACAGTCGCGTACGTTTGAAGACCTTAAACCGTCTCAAACGCCTTCCAGTTGCGAGTAAAGACACTATCCTTTAGATTTTGTTCGAAATTGTCTATTGTCCTTAGGCTCTTCAACATTTGTAACGGACTTACAACATATTAAGACAATAAAAAAAAATGTGCAATAAAAATAGTTTAAGAGGTTTTTTTTATCCCGACTTCTTTTGCAGTGTCTGACTTTTTTTTTCAAAACTTTTCAAACCAAATAGTAACCCTAGCTAGAAGCGAGTGCGCTTGCAGTCACATTTTGTATATGTACGTTTTTTTAAGGACTCAACCTTCTTCATCTATATATTTTGTAGGTACTACTGTTTAGGGCCAACATTTATCTCGACAAACTTAATTGGGGATCCGTGTTTTTCCTTTTGTACATTTATTCATGTCTACAAACTGTTAGGTGTACGAATTTTCTTTTGGCAATTTCGTTACGCGTAAACATACGTGTTGGGTTTTGGAATCAATCTAATAATGGAAGACAAAACTCGATTGTTGGTTACAAAGGGCTGCTCTATCACATCACCGGTTGCGGATGTTGATAGTATTGAGTGAGGATTTTGCTGGAAATGTTGGTGAAACTGACAATTTGTGCATACGTGTATTTCGAGTATGAGTACGTATCGTCGAAGTTATTTTTTGCGGGACAACAACGCCAAAACGACTGATATAAATGATAAAGGAACTTGTTTATCAAATAAATGTATCCTGAACCATCCCTGAAAATTTAGACCAGCTTGATGTCTGGAATTGCACTAAGAATTGTCAGAATTCTCATAATGTTAGATTAAAGTAAAACAAAAAAAACTGTATACTTTTTTACCTCTTTAAGGTCTACTAGCACCAAAAACTTAACTCTGAGTTAGGGGCTAACACGAGGTTAAATAACAAATATGTCGTACGTAATTGGCCGTGTTAACTACAAACTAGGAATTAGAGAAATAACCCAGTTTAGCGCAAGCGGAAAGAGTTCTGAGCATAACGTAAGTAAGCATTTCAAAAAGTTCTCCCATTTCGCACTTCTAAAACATAATAAAATATTACACACAACTTGAAACAATAAATACTTCTGCATAACTAGCAGTTTAGTTCGTAATATAAACGTAACAATTTATGTTATTGTTAACTCCTTGAACTAAGCCTAATGTACTTGGCTAGGATATAACAAGCATAATAACTTACTAAGTTAAAGTTGGAGCTCACGACCGAGTTGTGAACACCCTATATGTATATTGTGGTATCTCCACTTTTAATTGTTATGTAGAACACTTGTATTATGAAGAGCAAAACTTCGTTGCTTGTCTTGTTAAGGTATTCAAGTAAAGATCACTTTATTCCCTGTTTATGCTTGATTAAATTATTATCTTAACCTAAATAAGGTATGATGTAAACAAAGTTTAATTATCAAATATTTTCCGTAATTACATTTTGCTTTGCTATGGTGGTTTTTATTTATATTTAATATGAATTTATTAAGCTGGGCCAGTGTAACGGTTTATTCTCCTACCCTCTTCTAACGTCCCTAGGGATAAGGCGTAAAATAAGAAGAAGGCGGAAACCATTAACAAATATATTTATTTTTGTAAAATTGTAAAATATGGGTAATTATACTAAATGATGTACGTATAACGTTACATTGCCCCACGTTGGGCGCGTTATACGTACATTATTTGATAATGACCCATATTTAACCATTCTAAAAAAATTAAAATATATTAAATCATAACCCTAATTAAAAAAACATAAATTCATCAATACGAAGCGCCATACTATTTGTGTTCGATAAGTACCCTCGCAAACTCAAAAGTTCTTTTGTCTGCGCTCGACGTGATCGTCACATAGATAACGGTCGCAGGCGCATCGCGCCGCACCCGATTTCTCACCTGAGCGACAGACATACGCCACTCGGATGCTGAGACGAACGCTCGTACCTACTTGACGGTCTCTGCTACGCAACTAAACTGTATTTCTTTTTGGCGCGTAACCGTCACGTAAAGTTGTTCGCCTCGCAATACATTGTGAAGTAGTTATTAAGTTATTTTCCAACCCCAGCTTGGGTAAGTGGTGCACATCATTATATTGTATCATCGTCACTTACTGACTTTTAGAGCTTGGGTGTTTTCAATCATTTTCATAGTAGCTACATTTAAACATCTTCGTACATCATTGTTATCTAGCCATCTATTAGCTTACTGTGAAATGGCTTAAAATATTTTCAACATCATTTTTCATTTCTACCCACATCATTTTAAAATAGTTTATATTTTTATTCCGTTATTTTATTGTAATCTCCGTGTCTGATTGTGAACATCCACGGCATCACTACTACGGGCCTAGTGCTTCCATCACGCCGTAGTCGTGGATGCTCACAGGAGTTTCTGGAACGCCCCATAACACCCTTATTTGTTGACGCGTTCCAGGGTTCAAGGTCCGGGTTAAGAATACCCCCACGCAGCGGCGCTGCCAGCTGGACTCACCAACGAACTCCACCTACGCCCTACTCCAGACTACTCGCCGAGCGCCTGCTTCCACCTGCGGCTTGACTCAGGACAGTACTGGACCACTGAGGGATAAATATAATACAGCACCTAAATGTAGAACGGCCCGAATACCACTATTATTGCCCCTCCGGCTTGACTATTGCTTTGGGTAATAAATATATTTGTTAATGGTTTCCGCCTTCTTCTTATTTTACGCCTTATCCCTAGGGACGTTAGAAGAGGGTAGGAGAACAAACTGTTACATCAGAAGCTTGAGATCTGACACCAGTCTTGCCAAGGGGTACCGTTTTATCCAGTTACTGGGTTGTGGAGGTCAGATAGGCAGTCACTCCATGTAAAACACTGGTACTTAGCTGAATCCGGTAAGACTGGAAGCCGACCCCAATATAGTTGGGAAAAAGGCTAGGCAGATGATGATGGATGATTAATTTAGTAATGTTCCTATACACGAAATTTATCTGCATAATCGAGTAACACATGTGCTACGGAACAACTATACGCGTAGCATAGCTGCTACGGCGTAGCAGCGTAGCTCTATTGCTTTGCTTCAGCTTGTAGCATCCAAACAGCAATAGATTTAGAAAGCTCGCATTTCAATCTTGAAATCATTTCGCGCTTACCACTTACTCAGAATATAAAGAAAAGCTCTCAAATTATAACAAAGAGTCACGTCATTCCGTCAATATATTCCGTCTTGCTCACAAATCGCGTTTTCCAGGTATCCGTTATTGCGTGAAACTCAAGCTCAGACGAGGCATGCATTATGATAATTCAAGTTTCCGTCGGAAGAGGCAACGCCACGAAATGCTTGGCGGCACGTGATGAAACGCACACAAATAATTTTATAATACACTTGTGTTCTTTATTTCTTTATTCTCGTGAGAGTATAACAGGGAACGTGAATGGATAAGCTCTTGTTGTTCGTAAACGTGATGTACTTACTGGTTCTTAACAGGAAATATGTATTTTTACCAGTATCACTGGCTTGTTTTACTTAAATAAAAACAGCATTTTGGGATAAAAGTAATACTCACGAATCAAGATAAGTTTCTAGTTATTTCTGTATATGATTTTGTTGAAATGTCCCATTTCTTATTAAATCAAAATTATTAGAACTGATCAATGTGACGACAATGATTTTGAAAATAATTATTCGTCTAGACAGTTTTCAGACTATAACATTAAAGTGTATAATTAAGTGCGGGATGGATATTATTAGAAAGGGTTAATTAGGTTTATAGACATTTAGTGAAACGATCTGCCATTTATATTAGATTAGCTAGTTAATCATAGGTTATTAACTTCGACCCTAATTATAAATTTACGCATCACGGATGACGTAAATTAATGGAGTCCCTAAATATATAAATAACATCGAGTATTTAGCAAGTGTTAAGCATTTATTATAGAATGGGAATTGGATTGTTCAATCCAAAATTATTTTAAAATTATTTAATATTTAGTTCCAAAATTATTTAATAGCTGTCTTGCTTGCGATCACTGAACTAACAAGAAGACCCAAACGTGTATAGGACTGATACCGAAGGATAGATGTATCCCCCTTTGCCGCACTTGGAGTCCCATTTGGTCCATTATGCGTCCAAGCCTCCGTGAGAGGAAATAGGCTTGGGCCAAATCCACCACGTGGGCCTAGTGCGGGTTGGTGGATGTCACATGTCTTTGAACTTTAGGTTCTAAGACATGCCGGTTTCCTTACGATGTTTTCTTTCACCGTCTTTAGAGCAGTGGTGATCAATTAATTAACACAAAGTAAAGCGCCTGCCTGGGTTCGAACCAACGACCTAAAACTTGCAAGTCGCGGACGATACCACTGGGCCACCACTACTCTCCGGAATGGACTACCAATCAATGGACTACCGAAATTTCACATGGTTATTCTCGTATTTTGCTGAGATAATGTAGCTTTGTAGAGCCCGGCTTTGTATGGCTAGCGGATTTTTACATCACATCACATCACATCATCAGCCTATTAATGTTCCCACTGCTGGGACACAGGCCTCCTCTCTGTGAGAGGGAATGGGCCGTAATCCACCACGCGGGCCCAGTGCAGGTTGGTGGATGTCACATGTCCTTGAACTTTAGGTTCTAAGACATGCCGGTTTCCTTACGATATTTTCCTTAAGAGCAGTGGTGATGAAATAATTAACACAAAGTAAAGCGCCTGCCTGGGTTTGAACCAACAACCTACAACTTGCAAGTCGCAGACGATACCACTGGGCCACCAATGCTCTACGGAATGGACTACCAATCAATGGACTACCGAAATTTCACATGGTTATTCTCGTATTTTGCTTAGATAATGTAGCTTTGTAGAGCCCGGCTTTGTATGGCTAGCGGATTTTTACATCAATACATGTTTTTACAACACATTCCCTTCGTCTTGTATATTTACTTCATACATATGCGTACTAACTCGCGTTTAATACCAACGTTTACTGCTATCTCAGGGTAAAACACCAACAAAATCCTTGTATTACCTCTTACATGTTTTATATCCACGGAATTAAATTGCTAAACTTTTAAGATGTTCTTTGCAAACCATGTAATACACCGCCTTTTTATGACATGAATATAAGGAGTTACCTATTAATCATTTTAAGGAACAAGGAAGTGATTATAAGTCAAAATTGTTATTAGAATGAAGGTCTTACTTAACATGTAATTATTATGGTCACAGTTCTATGTCTATCTGTCGTTGTGGCTAAGATCGTGCCTCTTGTGCTTGAGGTTGTGGATTCAAATCCAGACAAGTACCAATGTGACTTTTTCAATTAATATGTACTTTCTAAGTTTATCTTGGACATCGCTAACAACGGTGATGGAAAATATCGGGGGTAAATCTTTTTTTGTTATTGGTGTGGGAAATCATCCAATGACTTCACCCGCTCTGGGCCACCCGTGTTCATTCAGTTGCTTGAGCCAGAGCCGCAGTAACTCTCGTTCAAATTTATCCGCGACCCAGACAGGCATCGGCCCTAGCGGACCCCGTCAGTTTTGCTGACATATCTTTGAGGCGTGCGTGGAACACTACGCGCCTTCGACTCGGGCCTAGTCCTTATCGGACGGCGAGCTACCCATTACTCGCCGTCCGCAAGCCTGCGCCTACGGTGGCCGGGAATCGGCTTGCGACTCCCGACGCCCAGGGCATCCCCTGCGGTGGTTAGGGGCATGAGGGCCTCACCGGAGACCGTGCGGTATCCCCGGACCAGCCGGATGGCCATGACCCTTTGGGACGCGTTCACGAGCGTGCTGGTCGCCGCCTCAGGAATCGCGCCCGCACCGATGCGCCGTAAAGGGCCATGGACCGCACGACCCCCGCGTAGAGCCTCCGGCAGGAAGCGTTTGGACCCCCTAGATTGGGCAGGAGTCGCTTAAGGGCAGCCCCAGCCCACTCCAGTCTGGGAGCCAAACGTCGGCAATGCTCCACGAAATTCCACCGGCTGTCGAGGACGAGAAATATATATATAGCGTTCAAATACGAGTATTTAAACGCTAAATCTTATATTTTATATACTTTTGAAGGAAATTTCCTCCACCCCGATCGACCCAGTCGCCATTATAGTGGATCTATTTGATACAGATTCAGTTGAGTAAAGGCAATAATTTTTAAATTTATAGTTTACTAGCTTCTGCCAGCGGCTTCGCCCGCGTGTATTATACTTATGAACCTTCCTCTTGAATCACTCAAAAAGAACCGCATCAAAATCCGTTGCACAGTTTTAAAGATCTAAGCATACATAGGGACAGACAGCGGGCAGCGACTTTGTTTTATACTATGTAAGGACTAGCCTGTATTAACCCACTTTACGATGAACGATATGATTTATCCAGAGTCAACAATCTTAAATACCCACAGAAAAGCTTTACAAGGACTACGAAGTGCTTTCAGTAAGGAAACCCTTTGCGCTTCAGTGTATCCTAAGAAAACATCGATACTGTATTTCCTCCTGTAAGACATAATACCACTTTTGCTGAACACCAGTTCCCATAAAATTAATATTAATTCTGGTGTTCAGCATAGGTAATGGTTGTGACCATGTCAGCTTAAAAACCAGTTCCCTTATCAGTCTTCAGTCAAAAACTGTATAACAAGATCAATAAACTGCTTGCGATACATAAAATTATTTTACACAAATGTGAAATCGCCGTGAAAGCGTATATCGATAAAAACTACGACGAAATAGAAAACCTTATATCCTCGCCTACTCAATAGTCCAACACAAACATCTCATCTTCATACAAACACATGACATTCCACAAACACATACGCACACACTCCCGCCCCCTACAACATACCATCACACACATTCTCACGATTGGTATTTTTACCCGACTATGGCAAAGCCAAAAGGAAGGGTTATGATTTTAGTAGTCTATGTATGTATGTTACTACGTCTAAACTATTCATCCGATTTTGATAAATAAGGTGTCAATCGATTCGTTATTATGACCCGGGTAAAATAAACCAAATAAACCGTAGTCAGGTTACACGGTTTTTTAACGTTTTACCCGACTACGGCGAAGCCAAAAGGAATAGTTATGATTTTGGCAGTCTATGTATGTATGTTTGTATTTACGTATGTACCTCCGAAGCGCCTAAACTATTCACCCGATTTTAGGTAAAAAAAAAGGTTTAGACGGGTTACAGGTTTTTTAAGTTTTTGCTTGTTAATAACCAACGACATACATAATGACTTTTATAATGGAGGAACACTGACTCCCAAGTCACTGGTATACCTAGGTAGGAAGCCAGGGGACTTATGTTTACGATACTTGTTTTGTATGTTTTAAATGTAATGTCTGTAAATGCTGTCACTCTTGTTTCACATCACATCACATCACATCATCAGCCTATTAATGTTCCCACTTCTGGGACACAGGCCTCCTCTCTGTGAGAGGGAATGAGCCGTAATCCACCACGCGGGCCCAGTGCGGGTTGGTGGATATCACATGTCTTCGAATTTTTGGTTCTAGGACATGCCGGTTTCCTCACGATGTTTTCCTTCACCGTTTTGAGAGCAGTGGTGATGAAATAATTTACACAAAGTAAAGCACCTACCTTTACTTTTTTTTTTTTTTTTTTCTCACCACAATATACAAAAAAATTACATTGGTCAGATTCGACAATAATACACAACATAGGTAAATATATATTGTGGGAGACTGGTGCCTGAGCTAGGCTCGTGGCCTTTGTTTCATTCAGGACACCAGGATCCCACCCCTTTACATTTTCATTTTATAAATTATGTACTAAGCGCGCTGACAGAATGTAGTAAAGTATTATAAGACATTTCAAAGTTTTATTTATTTTGGTTAGTCTCTAGGTTAAGTATGCGAGACGAATGTAAGTAGATGTGTAGTATGGGTGAATCTGTGAGTGTGTGGGTGTGTGTGTGATTTTTGTTTAGGTTTGCATAAGAATGTTTTCAGTATCTTAATTCTTTATTGTACACCAAAAACAACATTACATACAGTGTGATAATAAAGTACATGTACAAAGGCGAGCTTAACTCAATGCTGAGTTCTCTTACAGCAAACCCTAGAGTGACAGAGAAAGTTGACAATTATAGAGGGCAGGCATCCAGTGTACAATATCAAAAAACTAAATTAAAACATAAATATACTTACTTAAATACATATATATATAAATATACATACTAATATTATGTCAATGTGCAAGGAAATGATCTTTAATCTTCCTCTTGAAGACCTCCAGAGAAGGGCTGTCGCGTATGGAGTGTGGAAGAGAGTTCCAGAGACGCACTGCTGTAACAGAAAAAGAGCCATCATAACGGCTGGAAGTGTGTCGCGGAGGACGAAGGAGAAGAGAAGTGGCAGTGCGACAGATTTTATCTCTCGGCACGAGGTATTCAAAGCGTTCACGAAGGTATTGAGGAGAATTGGGGTTGTGCAGGATAGTATAGAGAAGGGATAGGATATGGGTATCTCGACGACGCCGAATCGGCAGCCACTTCAATTGGTTCCGAAACTCCGACACATGGTCGTATTTGCGGAGACCAAAAATAAAGCGGATGCTCAAATTCTGCAGACGCTCGAGTTTATTAAGGAGTACCTCCGTTGCATCTAGAAAACAGACATCCGCATAGTCTATGAGCGGTAGAAGAAGGGATTGCGCAAGAGTAACCTTAGTGTGAAATGGTAAGAATTTTTGGAGACGTTTAAGGGACTGAAAGGAGTAAAAGACCCTCTTACTCACATTTGCAATGTGGGAGGTCCACAAGAGAGGTTAGTGTCCATATAAACGCCTAGATTTTTTGCGGTTTTGGAGTAATCTATGGGCACTGAATCATACACTATCGGCGGGAGAGACTGGTGATCCAAGAGATTGAGCATGTATCTACCACCAACAATGAGCGCTTGCGATTTGTTTGGGTTCAGTAAGAGTCCGTAGGATTTAGCCCACTTGTTAATATTTTCAAGGTCACTGTTGATCAAATCAAATCAAATCAAAATATTTATTTGCTAGAAATACATTGTTCAGAAGGGAAGATCTTAAAGCCTAAAAGTAATTGTATTCTGCCTGCAAGCAAGCGTGCGAATTATTTATAATATAAATCATAATTCATTAAATTAATATAAAAAAAAAATATATATAACAACACTGATGTAATAAAAATTATTCAATTAAATTAACCAATAAATTAATTAAATTGCAACTGTCGATAAATCAATATTAAAATTTCATCAATTCACTCAAAAGATATAAAAATGACAAAAATTAAAAATGTCAATAAAATTAAATGTCTGAAAATCAAAATGTCAATAAAATAAATGTCAAAAATTAAACTAAAATGTCAAAATTAAAAGAAAATAATAATAATACCAAATTAAAAAGTATTACACATGTTAACTATTTCATTTCTAACATCCATTTTTATATTCCAAAAATTCCCTGACGCTATAGAAACAACTCTTTTGTAGCCACTCTGTCAATTTTGTCTTAAATATATTACCATGTAGCAATTTAAATTCATTTGGTAAGTGATTATAGATCAATATACACATATTAAATACATTTTTCTTATAGATATCTCTATGACAAGGTGGATGATACAATAGGTTCCGAAACTTTTCCCTTTTCTGTCTTGGTATAACCTCAGTATGCTGCTTAAAATAATACATGTGAGCTTTTGTAAAAGTGCAGATATCTCTAATATATAAACAGGGCAGTGGAAGAATTTTGCATTTTTGAAAGAGCGGTTTACAACTATCCAAGAACCATGCCTTGTTAATAACTCGGACGCAACGTTTCTGGAGCTTGAAAACTCTGTCAGTATCGGTTGAGTTGCCCCACATGATTAGTCCATAGCTTAGGACAGATGATACGTAACCATGGTAAGCCGAAAGAGCAGCTTCTACAGACACGTTTTGTCTCAGCTTTTTCAAAGCAAACACAAATCTATTAAGTTTTTGGCAATTATGTTCGACATGGATTTTCCAATTTAGATTTTTATCTATGTTTAGTCCTAAAAAATTGAATTCCTCTACTTGTTGTACTTTTTCGCCTTCATACATAATATCTAATGATAATGGTTTTGTGTTATAGGAGTTAATTTCTATTAATTTTGTCTTTTAATATTTATATTCAAGCCATTTTGGGGAATTGGGGACTTAGTAACGAAAAAATGTCTTGTTATTATTAGTAGTGCCATGAAGTGAGTTTGGTACACTTACATTCAGTCTTGTAGAACTACTCTCATGTTGTATAAAATCAATTTCCATATTAAGTTTATAGGTAATTAAATCTAATTCTGAGAGCCTCTTTCGATAATTTACATCCAACCTATTAATTTCAACAAACTTACAATTCTTATAATTTTTTGTAAACAATTTTAGTTCATTATTAAGTTTCTTAACATTAAGATACTTATTTTCTGAAACACTTAAGATCATAATTGAACAATTGCTCAAACTACACAAAGCACTACACAGATTAGTCAATAACAGGTAGGGATTTTTATCATGTTTACCAACTGAAATTATAACAATATCATTGTCCGATAGGGTACATGTTAGATTATCTATATTTCGTAGGATCTCGCATGACGAAGCATATGATTGAACTGTACCCTCGATTTTGTAACTGTCAACCCATTTACCAGACTTAGCGTGAATTAAACGTGCTGATAGACCTCTTACTTTTTCGTCTCCGATGATATAGATATTTCTTTTCGTATTGCGTCTTAATTGGGTACTATATTTTAAGTTTTCATGACGTTGTTCGTTAGGGGAGTCCACCGATGTATTATTAGTCATATTATCCTTTATAAATTCTAGATGTGTACCTTGGTTGTGAAGTCTCTGCTTTTCTTCCTTTGCTTTTGAGCACTGTATGTTTGGACTGATTAGCTCGGAAAAGTCTAATTTAGTTTTCAACGGACCAATACTCCTGGCATGGCAGCCACAGCCTCAACGAGTTCACCTACTTTAAAATGACGATACAACTGCAAGTCGTCTGCATAGAGATGATAGTTAGAAGAAAGGACCTTAGTGATAGCATTTATAAAAATTGAGAAGAGAAGAGGAGAGAGGACGCCACCCTGAGGAACGCCCGCAGTCAATTCACACCATTTAGAGGTACACTCATTGGATTGAACAGACTGCGAGCGGCCCCGAAGATAAGATTTGAACCACTCAATTACTGGAGCAGAGACATTAAGGGTGGAAAGGATGCCTAAGAGAATGTCAAAGTCAACTGAGTTGAAGGCACTGCTGAAGTCCAGTAAAACCAATACAGTTAGAGATTTATTCTCCATAGCCAGTCTTATGTCGTCAGTTATTTTAACAAGGGTTGTTACAGTACTATGGCCAGGTCTGAAACCAGATTGGTAAGGACTCAGCAGGCCATTAGAGGACAAATAACAAGACAGTTGACCCCGGACAATACTCTCGAGGACTTTGGAGAGGATTGGGAGGATGGAAATTGGACGGAAGTGGGATGGTAAGGAGGGATTTGAAACTTTAGGGAGCGGTAGGACATGAGCCCTCTTCCAGGCTGTAGGAAAAGAGTTTGTGAATAGTGAAAAATTTACAATATGGGTTATGACAGGAACTATTTCAGTCAAAATAGGCAAGAACATTTGGAGTTGAAGGCCATCATCTCCCACCGCACCGCCTTAGTGGAGATGGATAGGATACATTTCTTAATGTCTAGTTCAGCAATTGGGTGGAAAGAGAAAGAAGTATTTGCTGGCAAAGGAAGATTTGAGAGTTCTTTCAGAGTGGAGGATTTAACATGGTTGTCGAGAGTAATAGGTGACTTACAAAAATGTGCATTAAGTGCATTGAGGTCCATCTTTACGGGAGCACTCTCGCTAGAGGCTTTGCCAATACCAAGAGTTTTTAAAAATTGCCATACTTGTGTTGGGTTGAAGTTATCAATGGAGTTATGAATGTGGCGCCTTTTTGCATTCCTACACAGACGACCGCAGCGATTTCGCAACCTCTTATAAATTACCCAGTTCTCTTCGGTGGGCTGCTTTCTGTACAAGCGTTTAGCCTTGTCACGCTTAGCCATCTGGTTTTTAATTGCTGGGGATAGCCATGGCGCGGGAAGGTGTTTTACTCTCACCTTTTTAAGAGGAGCATGTACATCATATAGTTCCAGCATAGTCCTGTTGAAGGTTGATACCATAGAGTCTATATCCTCGCAGGTTAACACAGGATACCAGTCAATCACACCCGCATCAGCCCTTAAACGCTCCAGATCAACGTTTTTAAAACTACGAAGAAAAAGAAATTTGGCCTTGCGTTTAGGAGGTCGAATTTTGTAGGAAATATAAATGAGGTCATGATAGGAAAAAGGAGCAGGAAGCTGTCCATGTGTGGCTACTTTATTAGGGTCAGAAACTAAAATGAGATCTAAAAGAGAAGGAGTACAGTGAGGAGCCCTGTGAGTAGCATTTAGTGGAAGTAAGTGCATATTGACAGAAGAGACAAGTGATTGGAGTTTACGGCTCCGCACATCTCCCTTGATCAGACAGGTATTGAAGTCTCCGAAGATAAGCGTATGCTCATAGAGAGAGGAAAGGTTTTCTAATTTAGTTTCGAAGGAGGAAAAGTAGTCGATTTGACAGGAGGGACTATAATAGACACCTAAAAGCAGCTTTGTGTGTTGAAAGTCTATTTCGATGAATAGGTGTTCAGCAAACTTTGAGTAGAAACTCGGAGACTGGTCAACAATCCTGTAACTGATATCCCCACGGAGATAAATGGCAACCCCCCCACATCCCTTGCCCGTTCTGTCATTGCGGACAATTTTGTATCCAGGCAGAGAATACTGCATGGAAGGAATTGCAGGCTTGAGAAAGGTTTCGGATACAAGGACAGCGTGAACAAGATCTGAGTCGAAGGACGACAGCAGGTCGGAGTAGTGAGCAGGGATGCTTTGAGCATTTATGTGAACAGCGTTGAAGAACTTGCGACAATTTGAAAAAGTAGAAGACAGGTGGTCTCGAAGATTAGGAGAATTATCATTGCTAAGATCCACAGCAAAGCCCTCCTCTGACGCACAAGAGGATGAGCACGAAAAGAAACTATCATCTATAAGATCATCTGACATAATAAAATATAAATATTATAAATTAAAAACTACTCTAAAAAAAAAAAAACTAAAAACAAACAAAATTAATTCAAGTACTTAAACCTCGTTGCACTCGCCGATTACATTATAATTAATTAAAATGAAAGTACTAAAACGCCAATAAGCCAAAAAAAAGTAAAAAGTAGGTTAGTGTGTTTCCGAACGCAACCTCGATAAAACTTATGTCAATTGACCTGTGTCTTACATGGTCATCAAAACACAAAAACAATACGTTTAGGGTTAAATAAAAACAAAAAAAAATCGAGTGACCGACATAAAAGGGGAAAAACAGAATACCATAATAAATTCCTTATACACCGAGAAATAGAAGAACCGTGACGCCGTACCATCATTTTGCTGGCTTGCGAGTTCTCTTCTCAGGCACTGGCTTCGATGTTATAGCTGAGGTCTCGGCTACGGGGAACTGAGCCACAAGTTCTCGATATTCCATTGCAGACTCGATCTTCCGCCGCGATTTATCAGAGACCTGGATAACGATTCTTCCCTCGGATGTCCAACACCTATGTATGCCGTATAACTTACGAGCATTCATGAAAATGTCATGTCTTGGCTTGGTGAGGAACTCGGAAAGCGTCAGTCCGGACCCTTTTAGCTTGGTTTTATTTCGCCATACCTCGTTCCGGACGATGCGGCTTTCAAAGCGAACCAAGAGAGGACGGGGCTTGCCGGTGTTGCTTCCAAGCCGGTGACAGGCTGTTAGGTCATTTCGAGTGACGCTTTTCATCTCCAGCCGCTCCGACAAAATTTTGAGAAGGCCAGTGCTAGGTTCAGCATCCTTCTCCTCAGGTAGACCATGCAATAGGAGAGCCTTAGCACGGGATGCCATCTCGTGCCTATCTAGCCCCACCACGAGCAACTCCATCTGGGATTTTAGTGCACTCAAGGTTTTCCAGATGAGACTCTTGAAGTCGGTGAAGTCCTTTGATAGGCTGGCAATAGTCTTGTGGGAACCCTCACCGCTGGCATTCCTCAAGTCTTCTTCATACTGAGTCATTCTTGAAGAAAATGTAGCCGTAAGATCCTCCACACAGGATGATATTTTGGAATATAGGTCCATAACAGTGAAGTGCAGTGCTGGCAGTTGAGGTAAGTTGTGAAGGAGAGTTGATGAGATGAGTGAGTGCACCAGAGGTCTATGTACTAATTTAACACAGCTATTTCAGCTAAAATACTTTTTTTCTATTTATGTTAAAATAAAAATGCAAGAGCTCAAAATGTTTGTGTTTACTTGGAACTACCCTCCAAAGAATGTATTCTTATAAGTATCATTATAGTTTAATTTTAGTAGCCAGTCAGTTAGCCTCTTTTTGCATTTATTCTTTGTGAGACTAAAGATATGTAACAACTTATGAGTTTTATTGTATAAGTAGCCAACTAGATAGCAAAAGAACCGTTTTGCAAAAATAGTTTTGTGACGTAGATGATGGCGCTCCACTGGGTCATATCGTCTTTTCCCCCTAGACAGCGTTGAATTATAGACCAAGAGAGTGTGCTGTTTCAACAGAATGTGTAATATAAACAGTTGACGCACTGTCAGGACTTGATTTTCTTTGTATAACTGCTCAGTGGGGTAGCGATACGGTCGAAATGACGACACTTTCAGTATGGCTCTTTGGGTTCTTTCAATTTCAATTAGGGTAGTTTTCGGAGCCCCACCCCAAGAGGTGATGCAGTAGCATATTATTTAGATTGTGCAAGGGCATAATACACAGATTTCATAATATTTTTATCGACTACAAGTCTCAGCGTTTTGAACACATAATTATATAAGTTTCCGTAATCTGTTACTAAGAGTAGTTATGTGGTCTTGAAATCTTAGATTTTTGTCGATTGTTATTCCCAGGTATTTTACATTCTCAGCCCTGTTGAGTGGTTCGCAGTTACAACTACGGGTGAGTGGGTTTGTGCAAGAGTGAGCTATAATAGTATTAGGTAATATTTGAGAGGATCTATTGTTTTTCATGCAGAATGCCATGTAATTGGTTTTGGTTGTATTAAGGGTCAACAGATTGTCGCGTAACCAGTTGGATACCATATTAAAGCCCAGTTGTGCATGCTCATAGACATCTTCCCAAGAGCTTGCGCTGAACAAAAGAGCAGTGTCATCAGCAAAGCTAATGATTTTGCCATTGGGGATAGTGAGTGTACCCAGATCGTTGATATAAATGAGGAATAATGAAGGTCCGAAGACACTACCTTGAGGCGTGCCGTAGTTAATTATTTGTTCCTCACTGATGAATTCATCTATCTTTACTCTTTGGGTACGCTCACTCAGATAGTCTTTAAAGAGGTCCAGTGGAAGTCCTCTGATTCCCAAGCTTTCCAACTTACGTACAAGAATTGGGACAGAAACCGTGTCGAAAGCCTTAGCAAGATCCAGGAATATGGCCATAACTTTATCCCCACTATCCATGTTTGTGACCTGGCCTCGAACCCACGACCAACTTGTAAGTCGCAGCCGATACCACTGGGCCACCACTACTCTCTCCACTTTTGTTTAATACATACATAATAAAAAAAAACGCAAATAGTAATCCTAAACTTGAAATTGAGTTTTGCCAATACTGCTATTAAAAAATGCTTTGCAAAATGTAAAATATTCTTATATCTGTAGCTTTTTTTTTTTTTTTTTTTTTTATTATCTATAGGCTTGCGCTTGACCACTATCTCACCTGATGGTAAGCGATGATGTGGTCGACGATAGAGCACGCTTGCCTAGAAGAAACCTATTCACTCTTGACTTAAAGACCCCTAGATTGTAGCTATCGGGAAACACAGATTCCGGCAGGGAATTCCACTCTTTAGCTGTACGCATAATAAAAGTGTCCCCAAAACGTTTTGTGCGTATGGGTGGGATGTCCACCATGTACCGATGACGCATCGCCGTACGTCTGGTAGTCCGATGATGGAACGGGCTGGGCGGAATTAAATCATGTAATTCCATCGCACACTCCCCGAAATGTAACCGATAAAATACCGACAAACTGGCAACTCGGCGACGATGTTCAAGGCTCTGGAGCTTTGACTTGACCAGTGCCTCATTACCGATGAGTTTCTTGGCCCGCTTTTCGATCGACTCTAGTGCATCAAGCTGGTATTTGGCAGATCCATCCCAGAGATGAGAACAGTACTCCATGCACGATCGAACTTGCGCTTGATACAAGTTGAGCAGCTGTTCCGCTCTTAGCTAGCACGAACAAGCTCTCAATAAGAAAACTACCGCATGCAATCCCCTAGTCAACCGGCAGATATCAACAACATTTCAGGACGCCGAACTATTGACCTAAGCGAAGCAAAACAAAGGTGCTTATTATATAGCGCCTATATAAGGCGGGCACATGTATCGGGGTGGCGAATGAAACGGCTTCCATCACGCGATCCGCTGAAAACCTGAAAGAATAACCCAATACCTGTCAAGCTGCAGATATTTTGTTCACGAAAATAAAATATCCGATTTCATCTCACAGTTTATTATTCTTTAACGACATCACATAAAATAATATTATTTAAAATCCAGTGCGATGTGAAATTAAAGCCATATTTAAAACGTTGAATACCTTACTGTCCATAAACATTCGTTTTAAACTAAAAGTTTACGGTTTAAAACAATAAAGCGTGTATTCTCTTTGTATAAAACGCGCATTTTATCTATGCAAAATGAGAATCGTTACTTTAGATTTTAGGTGGCAGTAAAAGATATGCGGAGATGTTCAACTCTCGAACAGCTTTGTTTTAACGCTAAATCTCGGTAAGTGTCCTTAAAATGAATAGAAGCGTCTCGCTATTGATCACCTAATTATGGACTAAACTGTTGCACACTTAACACCAGATACCCCTTAGTAGCTAATTTTAAAATTAGAATCACGTCTAAACGGCTTGTCGTAATTTTTAAAACCATTTTCTTAATAATTTGATCTGAGATAATTTTGAGTTTTATTCGTATAACAGTGTAATTAATTTGTAAAAATGTATCTAAAACGGACAAAAACACGACAATGGCACCAAAATTGCTTGGCGTATTTTAACGAAATTGACACCATCTCAAAGACAATTTAATTATCTAAATTTTGATCTCTGGCTTTTTTTTAAGTCATAGAATAATAAGGTAAGTACAAAAAACTACTAAATTTTGGGTCGCGCGGGTGTGAAACGAGTGCGCGTTTTGTTCCCTCAAGGTCGTTGGCGTTAGTTGTCGTCTTAATAGAAAATAATGAAGACTTCCACAATAATGAGTGAAGAAGCGGTTTAAAACTACAAGCTTTTTATTAACTTGCAATGTATGTATGTATGTGTCAATGGATGTTTGGTTAAAAGAGGACAGTATACCCAAGTGCACAATAAAAAGATCATAAAAAAAATGTGAAGTAAATGTCATGTTTATTGTACAAGCTTTTATTTAACTTGCAATGTGTGTATGTAAGTGTGTTCGGGTCCAACTCTTGCAACTGAATTTTAAAGCAGTTATCCTCAACCGATTAAGATGAAATTTTGCATACACGTTGGAGTTGCGGAAAACAGCCCGTTTTAACCTAACCTAACCTTGGTTTGGATGATAATGCACGGAATGCATCGTAAGCTAAAAAGCTTGTTTAAAAAAGGTATTTTTAATTGAAAGTATAAAAACATGTTTTAAGTATAAGCAATCTGACTTGGCATATTACTGAAAAATTCTAACTAATTATTATAAAAGGGAATGTGAGTTTGTTTGTTTACGCTTTCACGCCTTAACTGCTAAACGGATTTTGATAAAACTTGGCATATGGATTTATCAGAACGTGGATTAGAATATAGGATACTTTTCATATTGGTATGATGTTCCCTTGGGAAAATAAACTACTATTCAAACGGACGACGCCGCTGACAGGAGCTACAACATATTTGCGAAAAACCAGATCGATTTGAAACCGATTCGAAATATCACGTTTGGCACGGTGTCTTGAATCGATTATTCAATTCGAGTGAGTCCCGCATGAGGAATGGAAATCGGTCAGTGGGGTCGCAAGGGACCTCCGCCGCCTTCCCTGAGGTGAGGCTCCACGTGACTGGACTTGATTCAGCCTCCCACCTTTGTTCTGCGTCGCGTTACAGTCAACAATCTGGATGGATGATGTGATTTAGTGGCTTCGTCTGTTTTCGGTTGGATTTATTGCACTGGTCTTGATGTGTTTTGTGGTAAGCTTTAAATTGAACTGTTTTACGGAGATGAGGTTACGCTGGAGACGATTTCTAGATGTTCAGGTATTTTTTTATTTTAAATGGGTGGGTTAAAGAAATATGTCACGTTTTTTTTTGTTTTGCTTTAGTTGCGTCAAATAGTTTGTTTGAACTATTTATTTTCAACTGACTTTAAAAAGGAGGAGGGTCTTAATTTGACTGTATGTTATTGTACAATATTTTTTACGCGATTACTGCGCCAGTAATAAACCGATTTTCATTATTCCTTTTTTATTTGGAACCTGCTGCTTCTCATGTGGTCCCATTTAAATTTGATCAATATCTGATGAATAGTTTTCAGGTTATCCTTAATATTGCACATTTCCATGGTTGTATAAGATACCTAGATAAAATAAAAATAAAAGATTTAAAAAAAAATTACCGACTTCTAAAACAAAACACTACAAATCTAAAAATTACTTTGTTTTCGGCTGTCGGTGTCAAAAACGAAAAGAAATAGGTACCCCTTATTGACATCGATTTATGTAACATATTTCATCTTAATAGACAATTTACTTACTATTTTACGCACACGCAAACGTACAGAAACGAACTTACTCCTATTTATTTTCAGTTTAAAATTATTTTGGTCTCATTACAAAAACACTGTAACTCGAGCTAAAAATAAATTGCAATCTACCACAAACACAAAATAAAGTCAGTCAATTTGCCCCAACACGACACAACGACTCGAAACTAAATAACAGATTTAGTCCCTGACCACCAAACCTCATTTAATAAATATTATATTCGTTGCAGAATAAATAATTACAAATAGTTGACTACTTTCAATGTAAATTAATATGCGAAATAGGTGGAACAATATTATTAAAGGCTCACTTCCGATCACAGCAGCTCCAGCGTTACTGTAGTAGCGGTACTGAAATTAGCGGAAAGAAGATACCAAGTGCCGTGCAATATGCGTCACTTACACGTTCGAGTCAATCCACTCCGCGCTCTGCGATCGAGGTTTCTTGACTAGAACACGTAACGTAACCGCCGAATATTACAGGGTGCTTAAGACGACGACGACAAACGCCAACGATCTTGAGAGAACTAAACGCACACCCGTGCGACCAATAATTTTACAATGCATGTCCTCGAAAAGAGCGTTTTCCAAGCAGCCAAACTGTGCGCAAAGTGTCACTTTTTTTTACTAGTGCTTTTTACTTTCCTGAACTTTTTTAATTTTTAACTCCAACGTCAGCCCGCCGCATAGAGTTTTTATTATTTGAGAAAAGTTTTAAAATTAGTTAAGTACAGATTATCATTCATATAAAAAGTAAAACAAAACTAATACGTCATTTAAGGCGTTTTTAATTACTCTAGATTTAGATTTTGATCAATAAATTAATTTTAATTATTCATTAAATATGTTTGGCAGAATTAATATTTTGCTCGTGCCTTTTTGCGTTATGACGTGACAGCTATTGCACATGCGCAGTAGAACTATGAACTATTAGTTAATCTGTGGTTATGCTGAGCGCCCTTGAATAAGCGCCATTTTATTAATTTCTTGCTTGGTTAAGATATATTTTTTTATTTCCTCGCACAATGCATAGTAAAATGTTGTATGATACACGTGCGTAAGATGACTTCCGACTCGTGTCGATTTATCCACTCACTCGCTTCGCTCGCTCGTGAATAAAAATGCCACTCATCGGGAATCACCTACTTCCCGCACTTGTAGCATAAATAACTATTGTCGTTTTTAGTACTTACCTTATTATTGCTTGTCTTTAAAATAAAAGCCGTAGATTAATATGAAGGTAGATAATAAAATTTTCTATAAGATGATGAAAAAATCTCGTTTTTAGGGTTCCGTACTCAAAGGGTAAAAACGGGACCCTATTACTAAGACGCCGCGGTCCGTCTGTCTGTCTGTCTGTCACCAGGCTGCATGTCTGTATCACATGAACCGTGATAGCTAGACAGTTGAAATTTTCACAAATGATGTATTTCTGTTGCCGCTATAACAACAAATACAAAAACAAAATAAAATAAATATTCAAGTGGGGCTCCCATACAACAAACGTAATTTTGTTGCCATTTTTTGCGATAATGGTACGGAACCCTTCGTGCGCGAGTCCGACTTGCACTTGGCCGGTTTTTACTTTTTTGTCCGCGTTAGACATAACTTTACAAATTAATTACACTATTTTATACAAAAAGAATTTAAAATTTTCATAGACAATATTATTTAAAAAAAGGTCGAGTATGTCATACATTATTTTGGAAAAATTACGACCCGCTGTTTAGACGTGATGTCCTTTTAAAATCATTTAAAGTGGTAGGTATAATATCTCCAACCTTCTAGCCGCGAAATTTCAGTGTCGCTGCGTCAGAGTCGCCGGAGCCGCTCTGTTCGGCAGTGAGACTGAAGGCCGATCCCAGTTGGGGAAGTTTTCGCGTGACTCCATTTTATGTTGTAAGCGTAACATTATAGCTTTCGTCCTAATTGCACTAATGATTCAAATTAATAACGTGGAAAGATAATGAGATGTGTTACACGCGTAATGTAATTAATTATGCTCACTTTTTTATCATGAAATCCGTTTAGAAGGCACATTCATTAAAATAATTAGCTTTTGCCAGCGGCTTTGCTCGTTAAACTGGCCAAGTGCGAGTCAGACTCGCGCACAAAGGGTTCCGTACCATTATCGTAAAACCGGCAAAAATCACGTTAGTTGTATGGGAGCCCCACTTAAATATTTATTTTATTCTGTTTTTATTTTATTCTGTTTTTATGTTGTTATAGCGGCAACAGAAATACATCATCTGTGAAAGTGCCAACTGTCTAGCTATCACCGTTCATGAGATATAACCTGGTGACAGACGGACAGACAGACAGACGGACAGACAGACGGATCGCGGATTCTTAATAATAGGGTCCCGTTTTTACCCTTTGGGTACAGAACCCTAAAAAAACAACTACCGCGATAAAATGCATCCTATATGTCCTAAGCTCCTGTTCTAAGTTAGAATGGCGTCGCATCGTGAGGCGAATTATGGCAGCCCGAAGTCTCACTGCAAAATGGTGACCACGGCCGCTCTGTCAAGAGTGTTCCGACGAAGGAGAAGCTAGGTTATGGTCTACCACTGTTCCTAGCTCAGCTAGTGGAATACCTAGTTCAAGCCTGGCGGCTAAATGAATTTAAACAGGAACGCGTTGGATTAACAAACATGGAGAAGAAAAGAATGCAGGTGTCGTAGGCCAATCGTTAAACTGTGACAATCGAGATCTGCCTGAGCACATCACGATATTTTTTAGATCACTCATTTCGTGATTTGTCCGATAATTTCATGATGTGACCAACATAAAGTTAGGCAGATGGATGAAAGAAACCTATTTGTCGATTTGCCCAACTAATCACTTGGCCACATCAAGATATGGCTGGGTGCATCGTAATGTAGTTCCATTTCGCGACGCCTGGTGGCACTGTTTGAAAGAAAAAAATAATGAAACTAGTTTGCGCTCTGTCAGCCGTGTGTTTACGTGCGAGAAAGAAGGCGGCGTCACAAAAAAAAATCCAAGCGTGACTGGGTAAATCTTTATAAACTAAACGTATTTTTATTTACTTGTAAAATAATGATTATCAAAACTTCATTTTATTTGCTCGTAAGTTAGACAGCCTACAGACTCTGTTTATCCAAGCATGGTTGTGCAAATCGTCAAACGTTAATTTTCGATCAATATTTGGACAGGCAAATGAAGAAATGCCGCCGAATCGTGATGTGCCCAGGCAGATCTCGATTGTCACAGTTCAACGATTGGCCTACGACACAGGCCTATCCATTAAGTTCGCCTATGTACCTGTATATTGCATGAAGATTTAATAAATAAATTAACATCTAAACACAGACTTTGATATTTATAATATTAGATAGCGTGTCTTTTTAATTTTTATTAACGGAACACTATCTCTGTTTTGTGTTTATTTAAAAAACCTTTTATGTTCGTAAACGTAACAAAAACCTTCATGTAATCAACTACTGTCTGCTCCGGGGCCGCGGCCCTTTTTTGGCAAGCGTTCAACTTAAACTGATGAGCCGCTGGTACTTTTAATGTTAAACATTAATTTTCGTATAAAGTGAATAGAATATTATATATATTGTATCGTCAGGATAAAAGATGAGAGTATGTAAGGATATAAAAAAGCTTAAAGTCACACAAAGGGCAATGAAGAGGGCTATGCTCGGAGTTTACTTGCGTGATCGCATCAAAAATGAGGATATCCGCAGGAGAACCAAATGTACCGACATAGCCCGAAGAATTGCGAAACTTGAGTGGCAGAGGGCAGGACACTTTGCTCGCAGAACGGATGGCCGATGGGCCGAAAAGTTCTGGGATGGCGACCGTGAACTAGAACACGATGGGTTAGAAGTCCTCCCACTGGGTGGACCGATGATATGGTTAAGGTTTGGTCCATGTGGCGACGCCTGGAGGAGGCCTATATCCTGCAGTGGACGTCGTTCGGCTGAAGAACGAAGAACGTAAAAGACTAGCAAGGCTTAGTGTCACAGTATACTAATTAACTGTGAAAAAATGTGGTTTAGCCAAAGTATTTATTTAATAAATTATTTTTGTGATTTCAAATTAAATGGAGTTTTATTTCTTAATAACTTTTTTTATTTAAATTGAAATCTTTTCTTTGTCATGTTCCGACTTAGTGACGACTTAGATCACCATCTAGCTCGTTACAAACACATAGTAAACATTGCATTATTTGCTTAATAGGAGGCTCCAAACACCAAACCCTTATGTAAACTGAAGCATCAATAAACTTTTTTTTTGTAACCTTTCTTTATACCTATCTCTTATCTAACAAAGAACACAGATTCCTTTCAAATGTTTAAAATCTTTGTAAAAAACCTTTATAGAAATAAAAAAGGTATCTCAAACAAAGAAGATTATATATTTCATAATGACTACAACAATTTTATATACAAGGACACTATTTGTTTACAAACTTCATTAATAGTTAGTAAACAATTTCTAAATTCCTTTAATAGGCAACAAGCGGTAACTGTATTTAAACTATGGCTCTTTAATAAACGGGAAATAATCACGCAAGGTGCGCTATTGCCCAAAGGCGTTAGTTCAATGATATTCTAGTATCATCATCATCATCATCAGCCTATTAATGTTCCTGGCTGGGACACAGGCCTCCTCTCTATGAGAGGGGATGGGCCGTAATCCACCACGCGGGCCCAGTGCGGGTTGGTGGATGTCACATGTCTTCGAATTTTTGGTTCTAGGACATACCGGTTTCCTCACGATGTTTTCCTTCACCGTTTTTGAGAGCAGTGGTGATGAAATAATGTACACAAAGTAAAGCGCCTGCCTGGGTTCGAACCCACGACCTACAACTTGTAAGTCGCGGCCGATACCACTGGGCTACCACTGCTCTCTATATTCTAGTATACAGATATGTTATGAGCGCGTGCATTGTGAAGACTCGAATAGGTCCTAATTGGGGTATTTAGTCTATGTCACCCATGGCGAAGAGCGATAGGCTTCGTTGAAACAAAAACAAAATTTAAAAAAATGCCATCGTGTGTATTTAGAAAGTGTGCCAATTACGAGTATGATACCAAAGTACATAAAACAGAAGGTATCTCATACCAAAAGTGTGTAGGTATCTGTGCTGCCGCTGCTTTGCGGAACACTTTTTTCGGTTGTTTTGTGAGTGTATAACGTATCTGTTTATAAGAATAACATTGCCTTAGTGCGAGTTTTTACTCACGCTCAATCGCGTCAACGTAAACGTTAATTTGTATTGAAATAAGATAAGCGCCGTCTGGGATCGGTAAGGAGAAACCTCTTTTTTGTATACATTTTGACATAAGAGATCGTTTACTTTATCACTAGTGAGTACGTTAAAAAACTCGGAATAAGCACACTGACCTTTTTAGTTTGTTATAGATTCTAACAGTTGAAGAGTCTACAATCTATTTTAATAAAGTTATCTCACTGATAAACGCAATTTACTAAGCGAAATTGCAAATACGTTTGTATTGAAACTGAATAAGCGCCGTCTGGTGACAGTAAGGAGAAACCTTTTTGGAACCAAAAAGGACGAGGTACTCAATTCGACTGTATGTTAATGTATGTTTGTTACGCGATTACTCCGCCTATTATGAATCGATTTTGATGATTCTTGAAAGCTGGTGCTTCTCATGTCATTTAAATTTGATCAAGATCTGACGAGTAGTTTTTAAGTTATCCTAAATAATGCGTTGAGTTCGCTTACGAGAATTATTTTTGGAAGTCGGTATCAAAAACGAAAAAAAACTGGCACCAAAGACACGTACTTACGACAGAAAGTAATTTTTCACTATGTAGTGTTTTGTTTTGGATCGGCATCCATCATTAACACGCTTTTATTAGCTTGGTATGTATGTATCTATGTATCAATGTAACGGAATCTTTGAACGTGATTTTCACCCACTTCAAAACGTTGGATTGATATGAAACTTTGCACACTTG
This sequence comes from Orthosia incerta, assembly GCA_948252205.1. Lineage (NCBI taxonomy): Eukaryota > Metazoa > Arthropoda > Insecta > Lepidoptera > Noctuidae > Orthosia > Orthosia incerta. The sequence continues at coordinate 13,292,072 of OX411747.1, forward strand.
TCAAGGACCGATGACAATGCAATAATTTAAACAGTTTGTCCCATTATCCTTACCAATAAAGCGTGTTTTTTAGTTTTTAGAACTACAATTTTTTATTTTAAATTATTTTTTGTTAAAGAGTTTTTTTGTTTACAAAATCGACATAAGATACCGTTTACATTAACGCGATTTCGCGTACGCAATTCGACCGATTTACCCTCAAAATTTTCTTAGAAAATACCTGCAAGATGTCGCCTATCGGCGCAATTTTAATTTCGATCAACTAAGGTAGGTACGAAGAATTTGTTTTTTCACTGTTTTACTCAGAAAACCCACTGGACCCGCGTGGTGGATTAAGGTCCATTACCTCTCCCACAGTGAGGATGCCTGTGACGCACTGGCGGGCAGATTATAAGGCTGATGACTCAGAAAAGGGCCGCTTCCCAAAGCATGCTCGCTCATGATTGTAATATATTCAAACAGCCTAGCTGTTTTCCAACTAGGATAGGGTTTTTACAGCTAACAGTGTTTACATGGAGTGACTGCTTATACAACCTCCTCAATCGTGTCTAAGACGTCTATTTAATTTTAATACAATGCAAGCAAAACTTTAAAAACTAATTTTTATCAAGTCTTCGCGACGGTCTTGGCTTGATAGCTTACAAAACGACTTCGCGAAACCCTCATTTAACTTGAGACAATACGGAACGATATTATGACCAATGTTTGTCACATTCAAACTTCCAGCTTCTACCAAGCATTTTAATAAAAAGTCTCTTCTCAAAAGGAACTTGCGAGGAGTTTCATGCTAACAGTAAAGGTGTATATTTGCATGATTTTAATTAAATTCTACTCTCTCGTATAGCAGTAAACGTTAACAGAAAAAAAGCAATTTTACAATGCACTAGGTTGAGAGGCAATAATAAAGTCTTTCAAGATAGTTTTTAAAAACTGATAAGCAATTTATTCAGCTTTTCTTTCGTTGTATACTTTTGAGAGAAAACAAAAGCTTTTAATATTGTCTTTACTGTTTTTAGTGACAAAGAATGTTGAAAGAAATATGTAAATACATAGCAAGGAGAAGTAAGCTGAGTAGGGCGACGACCGAGCAGTCATTAACTCAATGGACATTTGATATAGTGGAAACGGAAGGAAAACTGGACGGGATTAGCGAGGTCCGGAAAAAGTGGCGTGTTTGAGGGGCAAACACTTTATTGATACGAAAAACCAAGTTGCTGTCTATAAAAGTACGGGATATCGTTTGTCAAGTTTTTCCAGAAGTTCCTTAACAACCTGACAGTGAGGTATAGGAGGCACACAGAGTTTGGTGGCTCGTTAACAGCTCGCAAGCGTAGGTAAGTCCACGGTTCGTTAGTGATGTGACTCGAGTCTTCGTCTCGTTGGCACATAGATCCTGTATTGATGTAGTCACTGACAATAATGTTTAGCGCTAAAACACTTCACGCCTGTGCTCGCTGCAAATATACAGTATGCTGTTAATCAACTTACTACTTTTATATCTTCATCTTCTTTTATTATTTGTGTATATCAAGCCAGATGACATGTTTGTAATAAATTCAATATTGACAATTAAGAACTCTAGTGTCTCTACATGTCTTTCTTAAATACTGACTTGTATTTATATGTCTATTACTTTAAAATGATGATAAACGGCTTCACAATAACAACAAGTCAAAAAAACAAACATAAATAAAACTCGAACTAAAGAACACTATTACCGAAACTACATTTCATTTAGCTGGCTGAAAGCAGCCTGTCAAGTTGCGCTACGAACACGCCTTGTCATCTGTCCGTAAACAAATTGTGCCGTAGTGGCACTGCCCATTGTGGACTGCTCACATCCGCCCAATGCGATCAAACACCCGGCGGTGGTAGCGTCAACATCTAAAGTTAGTGAAATATATCCACTATAATAGCTCTAATTACCTATAAACACCTAGCATAGTAGCAGACGTACTTTTAAAAAGCTGTCGGAAATAAAACGGCTCATAATTTTTATAACAAAGTGTAACACTGGCTTTGAATATTAAAACAAAACTGTGCAATTAATCAAAATACGTCAAAATGTTAATCCAATATGCTGACCCTACATCCAAAATAGTATAAAACATTCCCGAAGCAAGTCAACGAAGACCACTCGTCGGAACATAATAGGCTTTAATCCCCTCATGCGTGTTTAACAGTTGGATTACTCGATTAACCACCCTCCAAATTTCTAACGACGGAATTCAAAATTCAGCGCTCTTTTAATTGACCGAAAAGGCCTGTGACAGGACGTTACCCGAAAAGTTTTGGCGACCATTTTTATTCATATTCGTTCGTTTTTGTCCCGACTGGGAATTATACAGCTAAGTAGCTGTACAGATTTATTTTATGAACGCATTTAAAATACATTGATTTATTTAATTTACATTCGTTTCATATGAATAATAAACGGTGATGTGATACATTCGGATGATGAATAAATATTCTATCCGAATGGTTTAACTTTACCCTTTGGAATTATAATTTAATGCTTACTATAATTATAATTCCCAAAGGGTAATAAAATATTCCACCAAAGCTATTCTCTGCGGTTCTATAATTGATCTTTAGAAACCTGGAATGGGGAAGATATGGACTTAAGGGTACACTAGTCGACGGCACGAACTATTTTGTGCGCGGGGTTAAAATGCATTTTTATCAACCGACAACACGTGCGAAAGAGATAAATGCTGTGATGAGCAGTAGGAAGCTAGTTCGCGTACGAATACACACTTTAGCAAATTTGTAGCGAAATGGATAATGATTTAAAAAACTACTAAATCTGTTCAAAATATATTTTTTTGCATTGTTGAACTACTAATCTATCCCTGTATGGAGGCCGTTTTGCGATTTTCCGTCTTCTTATAGTATTTATTTGCGCCCAAAAAGGCGTTAAAATTAGTGTCTAAATGTGGAACTTTCGACGCTCATAACTTTCAAATATTTTCGTTTCATACTATTTCCATACAGGGCTAGATAATGATGAGACAAATTCATATCAATTTTTATTTTGAACGTACATCGTCAAACAGTGGAATAATCCCTAGACTTCGTTTGTATGGAAAACATTTCGACTAGTGTAACCTTAACATTAATGGTGAAAAACTTAACCATCTACGTTTTGCAGATCATATCATCCTGTTTTCTGAAAACACGCATAATTTGGAAGATATGCTGCAACAACTATCAGATGAGAGCGCCAAGGTTGGCCTATCAATGAACATATCAAAAACGAAGGTAATGACAAATTCATCTAAGAGAGACATCAAAGTAAATGGAGGTAAAATAGAGTATGTCACTGAATACGTATATTTAGGTCAACTAATATCTACAGAAGACACAATGAAAAAATAAAAAGATAGAAGGATAACAAACACTTGGAAACGATTTTGGTCTCTGAGCAAAGTCATGAAAGACAAAGACATGCCTATCAAAAAAAAAAGGACAATATATAACGCGTGTATCCTTCCATGTCTATCGTATGGATGTCAAACATGGGCAGTAACGGAGCAACAAGTTAAAAAAATCCAAGTGTGTCAAAACGGTATTGAAAGAAATGTAATCGGAGTTAAAAGAAGAGACAAAGTGTAATAAAAAAATATAAAGAGCAAAACTAAATTTAAAAACTATACATACCATCTATAAACGCCTGAAATGGAGATGGACAGGGCACATACTGAGGGAAGGAAAAGAGAAGTGGACGAGAATAGTGACAGAGTAGTACCCGCGAGATAGTAAAAGGAGCAAAGGTAGGCAAAGCAAACGTTGGGAAGACGACATAAAAAAGATAGCTGGATCAGAATGGACACGCACTGCAAAGGGCAGAACAAAGTGGAAAGCTTTAGAGGAGGCCTTTGTCGTAGGGCAAGCTATAAAAGAAAACCGGTTGCCGATATAATTTAGTAAAAATAAAAATACCTACTTATAATATCACGTAATGTATAGGTTACTAGCTATTGCCCGCGGCTTCGCTACCGTGGACCACACCACAGGACCCATTTTCGGGATTAAAAAATAGCCTATGTCACTCAGGAATAATGTAGCTTTCTATTGCTGAAAGAATTTTTCAAATCGGTCCAGTAGTTTCGGAGCCTATTCGGTGCAAACAAACAAACAAACAAAATCTTTCCTCTTTTTAATATTAGTATAGATTTATTTGTTATACTTCGCATGTTTAAGTTACAGCAATAAAGGCTTATTTTATTATAATTATAAATTTATGAATTTTTTTGTAGTTTCTACTAGGAAACGACTGGAAGAATTTTCCGGAAAAGACTAAAAATACCGAAATAGGTAGCAGTTGTAAACAGCAAGGTTAAAATATCAAGTCTAAATACGTGGATCGTGCTGTCAAAGATTGCAATTTCTACAACCTACAACAGAGAACATTTTAAAATCTACTCACTACCAAATAAATCAACGGTAAGTTTAACCACCAACAATAGCAGTGCCAACAAACGCATGAGAGCATCAATTGAGCGATAAATTCATAACGAAATCGTATTCGAGGAAAGGGCGTCTCAAAGTTCCGGACCGAAAAAGCACAAATGCCGTAGTCTTTATTCAAAACCTTTGTGGAACTTGACTCGAGTCAAAGTGGGGCGCCCCCACAGCGAGCGTGAAAATGAAAAGCGTCTTGTTTAGGCTAGGCTTAAATGCAGACTTGAGAAGAAATGTCAGAATTAACTTTGTAAAACTAACAAACAACAATTTATGTCTTCGAATTTTCCATTAAACTTTTAGACGTGTAACAAAATTCTGTTTTTTGAAGTGACTTTTCCGTTTAGAATTTGTACAAAGACATCAAATTAATTTATCGTAATTATGTCTTGATCGTAATTATTTAAGGCTCTGGAATTGCTGTTTAGTTAAGTTTTAGTTTTCAGTTTCAAATCACACCATCAGCCTATTAATGTTCCCACTGCTGGGACACAGTCCTCCTCTCTGTGAGAGGGAATGGGCCGTAATCCACCACGCGGGGCCAGCGCGGGTTGTTGGATGTCACAAGTCTTCGAATTTTTGGTTCTAGGACATTCCGGTTTCCTCACGATGTTTGCCTTCACCGTTTTGAGAGCAGTGGTGATGAAATTATTTACACAAAGTAAAGCGCCTGTCTGGGATCGAACCCACGGCTTACAACTTAAAAGTTGCGGCCGATACCACTGGGCCACCACTGCTCACCAATGGCCAATATATATCAGTTTCAAAAAAGATACAATAAATAAGCCTATCTGTTTAAAGTGCCAATTTCAAAGTTCAAAAAGGATCAAAGCAATAGATTTAGAAATGGCTATCCGATAAGTATTGATGGCTTCTTCAATTGAGTAATTTTGAGACGACAGCAAGCAATCATCAAAGCAATATATCTTCAAATACACCTGAAAATCGCTTACTGACATTTTAAATTCGCTGCAGATTTTTTTGAAAATAAAACCTGTTTTGAAATACATTTATCATTCTGATCTACAAACTAAAGTAAATTGGCTTTCTGAAGCTGAAGTTGACTTGTTAATTCTTGCAAGTTACACCTGATTAAAGTGTTTTTAGAGGAGCGACCGCATGCGGCTTCAAAGTTCGACTACGTAGAGCAATTAAGTTGCGCTCAGAGGACGAGCCACACTTTAATTGTAATCAAAACATCACAGAATAGTTACAACAACCCTACCAACTCGTTGCGTAACTCCAAATTAAATTACGACTTCGCTTAGACCCAGAATTTCAGAAATAGAGAATTTGCAAACACTTATGTAGAATTTTAGATCTGGTTTATAATAAAATAATAATGTTGAGCAACTATTCCGTGAAATGTTTTTCATTTTCTCCCGACGATCCAGTAGTATTAGTGTTACAATAACAAATTGAATTGGCCTAAACTCGCACTTAGATTCCTAAGATCGATTATATCTATTCTTGAAGCACTCCGCTGAAATAGCTATGTTCCTATGTTGGAATATCCCTCAACGGAATGTTAATAAAATTACATTAAATTAGCTACACTGGTTACGTGATTGCCTTAAATATCTACCCTTAGAAATTCTAAGACCGAAACTTATTATTAACAAAGTAACTGAACACGGAATCAATTCGAGTTAATGTTACGTAATATCATATTGCAGTATAAAGGTACAGAAATTGGGGCAACTTCGGCGGCCGACCCACCTGCTTACTAAATTCATTCGGGTAGGCAAATCCAGAAACCACATATGGCTTGTGAAGTTTCCCGGCGTGAACCAATTAACCTCTAGAGAGAAATCCCCTCAGGTATTAAACAAAATTGACTCCAATATAATTTTACATTCGCTAGGTAGCCGAAAATGAGATTTAACCTAGGATAGGGCAGCCATAAACGTAAAGCCCGCAACCGGGCCGTTTGTGATACACGAATGAAAAATTAAATTAGCAACTAAGTAGAAACTTGCTTTAAAGTTGGGGTTTGTAAAACTTAAATTTAAATTAAATCCTGGATGGAGCGTTAAAATGTATTTTGGTGCGTGTCCATAATATTTTGTACTAACTGTTTCCTGCGGTTTGCGGTGCTCTATTTCGCAATGATCGTGCACTTTGTCGGCATAAAAATGCAAGTCTATGGCAATCAGTGATGGCCTACATTTCTATCAATAATTAAACTGCTTTTCCATTTATAAATAACTAACTTCTGCCAGCGGCCCCGCCTGCGTGAAAAGTGTCTTATCATCTCAAGGGTAGCTATTCCAGACTATAACCTCATCAACCAAATTTCATCTAGATCCGTTCCGCTATTCTGGCGTGATTTAGTAACAAACGTACATCCATCCATCCAAACTTAAGCATTAATAATATTAGTTAGATTTATACATACATGTTTTACATTTTTAAATATTTATCTATAAAAAAATTATATAATGAAAATAGCGTATCTTTCTATCAATAATTATTTCTAAATATCTATCAATAAATATCTCTTTCTTATATTAGTTTAGATATATACAGGCATACATTAGTGTGTTTCTCAATATAGCGATCCTACCGATGAAAAGATAGCCTATAATCAACTGAAGCATAACTTGTAGTTTGGTACGGTAAGTGTTGATATTATAAGGCCGCGAAACACTTAGGCTTTAGGGGGCCTTACACTATCATTTATTTAAGATCATACGTAGAATCACCATGAAAGAATCATAATCATCATCTACCTACAAGGATAGGATAGATGTACCCCTTTTTCCGCACTTAGACTCGCATTTGCCAGGCCTTCTCTCTGTGAGAGGGAATGGGCTGTAATCCACTATGCGGGCCCAGTGCATGTTGGTGGATGTCACATGTCTTCGAATTTTTGCTTCTAAGACATGCCGGTTTCCTCACGATGTTTTCCTTCACCTTTTTGAGAGCAGTGATGATGAAATAATTAACAGAAAGTAAAGCGCCTTCCTGGGTTCGAACCCACGACCTACAACTTGTAAGTCGCAGCCGTTACCATCGAGCCACCATTGCTCTCAAAATCACACTCATCTACCTACAATTCACTAGTCGAAAATATAATTGTTTTGGTTGGTGTTTGGGCTACAACACACAAAAGTAAGTGTCAATGTCTGTACCTGTGAGTACTCCCACATTTTCTGGCTACCTTTAAATCCTTTGTAAGAGGGGGTAAGTCAAATAAAAAATAATACAAAATTAAAATACATTATACTAAAAAAAACATTTTAACAAAAAAAAATAACCGACTTCCAAAACAAAACAGTACAAAACGAAAAATAACTTTCTTTTCGGAAGTTAGTGTCTTTATATATCGGTTTGGTAACATTTTTTTTTCGTTTATTACACCGTCTGCCGAAAATAATAGTATATTATGCAACTAGTAAATAAAAGACGGATTTAAAGTGAGGGCCATAGATGAATCACGAGCAAGTGAAGGATTCTAACGACTGAATCACGACCGTAGGGAGTGTTCCATGATGATTGAATCACGAGCATAGCGAGTGATTCAATCTCCTAACGTTATATACTCTCATATCGTAATATTCGAATTATAAACTTCAAAACCAGTTTACATTGGTTGGTTGGTTTGCGGAAAGCGATAAGGCCGCCCATTGTATGTTTTTAGTATTAAGTTTCTTTTTTTCTTGTGGTGTGTTATGGTGTACAATAAAGTGTATATAAATAAATAAATAAATAAATACTTTATAAACACAATACAGAAATTTAAAAATAGAATCTCATTATAACACTACTTCTCTAACAAAATAATGCTATAAAACATTTTTTTTTCTATTACGATACAGGACAAATCCAAGAAGTTAATCACTAAAGAGTTTCCATCAATATTTTTTTTGTAATGCCATTTTAGTACCTATTATAAAAAGATTTGATTTTAAATTGTCGATGACAATGCCCGCTTTAGGCTTAACACGCACTGCGATTTTTATTCGCGCGAATTTTGTCTCTTTCTATCTGTTCAATATTCGCGCGAATTAAATTCACGCCGCGGTGTTGTGGATTCTGTTGCAAAACACGGTAATGTTTGTTGTTAAAATTTCATGCGGTATTATTGCCGCACGATTTTTTTACCGCAATGCGAGCAGCTTTATACAATTCCATAGGTCGCAGAACGGGCGGAAAAAAATCGCGCAAATGAATATCGCAATGCGTGTGCTAAGCCTTAGCGCATGCGCAGATAATGCGGTGATGTGCTGGGTTTTGGCGCCATTCATACGTTTTACAGGTTTCACTGTACTGAATTTCATGAATTTTTTAAATTCTTGCTTAAAATGTCTGATATTAGTGAATGTGAAGAAAATTTAACTCCGCCAAACATTTTATATGCGGCGAAGGCAATTACTCATAATCTCTTACCAGCAAAGTCGTGATTATTATAAGATGCATTTATCACGACTTTATGGCATGGATAATGCAAAAAAAAATATATTAAGTAGGTTCAATCCCCAAATGTATGAGTGCAGATAAAGTAGTGTATGAAGCTGCACATAACTAGGTATTAAAACATTCGTGTGAATACTATTAAAAATCTCGCCTACGGCTCGGTTTTCAAACACACACTCATGTTTTAATACCCCTTATTATGCAACAGTATCATAAACTACTATTATATCATAACTACGAGAAAAAGAAAGATTTAAGCAAAAAGCACAAGGAATATTATAGTAAATTAAAGGTTTATTACGTTAAAAATTTACAAAAAATGTGAAACCCAGACCCCTGAGCTAGGTAACAGCACTTGTGTTTCAGGGGCCAGTGTCTATATAATAAGTATTTAATAAATATATTAGACTAAAATAAAAATCATTATTAAAAGCCTAAATATAAACAAACTCAAAATTAAAATCGAAGGAGTTTGAAAGTCGAGTTTTCTTTGCACAAGAAGTTTGTATCGATTATTTTTTGCGCAAGGAAAAAATAATCGATACAAACAATATATAGAATTGAGATGGGGGTCGAATATATTGGTGTGTTCTAAATTAAAACACCAAAACAGTGATCAAAAGTGATTGCTTTTTATTCACTGTTTTCAGTGAATAATAGTACATTATGGTACAAGTGTGCAATGTTGGTGATTACCGCTGAGGCGTCATTCTTGGTCTTAAGAGAGCCGAGGACGGTAATTATCAATACACACGTGTATCATACGACGTTTTTCAACACACTTGTGAAGAAAATAATACAAAAAAATCATTTTCAACAGTAAAAACGAGTTGTGAAATTTTTGTCACAATGGCGGGCAAAATTAATCAGTTTTCCTATGCGCGCGCATTTAACAATGGCGATCGGCCATAGACTAAAAGATTTTTTGGCTTTTCTAGGATAGTGTTTTAGCCACATACAAAATAGAGAATATCAATTTTTCTTAATTACAGAGCAAATAAAATTTATATTTGAGTGAAAGTTTTATTTAGTTGAAATTATCTATTTAAATACGAAGTTGCATGAAATGAGCAAGCAATAGGTACATTAATTTATTTGCACTATTGAGCACGATCTTTTTTGTCTCGAACCTTTTTAAGAACACAGCAACTCAACCAATAAATAAAAAAAAACTATAACCCACTAGTGAATAATAGCAATGAAAAAGTCACAGTTTGAAAACAGGTATCATTATGTGCCTAATTGCGGTGAAATTAGAGCCACTTTATGAGCAAGTGTGTTGAAAATAAGCTTTTCATTAGAGTTGTTGTGTTGTGTTGTGGAAGTCGGTTTAATTTTTCTCTTTTTAGTTTGGGTATCTTATATGACCATGAAAATACGCATTATTAAGGAAAACTTAAATACTACTCTTCACATCTTGATCACATTTCACAACATAAATAGCACCAGTTTTCAAATAAAAAAAAACATCATCAAAATCGGTTCATAATTGGCGGAGTAATTGCGTAACAAACATACAAAAACAGTCGAATTGAGAACCTCCTTTTTGAACTCGATTGAAAATGCAAATAACCCTTGCTTTTTCAAGTATGTATCCAATTTAATTTATGTTATTATTTTCTATTGCCACGTTCCAAAAGAAAGTAGCAAAATTGACAGTAGTTAACGAACTTTTCATTTGTAAACCCCGGATTAGTTCTGTCAGGCCTTAGAGCCCTCGTTGACGAACCGAACTGTTTGGGGAACTATATTTTGTTCATGAAACGACAGTTTAATTGAGTCGTACGTGCAGCACTATTGAAGCTCGGACATTTTAAACTGTCACCCAAACTATTGTTCGACTAACATTCGACTCTAGTATTTTCAACTTTAGAACATCAACTGTGAAACAGCTTTTATGGGAGGCTCACTTAAAACAAAAGATAGAATAAATTAATGAAATGAGACAGTTTTATTTTCTATGTACCTATAGGGTGACATATAATTAGCAAATTTCAAGGGGAGATATTACTTATGAATATAAACAATAGAAATCAGATCAGATATCATGAAAAACCGGCCAAGTGCCTGTCGGACTTCGCACATTTAAGGTTCCGTGCCAATTTATCAATATTTGTTAATAAAATATACGTAACAGTAAACATTATCATCAAATTTCAAGTTCATAGGTCAATGGGAAGTTAAAATTCTTCTGCACAAAATGTGTGACGTAAGACGGACAGACGGACGGACACTTGAGTGACAGCAATAGGGCTCCGTTTGGTCCCTTCGGGTACAGAACCCTAAAAATCAACTGTTTCCTACATTTAGCCGAGTTACGCGGACAACAAGTTCTACCTACAGAATAGGTGTTTTTAGGGTTTCGTACCTCACGTGTCCGTCTGTCTTTCTGTCTGTCCGTCTGTCCATCGTCTGTCAAAAAATATTTACCGAAGAATTTTATGACGTCCCATTGACTTATGAAATTAAATTTGGTGATAATGTCTATCATTACGTATATTTTACTAAGAAATACCAATTAATTCTACATTTGGTATGGAACCCTGAATGTGCGTAGTCCGTCACGCTCTTGGCCGGTTTTTTTTTCACAATGCAGAGTTTATCCCATCATTGAAATGGTTCATATTCTTGAGTACTTTCATTCTCTTATATTAGTAAAGAATTAAAAGACAACCTGTTTAAGATGTGGCGTTCAAAATATGACACACCAACTTGGGACATCCCAACTTCTATGTACACACAAACAAGTAGGTATATAATACAAAGTTAAGCTCTTAAGTTCAGCAGCAAGTCATTGAATCTCCTTCACTTACAATAGAGTTATTGGAATTGAAATAGTTATCGAAACTATTGCCAAGAAGATAAATAATGTGCTTAGTTAGAGTAAGACAAATGCTATCAATTATAGTCGCTGAAACTGGAGCTACAATGCTAGTGGATTCTTGTTAAGTAAAAGTTAAAGATAACGTCTAGTAGTAGTAAGTAATATTGATTAATATACTTTAGGTTATATCAGAAAGTTTACGTCTACTAATGTTTTTCGAATCGAAGTAATGCATTGACGACGCTTTTTCAATAACAGCCGCACGGGTCGATCATCAAGGTTAAGCAACGCTTGACGAGGTCTGTCCGTGGATGGGTGACCATTTCAACATACCGAGTTTCCTCCGTGCCTCGGAAAGCACGTTAAGCCGTTGGTCCCGGCTGTCATTTGAAGATCTTTGGCAGTCGTTACGGGTAGTCAGAAGCTTGAGATCTGACACCAGTCTTTCCATGAGGTACCGTGTTACCCAGTTACTGTGTTGTGGAGGTCAGATAGGCAGTCGCTGCATGTAAAACACTGGTACTTAGCTGAATCCGGTAAGACTGGAAGCCGACCCCAATATAGTTGGGAAAAGGCTAGGCAGATGATGGTTTGTGTTATGTCTGGACATTGTGTGAAACTCAAGTACCTTTACTCATACTGAAGCACAGAAAAAGCTAATTATTCATTTCAAACTGTATCAGACAAAAACTTTACATATGACGAAAACAGCCGTGCAGTAGGCTACGTGATAACCATTTAGTAATAATTAATCATTTCTACGTATTACCACAAGCCTCCGCAACTCCTCCTCAACTTGCCACAGTGTCTCAAGACGAAAGTCTATGACCAGTGTGTGTTCCAGTGGCTACCTATGGCTCTGAGACGTGATCACACACAATGGGCCTCATCAGAAAGCTTACAGTCACGCAAAGGGCAATGGAGAGGGCTAGCCACGGAGTTTCCTTACGTGATCGAATCGGAAATGTAGAGATCCGCAAGAGAACCAGCGTTACCGATAAAGTCCGAAGAATTGCCAAACTTAAGTGGCAGTGGGCAGGCATATTGCTCGCAGAACGGATGGCCGATGGGGCAGAAAAGTTCTGGAGTGGCGACCACGAACTGGAAGGCGCTGTGTTGGAAGGCTTCCCACCTGGGCCGATGGCCTGGTGAAGGTTGCGGGGGTCCACTGGATGCGGGACGCATGGGACCGGTCAATGTGGCGACGATTGGAGGAGGCCTATGTCCAGCCGTGGATATGAAGCCACAAGCCTCCTAGACCCGCAGTTCCAGGAATACACTTTGTAGACAATATTGAGACGCTTATAGACGTCAAAAGCATATTCAATGCAAGACCATAAGTATCAGTGATCACGTTATATAATTTAGTTATATTTGTGGATTGAGTTCAGTCGGTCATTCAGTCACGCACGGGCTGCAATCACCCGGAAATCTATGTATTTGCCCTATTACCTCCACTGCGAGTCCCAACTTTGTACGTTTGCAACGAAATTATAGGCTACAAAACATCCAGATACCATTTATTGACAACGTGATAACGCGTTTAATACATACAACATTTTTTTTTTTGTTGCTGGCAAATTTTTATTTCGACGTTTTTAGTGGCGTCATAAATAGTCAGATGCAGTATCCACAAATATGAGGAAAATGCGAACCTGTTATTACGAGTGTGTAACAATATCGACATATTTTACGAATTTAAATGTATTTGATTATTGTTAACGCTGTGTCTCATATTATTAGGATTCAAATTGTGTGGATAATTCAGTTATAAATAATAGCTCATGTTCTAATTGAATTTAGTAACTGTAACTACCTACTAAATGCATTAACTCAATAATATATTAGGTTAGCTCATAAGTGCATGCAGCTGTTCAAATTGTTACATAATCATGATGTTTACTTATACAGAATTACTGTAGAAGTTCTGTGATATTGAGAACATTATTTAGTTTGTTTTTTTTTTTATAACAATTTATGTAGTGATAAGTGACAGCAAAATTGATTTTTCTTTTTATGCGTTCACTATTAGTAAATTGTTAGGCTATATTAAAATAGTACATTGTGATACAAGGGTGGAAAGTAGGTTATTGCAAACGAGCTGTCATTGACAAGCCCGAACCGAAGGCGAGGGTTTTTAATGACACAAGTTTTCAATAACCTACACACCCGTGTATCACACGACGTTTTTCAATACAGTTGTGAGAAACAGTAAAAACAAATCAAAGAATTAGATTTGTTTATTCACAAAAAATAAAATTTTCAATATGGCGCGTTTTTGCAACTGGACATATTTTTTTACAAAGAAAACAGCCTATACAGCCTATTCGATTTTTGACAAACGTTGATGTGAAAATAATTAACTAAAAACTGGTAATTAAATATATTAAACAACAACTTAAAAAAAAATGAGAATTCAATGCTAAAACGTACGGAATCATTAATTTTTCCTCGTATAAAATCGTATCCCATTTTATTCTAAGTATGAAAACTCCTTGCTACTAAACTTTTTTAAATTGACTTATGGCGCGTTTTTGCAACTGGACATTTTTTTTCAACGAAAACAGCCTATACAGCCTATTCGATTTTTGACAAATGTTGATGTGAAAATAATTAAATTAAAACTGGTAATTAAATATATTAAACAACCATTTAAAAGACTTTTGAGAATTCAATGCTAAAACGTACGGAATCATTCATTTTTCCTCGTAGAAAATCTATCCCATTTTATTCTATGTTTGAAAACTCCTTGCTACTAAACTTTTTTTAATTGACTTATATATTTAAAACTAAACTGCAAACATAATGATCGAGCTCGTAAACAAAAGTCACGACCGCGTAACAGAAAGATGCCTATGCGTAAGATTTAACTTTCGAATCATAATTATAGCCTCTGAAAGTACGCCATGTTTAACAACTGTATTGAAAATTAAATTAATATTATAAGTCTTTCTAAACTAAATAGGAATAAGTACAGACTTACTAAATTCAACACAGTGACATCGTTGTTTAGGAGTAAATAAGATGCATAGGGAGGTCCAAAAAATTTGCGGCATTTATTCTTTATGCAAAAAAAACTTTTTTAAGGAATGTATTCGTCTAACTTTTGGACCTCGCCTCGTAATATTTACCACGATTTCGAGCACACTTTTTCGATGTAACACAAGTACACTACAATATTTTATTTGACCTTACGAACTACGAGTATATAGTGGAATTCTGCGACTAGTGCTCATTCGGTTATTTTCGCTCTCTTGAACCCTCAAGATCCTTGACCTACCAGAGAAATATATTTTATATTACGACACGCCACGTTATTGATTTATTTGAGCAGAATATTTTATTATCGGTAACATGGTCGGGAATTTCATCAAAAAAATTGTTCTGTAACGTGTGTAGGTAAATACAGTTGAAAGAAAGAAAAAGAAAAGTGTTTAATTGGCACAAAACGACATACAATATAATAACACGCTTATGCTAAACCCTTAACAATAGTATTAGTAGTACTTAAACTAAGTTAGTAAAGAAGAGAAATAAATCAAACAATAATAACATAAATAACCTACATTTTGTTTATAACAGAAAGGAAATAGGGTGACGAAGATACCAGGCATGTCGTGTTTGTGGCAAGAAGGCTTCCACTCAACATAATGATGTGCCGTGGGGGACCCACAGCACGGCGCTGATTTTCAGTGGTCGCCCTGTTTGCCTTGAAAACAATATAACTTCACTGATACTGCGTATTTAAGTTTTGTTTTGTTTTTGGGGCACTTAATTTGAGTTTTATTTTGCTTCTTAAGGGTACACTAGTCGACGGTACGAACTATTTTGTGCACGTGCGGAAGAGAATGATACTGTAATGAGCAGTAGGAAGCTAGTTCGCGTACGAATACACACTTTTGCAAATTTGTAGCGAAATGGATAATGATTAAAAAAACGACTAAATCTATCTGTTCAAAATAAAATTATTTGCATTGTTGAACTACTAATCTATCCCTGTATGGAGGCCGTTTTGCAATTTTCCGTCTTCTTAAGGTATTTATTTGCGCCCAAAAATGCGTTAAAATTAGTGTCGAAATGTGGAACTTTCGACGCTCATAACGTCCAAATATTTTCTTTTTTTACTTTTTTGCTTCCATACAGGGCTAGATATGATGAGACAAATTGATATCACTTTTTATTTTGAACGTACATCGTCAAACAGTGGAATAATCCCTAGATTACGTTTGTATGGAAGATTTTTCGACTAGTGTAACCTTAAAGTCAAATCACAGTATTTTCTAAGCAAGTTAAGAAACAGTAGGTAGGTTATTCTCATAATAAATTTAGTTGCACCTAGGTGACTTTTCACCCCTTGACAATATTTCAAAAGTATGCACCTTCTCATGTCATAAAAACCGTACATTTTGTCTCGTAGGTAGTTACGAAAACATAATAATATACATAAATCGCTGAACAGCTGTTTTTTTTGCATTTTTTAGAGTTGATTGCGTAGTTAAAGTTTTTATATTCATGAGTATTTTCACCCTCTGAAATATAGCCAATGAAATAACAGTCACATTATTTATAACATTAGTTAAATCAACTCTTAATTTAATGTTGTCTGTTTACTACCAAGTCTGCGCGACATTAAATCGGATGCAAAAATCGGTATTGAAAAAAGAAAGAAAAAAGTTTTCAGGAACCATTATTATGAATATACGAAAGTTAAAATTGCATAAATCGTATTGTATTGGTATCGTTCGATACTATAGACACTGCCCATCTCCAGTACATCAAAGTCTATATGCACAATATTATTAAGTAGTAAGAACACATTATATCACGGGAATTTAACGCGATGATTTCGATTATTTATTCCCGTGACTTTCGCGTTTCATAATTGAAAAACAATATAGATTTTCAATTATGAAACGCGAAAGTTTTAAACTTAATATGGCTATAATAACTGCAGTGAAAAGAAATATAGTCAGCTTTGAAGACGAAATTTTGTTTATTTTTACTAGATAATATTCAGAACTCCTAAAAAAGAAGCGTAATGTTACTCATAATCTTTATTATTCCATAAAACTTTGATTTATTCAAAGCTAGGCACTGTCAACTTTAAATCTCCTTTGTTTGTTACCTACTCAATGAATTAGCCGTCTTTATAGGCTTAGGTTTAGAGCTTAAAAAAGAAGTTTCTAGACTAACTTTCACTTTTAATACCCAGCTTTAAGTTAAAAGTAGTAAAACAAAACATTAGATTTCAGACGAAAACTTATTAATATCTTTGTAAAGTTTATATTAAAGCAAATGCAGTCTAATAAATATGCGGTGTAAAACCGCTTTGATGCTAAAACTTGAAGATTTTACGTAATTTTTAGTTAACGATGAACACAAAAGTTTTAGGTATGTACTAGGCTCTCAATCCCACACTTTACGAGAGAATAGGTCGTTTTCCACGTAAAATACCTAACAGTGTTATGCCACCTGAGCCCCTGAAATTATGATTCTACCTCAGTATATTGTATTTTCATATTGTGCCTATTTTATTGAAACCTCTTTGAATAAGCGGTGTTTCATGTGAAGTAGTGTTCGGCAATAATTAAATGTTGTGGCTTTCGGGTTGATTTATATAAAATCTGGGATAGATATCGTTGAAACCATTCAGAAGTTTTTGGACCTTGGCTATGTTTTATTCAATGAGTATATTGTTATATAAGAACAGTGTTCTAAATAGAAACATTTTAAAAAGGTTAATGTTACTACACAGGTTGAGTTTTTAAATCCGAAACTATGAGGAATAGCGAAAACCCCGAATAGCACACTCAAAAAATGGGAAAATTGCATGAAGAAAATTAAATTTGACATGTTTATTTTGATCGATTAATTTATTTAGATCTCATGTTAAGGGCAGGTAGCCTGACTTTTACATCTCTTTGATCCATTATTAAACAAACAAATAGTGATTTTTTAAATGCAAAAAAAAATATATATTGAAGTTCACTATATGTTCTTTGCATTTCTCTGACTTAAAACATGATATCAAAAACTTCACTCCATCAAAAAAAAATCGGTAGAGGAGGCTGAAACGACATTTTATTGATGATTTTTTAAATTTTTCTTGAAGATTATGAAATATTTACTCCCAAAAAATATATCTAAAACATTTAACAACTTATAGAACTTTATTCTGAGAGTAGATTTTGTAAAATAGTTTTATTGTTTTATTAATAAAATAGTATATAGTACAACGGCCGTTATAAGGCTCTTTATTCGCCTGTGAGGCCTTGACGAGGTAGGACCTGTGTTACTTTTTCCCGCGCACGGCTTCCCGCTTATCAATCGACTGATTTACTCGTAGACCACAGTGTAACTAAAGGCAGTAGGCTAGGATAGTTTTTTAACTGACTTTAAAGAAGACCGAAATATTCGTGATGGTTGTATTTTATTTTGTTTTCTTGGGATATTAGTCAAAATAAAAATAATAATTCGGTCGGCGCGATCTTTAATTTTCATTTTGTCTCCATATTTGTAAAAAGCTACTCCGAAAACCATGAAAATGACACCCGTGAGGAACATTTCAATATTTTCGGTCGGCGCCATCTTGGAATTTAATTTTTACCCCAAAGTCGCATTTAGCGATCCCGAAAACCATGAAAATGACACTCATGACGAAAGATTCAAAAATTTCGGTCGGCGCCATCTTTGATGTTTATTTTTTCTTCATGTTTGTAAAAAAAGCTACCCCAAAATCCATGAAAATGACACCCATGACTAAAATTTCGGCAATTTCGATTTTTGATTTTGATTTTATTTAAAAAAACAACCTAAAACAATCAAATGTTTGTAAAGCCCAGTAGAAATAACTTTTTTGATTCAACAAAAAAAAAAATCTACTGGGGTTTCTATTTAGTCCGTCCGTTTATGTTTCCAGAAATATGGATAGATAGTCAAATAATTAAATAAAATATGATTTAGGGCATTTTTTCAAACTAATATACACAGATTTATCTAAAACAAAACACTTAAAAATTCCGTTATTACTACGCATTGTAATGCAACAAACGGTTTGGCATCAACTCTCTTATTTTATTAACTTTTAAAAACAATAGTAAAATAAGCCTTCTGTATCCAACTTTACTGTGGCATTTTAGTCGGATTTACGCACAAGCAAGTGAGCCGCCTGCTTCGCGCAAACAGTGGCGCGTTAAATACCTACTTCGCAGGGAAAAGCTAGCCTTAACGTTGACATCTATACAATTTGTATTTTTTTTTTTTGTCATTTTTAATTTAGATTTTTATTGTATTGTAGATAATTTTTTGCATTTCTTTATTTTTTGACATTGGAATTTTTTTCATTGAATAAATTAGAACTTATTAATTTGTTTGGTTCTCATGTTAAATTTGACATCTATGCAATTTGTAATTTAATTATTTTTCTTTGACATTTGTAATTTGATTTTTATTGTATTGTTGATTTAGTATTTTATGACATTGGAGTTTATTGTTTTGTTTAAATCGAGTAAATTAGAATCATCAAAATTTGCATGGCGAATTTAGTAGGCGGAATATGAAGAACTATTGTGTGTGTATTATAAGATCTGTACCATACCATATTTCAGGCAAATAAATGAATCTATCAATCTAGCAAAAAAAAAAAGGAGAGTTTGATAAAAACTAAAACAGCATCATTGAATTTTTGAAAAATGAAAATTTCTAGCCAGGAATCGAATCCGTTGATTTAGGAAAAAAAAAGACACACGATGTATTATACCATTCAATAGTGTTGCTAGTTGTTTTTTCATAATCACCTGTTTCGATTCCTAGCTAGTAATATTGATTTTTCATAAATCTTTGATGCAGTTTTAGTTTTCATCAAAATCGGCCTCGTGACTCCTTTGTGTGTGTGTGTAATGTTTTTCCTATTCCTCATAGTTTCGGAAATCCACGCCCACTTTAAAAACTCACCAATAAGTAAGATAGGCTTGCCATATCGAATAAACCGGATGGGCATATTAGATCATAATACCTATAAGATGGAAAGAAAAAAAAAAAAAAAAAAAATTTAATTCTCTTCCACAAAGGTTTCTTAAACTATTACATAATGGTGCAATATTATTTGGTAAATCCTTTGTGGGAGACTGGCATAAATAGTCCCGAAAAGCGGATACCGAAAGTTGTGCGTCAGATTACCAAAATGTGAGTGCCGTAAATGCTCGTTTACGTCATGATTGATAAAGTTAACGCTATATAAACAAACAAGTACAATGATTTATGTTGTGCTCAGTCCAAAACGCTCGTTGTGAAATTACAAAGTTTTCCGTGCAAAATTTCTAAAATTCTAAAGTGTCCCGTTTTCCGTCGACAGTTTTCCCTACCGTTGTCTCTAAAACTGAGGAGTTTGCGAGCCGGGTTTAACTTAGTAGCGCCTTAAATATAAATTTCACAAGTTCGCTTCACGAATGAAGTTACGGTGTTATGTCGTAGCTCAACAAGTTAGCACGGAAATTTTAACTTTCGTATATTCATAATAATGTTTCCTGAAAGTGGATATGAGGGAAGCATCGTCTAATATCTAATTAAACATATATACCATCGTTAACGCATGCTGCTGGTAGGATGTAACGTTCACAAATCCATTTCAACTAAAATATTTCTGCAAAAAAGCGCGAAAAATCTGTCAAAATAAAATGTTCTTTGATATTTATCGACAAATAAATAAACAATCGAGAATTCGAAACGACTACCGTATACCGCTTTCAAGCTGTAGCTTCCCACAAACAATTAGTTGTTTGGCTGTGTGTGTGTGTCTAGCGGTACTAGCGGTGACGGCTTGAACCGGCTGCCGACGCACTACCCCTTGTTCGGCATTAGACAGTACAAGGGATGCTTTGTTCCTAAGTTCGGCATTACACCCGGGAAATATAGGAGGAATGTTCGACGGATCGCTACGAGTTCGCCGAGACGCCAGGGAGACCTTAGCAAACATCATAGTAATACATTTATGTCGTAATGAAACTATTTCGCTACATAACCTTGTTTGCTGAAACTGTATGCAGCGGGTTTGTAGATAAAAATATGCTGTGTTTGCAAATCGTCGATGTGAACATATTGTAGGATTTCAAATAATGAATGAATCAAATAAAAGAGTATACATACTGCTATTTTAAATGGCATAGGTACAGTCAAGGGTCAAAAGTGCAGTCATACTCTTCCAAAACTCAAATGGCTAGTTTTTGTAGAAGAAGTTAAATTATCCACAACTGATTTAATATTTTGTATAGAAATTAAAGTATAGATTTATTTATTTATTTAATACTTCATGCACAAAAACGTACAGAGGCGGACGTAATGCCTTAGGCATTTTCTACCAGTCGACCTTTGGGTGATGCAGAGACAAATAGTGGTAGGTGCAATATTGAGAAAAAATCACGATAGGTAATATTTATTCAAATACAAAGAAATACATACATACACATACAGATATTATACAGATTATTCCTACTAACCGCATATAGTTGAAATCCTGCTGCCTACAAAAAAATTGCCTTTTCTGTTTTGGTAGAGTGTGACTGCACTTTTGTCCCTTATAATACATACTAATCTGGTATACGTAGATTGGTTTTGTATAAACGACAAATGTGCAAATCGGTCGAATTACATCGCGTCCATATGAATGTACTTGCAATTTCGTTTACGGATGTGATGTAAATCGAATTTAGTCGAGCCACCAGTAAGATCGCTTACATACCTACATAACATCTAGACAACTATTTATAAATACATAGGTTTTGATAGAACTCAATACAATACTCCTAACACTATCTAGAGATTCCGTTATGCGCCTCCATTGTCAGCAACAAGAGTTTCTACAACACTAATCGCTTCCAGTCCATTGTAGCATAGTTTTGCTGTAACTTAAGTTCCTATTGGCAGTGGTGTCACAGACACCTACAATGTAAAGTCTATTCTGCGGGGAAATTTCATAACGGCGTTAAGTGAAATGCTTCTGTACCTGTGATATTAAATGTGGTTGCTGGAATGTATAGATATTACCGAGCTTTGTTCTTTGTGCTGTGTTATCGTATATTCTGTTTTGATGCTAAAAAGCTAATCCATACAATTCGCTGTTTGTTTTTGGTATGATATTGTATACTTTTCAACCACATCGTGTAAAAAAAAATGGTATCTATAAACGTTATGATTTACCAGCTTATCACATCACAACATCACACATCATCAGCCTATTAATGTTCCAACTACTGGGACACAGGCCTCCTCTCTGTGAGAGGGGATGGGCCGTAATCCACCACGCGGGCCCAGTGCGGGTTGGTGGATGTCACATGTATTCGAATTTTTGGTTCTAGGACATGCCGGTTTCCTCACGCTGTTTTCGATCACCGTTTTTGAGAGCAGTGGTGATGAAATAATTTACACAAAGTAAAGCGCCTGCCTGGGTTCGAACCCACGACCTACAACTTGTAAGTCGCGGCCGATACCACTGGGCCACCACTGCTCTCCCAGCTTATACAGAGATAAAAATAATTCCTGATTAAGGTCATGATCAAAAAGTGTGCCGATTTTGCACTTCAGGCGTGATTCATTAACAAATATACAAACTTTTAGATGTAAATATTAGTAGGATGAATCATTACCAAATGATCATCCGTTATCACAACCGAACATTTGAAATTGTATCATAACGACATAATTTGCTATTAAAAACCATACGTTTCTATATCGCTGCTATTGAAATATTACAAAACAAACCAAACTTCTAAACGTACAACGTTTCGAAAAGGAATCGAGAGCCGAGAGCCAAGAAAAGTCCAGTCGATTGGACCATTTCCAAAGGCTTTAGGAAGCAACGTACGGAACCACCTGTAATATTAGTAGCGTATTAGACTTGACAAATCTGGGATCAATGTGTCTTGCCACCATGACTTATGGTGCCGAAACAGGGGATACTGTACGGAATGGGATTTGTACAAAGGACCATTCAAAGCTGTGTCCGACTTTCTCTTCGGGATTTGCTGTATTTTGGTAGGTATAAAACTTGTCGTATCTTGATAGGATTTGCTTGGATTAAAGGGGGATAAGGACGTCAGTGCAGGAGCAGTGGTGGCCCAGTGGTATCAGCCTCGACTTACAAGTTGTAGGTCCTGGGTTCGAGCCCAGGTAGGCGCTTTACTTTGTGTAAATTATTTCATCACCACTGCTCTCAAAACGGTGAAGGAAAACATCGTGAGGAAACCGGCATATCCTAGAACCAAAAATTCGGAGATATGTGACATCCACCAACCTGCACTGGGCCCGCGTGGTGGATTACGTCCCATTCCCTCTCACAAAGAGGAGGCCTGTGTCCCAGCAGTGGGAACATTAATAGGCTGATAATGTGATGTGATGTGAAAAACATCAATAAAACCAAATCTTGTTTGGTCATTGATACAAATAAGGCACCTTCTTAACGATGATGTTATAATTATTTAAATTAATTATGTATCAAGCAGTAATCGCTTCTTAAAAGAACGCTTCCGGGAAATATTTTCTTTCCCCCTTATTACTACCAAAACAAACCCATTAATCTAGTTTCCTTAACGAATCCACGCTCTTGGGATTGGCCTAACAAAATTACCCAAAACACACGTCATAGTTACAACTAATAAAAATCCGAAACTAGAAACCAGACATTACTCTCGCGCAAATTCGATACGTTAAGTTAACGAATCGAAGCCGGACTGGCGTAGACTTAAAGCCAGCTCCCGACACTTGTCCATTAGTGCGTTCCTATACGTCGGAGACAAACCGCATTCCTGTTCATGTCCAAGTTAACACCTAATAGCTGGTGCCGGTGCGGCGGTACGGAATGGACTTGCCGAACGGAACGGAACGGACTTCATTGCATTACGCATCTCTCCCGGCTAGCCTGCCGGTGAGATTCGGCCAGGTATGTTAGAAATGTAGCCGACATTAGCTAGACTGCATGCCTTTGTAAAATCGGGTAACGTGATAGAATGTTGGGTGCATTATGTGTCGGCAAATGTGTTGCGGAGTTGTTTATATCTGTCAGCGGTTTTTCATGTTTGGTGGCTAAAATTTCCACATATAACTCCCATATTTACTTTCCTATACAAGCAGATATTATTCTGCTAAATCCCATTACACATACCAAGTTCCTAATTTAAAACAATTTGAAAAAAATAAACACTTTTACTCTTTCTTTTCCACGAAAATAACACAAGCAAAAATGCCCAATTAAAAAATCTTCACCAGAACACACGAAAACACAATTGTTAAAACAGCGCTGAAAACAGCGAAAAAGCTCATCCTTAACTGATGACGCCGGCTAAAAACGCCCAACACTATTACGGTAGCAGGTAAGTGTTGTTCTAACCTGAAACTAGGCTTTAGTGCAATAACATGGCACGCTTTAGGGGAAAGGGAAATCGTTTAAGCCTCTACCCCAGTGTTGTGCCACCTGAGTCTCACGAGTATTAGTTACTCCACCGGTAATTTTCGGTGTTGCTAACTATTACCCTGGCCACGACAGCATTGTTCGGTAATTTTACCTTTTTATTGTGATTAGGTATACTTTTGTTAGATATTGTATGGGATATATATGAGATATCGTTTTCGGTGGGGAAGGGAGTGGAATTAATAGGATTAATTGTTTTGGATTGAGGTTGAGCCAACTAGCAGACAATTTTCTTGTTGTTTAACCGGTTGAAAGTCGTAATTACCGACAATATTCAAACTTTTCAATCACTCAAGGGGTTAAGAGTCCCTACAAGTTGCACGAGCCAAAAACAGAAAACAGCTAGTTTTTCCGCAAAAATTTCTCAATAACTACAAGATATATGATTAAAAACATAATGACAACAGTAAAAACGACACAGGTCCGTCGTCTACAAGCCCTTGAGCGAGACTGAACACTGAATGCTTTGCGCGAGCGCATCGGTTTATAAGGCATTATTTGGACAATTTCTTACAATAAAATAAGTTAAGTAATCAAAAATATAATATCAAAATTGGATTAAATTGATAAACACCTCAAATTTTAATTATTTACCAGTTATTTTTATATTCAACATATTCTTACGCGTAGACGACGCTTTCGCACATGATAAAATTGGCCGCGTGGGAAACATTTTTTTTAAGTACAAATACAATAAACTTTGAAAAACAAAATTGATGGCTTACTAGTATAGTATATGCCCAGTCCATACCATTTTTTATCAACCGTCAACACGTGCGGAAGAGATAGATGCTGTGAAGAGCAGTAGGAAGCTAGTTCGCGTACGAATACACACTTTTGCAAATTTGTAGCGAAATGGATAATGATTTAGGACGAAACCGAGCGTTCGAAATTTTATAAACAGACCTTTGGCAGTCTAGAAATCATGAAAAAACGACTAAAGCTATCTGTTCAAAATAAAATTATTTGCATTATTGAACTACTAATTTATACCTGTATGGAGGCCGTTTTGAAATTTTCCGTCCTCTTGTGGTATTTATTTGCGCCCAAAAATGCGTTAAAATTTGTGTCGAAATGTGGAACTCTCGACGCTCATCACTTTCAAATATTTTCTTTTTTTACTTTTTTGGTTCCATACAGGGCTAGATAATAATGAGACAAATTGATATCACTTTTTATTTTGAACGTACATCGTCAAACAGTGGAATAATCCCTAGACTACGTTTGTATGGAAGAATTTTCGACTAGTGTAATCTTAATGCATAAAATCCCTTGTCGAAAAATGAGCTACGCTAGTCAAAATTTCTATGGTTTATTTACATATTTAAATACATTTCATCAAGTTTTTGGTTCCTGTTTATAACATAAAAAAAATCTGGAAAACATAGCACTTAAAAACACAAACTAATTAAGGTCAGGACATAAGTTTCAGCGAAATATTCTGCTGCGGGACAAATGGGGAAGGCGAGCAAAAACCGCCTCGGAAAGAATGAAGGTATTAGGTAAAAACCTCTATTAGAACAAGTGATAAACGACCAGAGGCTCTCCTGTTTCATGGCGATTACTTATGGACCCTACAAATACCCTGGAGGCCCTAACTAAGGTAACACCGTGCTCCGAGCCGCTCAGCTCAGGTAAAGTGTTGACGCTTTTTATAGCTCCCACCGACTATTTATAGCCTTCTGACCTAATTACTTAACGCGAAAATAATCTTTCGAACTCAGGATTGATTTTAAGCATCGTACAGCAAAAAATTTACTTATATTATAAATGCAAAATTTTGGTTTTATGGATGTGTATTTGTTACTCAATTATGTCAGAACGGCTGAACGGATCTCGATGCAATTTGGCACGGAAATAAATGATAGTCTGGAATAGCAAATTTTCGAATTTCACGCGGGCGAATCCGCTGGCAGAAGCAAGTATCTTATAAATTCGCCTTCGATATTCTTAGAGAGCAACGGAAGTTAGCAAAGTGCAAACTGATGTAGAAACTATTAGTTTCTTCTAAACAATAACGAACTATCATTCTTCATTTCTTTGTTGTAGTTAAACTTGCTAAAGACGTTCGTAAACGTTTCCCGGTCGGTAAACACGTCTGACATAAGTGGGCAAAACTCGAACATGATAGAAACGCGTAATCTTTGCGGTCCCCACTCCGAAAGTGTCGTTAATAAAACTCCCCTGTGAACTTATCTTCCCAGGGGCGAGATAAAATATTTCTTGCCAAAAAAACAAACGCCTCATGTGCTGTGAGGGTGAATTTCTGCACAATCACGCGCAAAGCCTGACGACGATCCTATACTGCAGACTCTGATCATGATGCAAGCCTGATAAGAAGTTTTTTTACGAGAAAACTATTTTATAGTCAGCGTAGTTTTGTTCTAGTCGTATTAAGGGGATGCGTGGGTATATTGGGAGGTATTTTGAAGTTGATGAGCCGATAAAATTACTGTAATAATCTTTCAGTGTCGATAAACTCGGCTATTAACTTAAGTAGTCTATTACTCGTACGTTTTACAAAAATAGCACAGACAGACTTCAAATAAAAGATACTATATTTGTCTTTCAATCGTACGTTTTACAAAAATAGCACAGACAGACGTCAAATAAAAGATATTTGTCTTTCAAGCAGTTCTTTTATAATTAACGGGGTTTCAGTGTCGCTAAGTTTTAAATCGGTAAATCACACTTAAATACCCATTGACACTTACTAACAGTAAAACAGAAGCATTGCCTCTAAACCCAACCCTTCTTTCCGTACCCCGAGTTTAGTTTAACGGTACTTTTAACTGCCGCTATAAACCAATCTTACAAAGGGTTATATACTACCCTAATGTATGTCAGTCCATTACAAGCTGAAATTATGCAGGACTCATCTAAATGAATGTTATTATCGTGGATCGTAATAAGAATATGTAAGTACCACAGATGTAGAGGAAGGGTAGATAAGGCTATCGGCGCGCATTGCGTGCTCGAAATGGAAAAGCCTAGGTATCTCGCGTGATCTGTACGCCTGGAATACCTCAAAACATATTTTTGTGCTAACCCTTTCACTGCCCGTGATTCAAATATGATTCACGGAGGATATCTATTGTGTCTGCTTCGTGAACAGTGAACGTGTTTAGATGAGATATTTTTTCTTAAAGATGGTTTTCTACCATGTTTTAATTCCCTTTATTAATATTGGCGTTTAAACTTACCAGTTTAAACACCATCATTAGTTCAAAAACAAACCGTCATGATGGTTGAGCCGAGTGGTGTCAATCCATGAGTCATGTTCGTGAACGGGCGTCATCAGTTGTCAGCCTATTTTTAAATTAATTTACATCAAATATATGTAATTTTGCAACAAGAATGATATAACTAAATTAAAACCTTATGGATGAAAAGCGTGTCCGTGGAGTTTGTTGCACATTCTACTCCATAGAGACCGAATGACTGACGCTTGCGAATGTGCAACTAGATTCATCTTTTTTTTTGTTTGACAATTCAAAAGAACCTATAAGGTTTCAGTTGAAAATTTTCACCTATAACACCTTTATCCTATATCCATGGTACTCACTAAAATTTTACTACGGAGAACGATTATAACCATGTAACTTTCCCGTGCCCATTCTTATCTTACTAAAATCGCCCTTATTCAGGCTAAAATCGTCACTAATTAAGTGCCATGTCAGTCGTTATTAAGGTCTTATCTCAGGCTCATATGCGTCATGAATCAATTAGAGCGTCGGGTACTGGGCAGGGCGGCTATTTTAACAAAGACTTACGATATATTGTAGACCCGGGCATTGTTCCTGCTGAGTTAACGGACAAAGGTGGTGATCCGAAAAACCTGAGGGGATGTGGTTTGTAAAAGTGAAAATAGAGGGGTACTTTATGATGTGTTCTTGTTCTTCTGTTGTTATTCGTTTATGGATGTATGGAAATGATATCTCTTTCACTTTGTCTATAAGTAGCTACGAATTGAGCTTAACTACACTTTTTACCCGACTGCCGAAAGAGGGTAATGTGTTTATCAGTCTATGTATGTATGTATGTTTGTATGTGGCGCTCTAGAGACTAAACATGTTTTGCCGATTTTGATGATCCTTACGTCAATTGATTTGTCTTATTCTTGCGAGTGTCACTGGCTACATTAAAAAAAAAGGAATAATGGCGGCTTTTGGGCCCACCCCACAACATGTCGCCCAAAAGCCGCCATTTATTTAAAATCGGCCATTTTTTTTAAATCTGACACACTTAAAAACACTTTAAAAACACTTAAATACCCATTGACACTAACTAACAGTAAACGCTTTAGGGCGCCATGTTGTAGGGGCCCAATTATTTATTTTAAACCCATCGTGTGGGGTATCAAAATAAAGGGTTTTATGAGGTAATATCGAAAACAGTAACAGTTATGTTTCAATGTACCTAATTCAACTGCCTACCCTACTTACCTTCCTACATACCAGGAGAATTCTAAAAAAAAATCGCGAATAATCTTAACACCGCCATAAAAACAGTGTTCACGGGCTTAACCGCTGGCAGAAGCTAGTAATAAATAAAATCAAGTCTTTTCGCTGATTTTAGTAGCATGACTGCATAAACTCTCATATTTGTGAATACGATAACAGAAATAAATAAATTTATAAAATAACAAAACAAAACTGAGGTTTTTACGATTATTTTACAAAACATTGTAAAAATGTAAGCAGTCTGTGGTCAAGTGTTTCAAGCGCTTCTGCCTACGTGAGTCCTAAAGAATTCTATCTTTTTTTACTTTTTACAATAGCACTAACATTGTGTGTAACAAACCACAAAAACCCAGGTATGTGCGTATCTCCAAAAGGTTTTTATTTGGATATACATAAATATACACCTTTTCGCTTCGGGGGTAGGCAGAAACTACAAAATGCCACCTGCTACGATCCTTAAATACTGGTCTGACTTAATTTAAGTTCATACACCTAGGCATACACGCACGCCGGTTATGAGTAGTAACCAAAAAAAAAAACAAAAATACTTCTGAAATGGAGGCCAAAGAAAACATAAAGTCCGTTCCCAAAGTCCATTCCCAACAATGACAGTAAGACATACTTATACAAACACGTGTAGAACATTAAGTAAACTGGCAAATTGTTAAATTATGTAACCTTTGTCAACAAACGTAAGGTTTTATTTGGTAACACAGCGGAATTGTGTTTACGTTTACATCGCGAGAGTAAACAGGAAAACGTAGTCAGTGGAATTACCGTTGGTTAACTTAATGTCTACGATTGAATTGTTTGTTCGTTCATTGACTAAGGAAATCGAAATTTAACTGATCGTGAATACAATCACGGATGAAATATTGATACGGTTTGCTGCATTTCAGTGAAGCTGGTTCCATTGCACTATTTTAAATAGTTTTGGTTACGTGATTTGTAGGCAGTTTGAGGTTTTTTGGAAAATTACAAAGCAAATTGTTTTGTATAATTGAAGTTATACTCATGTGTAGACTTTACACAGTCATGTGGAACTGATGTATGTTATGTCAGTGGTGTCTCATCCCATACAAAGAAACCGTGCCGACGTACTGTACTGATGATACTGATTATTTTTTGTACATCGATCGCGTTCGGTTCCGTTCCACGGATATAGATGGTGATCTATCTATCGCCGTGGAACGGAACCGAACGCGATCGATTTACAAAAAAATAGCGGTATAATCAGATGAAAAACGCTTACGCCGGCACGGTTTCTTTGTATGGGATGAGGCAACTGTATGCTAGTATTATATTATCCGTGGTTATGTTTAACTTTGAAGATTTCATTTTCCGGTATAATTGTTATGAGTAAAGTTTAAATTTTTCTGTGGGTGTACTATATAGGTGCAACTCTATCTAACCCTTCGGGGAACATAATGCATGATGTTATTATATTCATAATTTTAGTAACGTTTTATTTTTATTATTTTTCTATTATTTCTGTTTAAAAGTTTTGACTTGCACACTGTTCCGTTGTTGTTGAATTAGGTAATTTGCCTATGTTTGCAATATTTGTAAGTATGTGAGAACCATGTTCCTATATATCAAGTGAAGGATTTTACCTGTTAGTGCTTGTAATACTTTATACCTATATGTAGTATAGTAGTGCTAGGTGCATCGTCCTCACGTATATGAATTTATTAATGTGTGTACTTTAATATTGTAAAAAGTTTTTTTTTTTAAAGAGTAAGTAAGTTTCTTATGCGTTCTTCTCCATAACAAGCTACTTTTCCGAATGCACGGTAGAATCAATTTTTATTACTTGTAAATTTTTACTGTTAACGTTCAAAAGTGGCGCTTAATGGCCTAATTGAAATAAATACATTTGACTTTTTGACTTTTGTTATGTTGCCTTTTTCCAACATGTAATTTTTTTTTATACAAAATCGTCTTTGAGATTTTTCCCGCGTTATTGCAGAGACATCATATGTTATGTGTCGGAGTGTAGTTATAAGTACCACAATAAAAAGCTGTCCTACAAACAAGCGAAACTTAATACACTGTCAGCCATTGTATGCCGAGCTTTCAAAATCGCTTCCGACTCTGAAGCGGGAAAAGGGTACAATCCCTGACGAGAGTGTTTACCTTTAAGAGAGAAAATATCAAAATTATTCAACTAATGTTTTCTTGTCATATTATCCTCAGCTGGGCAGCCTTCGCCAAGTTGCGCGGTATCTTCTCGACTAATATACCAGTGACTTAAGAAGAAAGTCTTTGACCAGTGTGTTTTGCTAGAGATAACATACAGAACCCAAACGATTACAATGGGCCTCATCATAAGGCTTAAAATCACCCAAAGGGTAATGGTGAGGGCTATGCTTGGAGTTTCCTTGCGTGGTCGAAATGAAGACATCCGCAGGAGAAACAAGGTTAGCAACATAGCCTAAAAATTACGAAACTTAAGTGGTAGTGGGCGGGGAACATCGCAGAACGGATGGTTGATGGGGCAGAAGAGATTCTTGAATAGTGACCGCAAATCGGGCCTCCTTCAAGGTGTACCGATGACTTGGTTAAGGCTGCGTGATACACAGAACTGATCGATGTGGTGACACTAGGGGGAGGCCTATGCCCAACAGTGAACGTCTTTCGGCTGGAAATGATGATGATTATCCTGCTGAAATTCTAGACAAAGTATTACTGAAAACGGAACGAAGATATTCATATTATTCTATATATAATCTGTAGGAAGTTGTTTTAATTAATTCAGAGTAAAGTTACAAAACAAAGCGTCTAGATACTTTTGTAAGGTTCCGTCTAGGCTCAAAACAGTACAATTAAAGTTTGTGTGACCGGCAGTACCTACTTCATGTTACAAAAGCTTGGAAAATATATTGCTTAATGCGTTGTTTGAGAGCGGTTATTTATTTTACTAACAATGGAAAATATATTTTGATGTAGACTGTACATGCGGGTGTTCTAAAATAAAAATTTGGAACTTGAAATTGTCATAAAGAGTACTTCAATGTAGGGTAACTTACAGAGGGGGTTCCGGGAAGGTCTTTTAAGAGGGCAGGGAGTTCCATGTACGTCATCGGTGGTGACCAACGGGGTGGTTTTAGTGAGGTAAAATTCCCACACTCCCTGATCTTTTTCCCCAAAAATATAAGCGCCTTTTAAAAGTTTCCGACTTCCAATCAAAAACACTACAAAGTGAAAAATAACTTCAATTTCGAAAGCCGGTGTTCCTGTTTTCGTTTCTTTGTTTGACACCGACTTCCGAAATTGAAGTTATTTTTCACTTTGTAGTGTTTTTGTTTGGAAGTTGGTTGTAATTTTTGTAACTTTTTAGTTGTGGTACATAATGGACCAGTTCTATAGGCTAGGTACCTACTCGTATAACGCCCAAAGTTAAGCCAGCATAGATTAACCCAATAACATGAAACTAAAATAAACAAAACCAGTGGAATGAGAGTATACCAGGGTGAACTGTTCACACCTGCGTACCCCTTTAAAGCGTACCAGTGTGATCATATGTTATGAAATGGTGTAAACAATAAACAGATATGCGATTGCAGCTATCCCGAGTGATTTGCCGACATTTATTGAAGAGTTCTGATGTATATCTCCGAAGTTCGTCATCAAATCTTGATGAAAATTAAATGGGACCACATGACAAACACCAGCTTTCGAATTAAAAAAATAATCAAAATCGGTTCACCCAATAAAAAGTTCTGAGGTAACACACGTAAAAAAAAAAAACAATCGAATTGATAAGCTCCTCCTTTTTGCGAAGTCGGTTAAAAACAATGCAATACATACCCACATAAATGTTAAATAATCATGTGATGTACCCAAAAACCGTATACTAATATTCAAAGAAAACAATATAAGCAAAACAGACAAAAACTATATTTAAAAGCATATCAAATAACCTCAATTTTCCATTTAGTTAGTTGCTTAATCCAATTCCTAGAATTCACCAGATGGACTGAATAAACTTTATATTAAAGTAAGGTAATGTTCGATATTTTTGTTTATAATTTTTTTTTTTGTTTTTATTACATATTTAAACTGGACCTCGCGTCTTTTTTTCCGAACCGGCTACCGACCCAAAATTAATTGAGAAAATGAAGAAAAATTGTAATGGA
Organism: Orthosia incerta; assembly: GCA_948252205.1. NCBI lineage: Eukaryota > Metazoa > Arthropoda > Insecta > Lepidoptera > Noctuidae > Orthosia > Orthosia incerta. The sequence goes on from OX411747.1 coordinate 13,324,841, forward strand.
ATTTTTATATTACGTACCTACCTGCCAGCCCACATACAATATCAGGAATATTTTAAATTCCATCTGAATATGAACTCCGATGTTTGAATGAGATCAGAGATACAAGAATCGGCGATTTTGTTTTAACCTTTCCGAATTTTACTTTTAAGATATAATAAAAGTATACCCGAGTTTGCCGGGTGTTTTTCAGTACGGAATCTTTCAGATCGCTCAGGTTCTACAGCTTTTTGGCCGTGGTGTTCAATAATAAATGTTTTAAAAGGCTAATAAAGACTTTTTTCGATAGATTCCTCGCAAGCAATAACAATGTTTCCAAAAGTCTATTTACTAACGTTCATAACTTGCCTTATTTTTTACATAATTATAAATATAAATTACATTAATCACTAATTTATTAACATATATACAATTGAATATTCTAAAAAAATATACCTATATACAAATACAAAAGGAAGATAGCAAAAAAGCTCATTGTGGATCAAAAAATTCGTCCACATCGATGTCAATGGGAAACGTGCCCAGGACGCTGGCAGCATACCACGTTGTATGGCAATGCTGATTCTCTGGCTGAAGAAAAGGCTAGCCCTTTGGTCACGTGAAGAGTCGACGAGCTTTGTGCTAATTTCTCGAAAAACTCGAAGCGCAACGTAAGTAGGTATCCATATTTTTTTTATCGAACTATCTCCATTTTAAAAAGGAAACACCCACGCTTGTTAGGATCAAAACGAGAATGAAACTCCATTAGTCGTCCTTTACATAACTTCCGCGAGCCGACAGCTGACTTGTCAAGTTTTATTCTACTCAGAATAGGCGAAAAGTTCTCAAGGGTTATATAAGATTTATAAACTGCTAGCTAGATTCTTTCAGTACGTTTATTGTGAATAGAGTGAGGTCTTTCGGTACGTAGATATATTGTAAATGAAGTTAAGTATTTATTTATATTTAGCGAGTGCTATAACGTGTAAGAAGTTGTAAGGATTCTTTTTTGAATAATATTATATTCCGACTAAAATGCGGTGATAAATATTTTATCTTGTCCTCTTACCTTACACTTTAGGTACAGTTAGGTAAGTAGATTTATTTATATTACAAGCTTCTGCTAGCGGTTTAACCCACGTGGAAAGTGTTTTATCATCCTAAGGGAACATTATACCGGGATAAAAACTCTATCTGTGTTACAAATTTCATCCAGATCCGTTCAGCCGTTTTGGAGTGATTGAGTAACAAACATACATCCGCACTTCCACACAATCATCCATCCAAACTTCCATATTTATAATATTAGTAATATTGTGGTATTCCTTGCGATAACGATTCAAACGATTTAAACACGAATAAGTGAATTAAGCTTGACATACATTAAGGTTACACTAGTCGAAATTTGTCCATACAAACGTAGTCTAGGGTTTATTCCACACAGTGATATCAATTTGTCTCATTATTATATAGCCCTGTATGGAAGCGAAAAAGTAAAAAAAGAAAATGTTTGAAAGTTATGAGCGTCGAAAGTTCCACATTTTGACACTAATTTTAACGCATTTTTTGGCGAAAATAAATACCATAAAAAGAAGGAAAATTGCAAAACGGCCTCCATACAGGGCTAGAATAGTAGTTCAACAATGCATATAATTTTATTTTGAATATATAGATTTAGTTATTTATTCATGATATCTAGACTGCCAAAGGTCTGTTTATAAAATGTCGCCCGCTCGGTTTCGTCCTAAATCATTATCCATTTCGCTACAAATTTGCAAAAGTGTGTATTCGTACGCGAACTAGCTTCCTACTGCTCATCACAGCATTCATCTCGTCCGCACGTGTTGTCGGTTGATATAAAATGTATTTTAACCCCGCGCACAAAATAGTTCGTGCCGTCGACTAGTGTACCCTTAATAGCGCATGTCAATTCCATAAAAATTTTGAACTGTGAGTTTGTCTGAGTCCTCAAGATGTATCGAGAATTGGTCGGGATTTTATTACATTTAATAACGGCACTTCTTCGGCAAATGTATAGCTATTTTTAACCGACTTACCAAAAAAGGAGGAGGTTCTCAATTCGAACGATTTTTTTTATGTATTTTTTTTTTTCGGGCATAACTCCGTGATGTAAAGTATTTTTGTTCGAAAGAAGTTGATTAAAGATCTGTTGAAGAACTTCGTAGATATACAACAGAACTCTTCAATAAACAACAGCAAATCTCTCGGGGTTGCTGCAATCGCATGTCTGTTTATTGTGTACACCATTTTATAACATACCATCACGCCAGTATGCTCTAAACGGATACGCGGATCTGTACAGTTCACCCTGGTACACTCTCATTTCACCGGTTATGTTCAAGTTATTCGGGTAATCTATTCTGGCATGACTATGGGCCATATAGGTACCTTACTATACAACTTGTTCATAAGTACCCCTAAAAAGTGAAAAATTAAAAACTTTTTTACAAGAAAATACAGCCGACTTCCAAATAAAATACTACAAAGTGAAAAATAACTGCAATTTCGGAAATTGAAGTTATTTTTCAATGCGAAAACGTACGAACTACGAACAAAACGAAAACTTCACAAACGTTAGGAACCATATGCACTACCTCTCTTTCTAAGTATTATTTCGCGTTCGTTGTTAGTTTGCTCATCTGAATAAAATTTTAACGTTTGCAAACTGTACTACTGATATCTATATCTGAAAACCATTTTCGATGTCGATATGAAAACACATACGTAACCGTTTGCGCAAAAACCCGAAAACGCCCTTCTCTAGTTTGTTTACTCCGATTCCTGTGGCGCCATCTGAGCGCAGCTTTGCGGATAGTTCCCTATTATAAACGCGGCAATTATTGAGGATGGATGGGTGCTTGTTACACATTTTCGTAAAAACTACTGAACGGATTTAAATAAAATTGGGCACACATATATGTAAGTTTATAAACTAGATTAATACTAGGATAGCTTTTTATCCTGGTAGTAGGTTCCTTTGGGACAGTTTTGCCGCTGGCAAAAGTTATCACACCAATATAATAAACGCAGCTGTTTGTGAAGGTGTGTGTTTGTATGTTTGTTATTTATATACGCTCAAACGGCACAGAGATAGATTATAGTCAGGAATAGTACATGTAGCATACTTTTTGTGTTTATGTTCGCTCCCGATAATTTTCGACTTTCAAGCAGGCGAAGCCGCTGGCAGAAACTAGTTAATTATAAGTAAAAACCTCTATATATTAAAATTCAAAGAATATAAAGTACCTATCCACATGAATCGAGATTCGAAAACAACGTTACACATAATTCCAAAATTAACGTATCCACGTTAACACTATCTAGCCATTACATATGCCATGTATTATGTACTAAAAGTAGACTCGTTAAGTGGTCGTCACCTGCGACGCCGACGACTTAAGCGGGTCGTAAGAGCCCTTATAAGGGGCGAAGCGATGACAGCCCGACTCAATATAATGCTTACACCTGCGTCTATTACATGTCGCGATGGAAATCACGTTTTAGCGATGGGAAGAATGATATGGGACAACGTGACGGTTTAAGGGTTATTAATAGTTGAAGATATGTTATGAAACAACTCGACTTGTTTTTTTGTGTGCTTGCTGGACAGGTTTTACGTAAGGGCTGGACGCTTGTAGATACGCGTGTTTAAATACGGAGTATTTACTGAGAAGACGCTCAGTATTATAAGAAATATTATTTACAAATTTGTTACAGTCAATAAAACTACCAATTCAGAGATTTTTAGGAAATCATTTTTTTTGTCTAGCCAGCAGTCCCACGACTGGGCAAAAGCTTCAAAGTCCTTTCAGGCATTCCTTTCCCGCACTGTCTCGAAGCAGGCCGCATGGTACGCGTCATCATCTCGTCAAATCTTTCTTGCCTTCCATCTTCAAGACACCAAAGTCTATCAAAATTTTTCCTCAAGGTCACACCATTAAGAATAAACTATGATTTAGACGAAGGCTGTAAGCATCTCACCATAATATGACAAGATATACACTGCTCCTAGCAACAAAGTAAAACGATAGTGAAAGGATAATCATGTCGGGTTCAATTTTATATCTTCTGGAGCATACAAAAATAATAAGAATGTTGAGTGTTGTCCTAGTAACACTTAACAAGCTTACCGTTTTATATTATTATCTACCAACAGTCTTGGTTTAGTCGCGACGAACGGGCGGTCCTTGAGAGGCTTCGCGAAGGAAACAACCTTATTAAGAGGCTACATACGGCGACTAGGATCGTAAACATTTAATCAAGAATATGATGCAGTACACAATACGTTTTCAGGATAAGAATACACATCCAGGGATGAGTATGTCTTCTAGATGAGGTCGTAAAAGACGGGCTAGGAATTATGATTGTTTAGCAGCAATAACGTCAGATGTATGATGTGTTTATGATTCGCAATGAACAATTCGTTCTCTAGAAAAACATATTGTAGTTTTGATATAAAAGCTCATCGCTCAGGCCATTTTCCAAGTCAGTTTGAAAGACATCCACTCCTCTGGACTAATTCACCATGACTACAGGTGCTTCGATTAATTTAAACAAGCAATGAGCTAATTAAAAAATTGATGATTCGAGGTGGAGTCGAGTTCGAGAACCTAGACTTTAAGTTTAGAAGAATGTTTAAATGTCATGGTGGCCCTAGTAGCTAAGACCTCGCCTCTCGTGCTTCAGATCGTGGGTTCAAATTCGGACAAGTAACTTTGCCAAATGCATATGTACTTTCTAAGTTTATCACATACTGACAACAATCAATCTGCCTTTCCCATCTATATCGGGGTCGGCTTGCAGTCATACCGGATTCAGCTGAGTAACAGTGTTTTACATGAAGCGACTGCATATCTGACCTCCACAACCCAGTAACTGGTTAACACGATACCCCTTGGCAAGACTGGTGTCAGATCTCAAGCTTCTGACTACCCGTAACGACTGTCAAAGATCTTCAAATGACAGCTGGGACCAACGGCTTAACGTGCTTTCCGAGGCACGGAGGAAACTCGGTATGTTGAAAATGGTAACCCATTCACCGACCGACCTCCTCAAGCGTTGCTTAACCTTGATGATCGACCAGTGTGGCTGTTATTATTTAGCCACGAGCTCCTCTTGGACATCACTGACAACGGTGAAGGAAAACATCGATCGTGAGGGAACCTGGACTTATAGTTAATATAAGTTTGAAACAACCAACCCGCATTGAGCAAGCGTGGTGATCAATGCTCGTGACTTCTCTGAAAGGAGATGTTTGATTTTGGGCCATCACTATGTACACTACATAGATAAATAGGAAAAAAGTAGGGGCATTCAATAAAAATACTGACAAATTAATTTGAAGAAGGGTACAGGAGCAACAAAAATGATCATTTAAAGTTTTTTAATAAGATAACCCTATTTTTAGGGCAGCCATGACAGTTGTGTTTGACATGACGTTTGAAGGCTTTGAAAGTTTTAAGAAGTGACGTCTTTGAGTTTTTCTTTGATTTGATTTTGAATTGGATATGTTTCGGAGTTTTTAGTGATTGTTTTAGTTTTGCAGCCCTTTTTACTACTACGGACATTAATTGATAACTTCTGTGTTGCTATTGAATTAGAGTTGTTTTTTTAATGACGCAGGTCATTACGATGACACGTCAATCTAATGTCATTGTCAAAATGACATTCTTCGCATACTGCTGATCTGATCCACCATGTTCAATTTAAGTTGTGTTGCTCTACTTGACAAAGTTAATTTGAGTTTACATTGAAACTAAGTGAAATTAAAGAAAATTAACAATAAAAAAACAGTTACTATATTATATAGCGATTTTTACATATAGTGTACATAGACCTGGCCCAGGTTCCATACATTTCTGGAACATCTCCAAATTTTGGGTACATTCATGGTCTTATCGCTGACTGCGATACCTATCCACCAGACAACCTTTAGACGTACTGATATAAGTTATTTAATAAAACAAACTAAAGACGAGGCAATGGCTCAATCTTGAATCCCAAGAGGAGTCGTCAAGTTTCAAAGTCAGTATAGACTTTTTTAACACATTTTTCTAAAATAGCCCAGGAGACTTTAAATCGACACTTAGATAAGAAATCTCAAACTAGGTTTAATATAGTCGTAGACAAATGAATACTAAACTAACAACGTCACAAACTGTTGACTCTAGTCGTAGTCTATATTTACGAAAGCATTAATGTGTTACCAAATGTCCAAAGCCTTGTTGAGTGCTTATGTGCTTATTAAGTACATAGTCAATCTGTGTAAATACCTCTCTCTACAAATAAACAGAATTAACCCACATTTACCCAAAAAAATATAAAACATCCATATTATAGTAACCAATGGGGGTGTGGGAGACACGCCTACTTATTTACATGATTGGTTACTATGGTAAAACCTTTAAACAAAAAAATTAAACCGACATCCAAAGCGAAATATAATTTTCATCTTGTCGGTTTATTTTTTTAAAAACGGGACCCTATTACTAAGATTCCGCGGTCCGTCTGTCTGTCTGTCTGTCTGTCTGTATATCTGTCTGTCTATCTGTCTGTCTATCTGTCTGTCTATCTGTCTGTCTATCTGTCTGTCTATCTGTCTGTCTATCTGTCTGTCTATCTGTATATCTGTCTGTCATTCTGTCTGTCTATCTGTCTGTCTATCTGTCTGTCTATCTGTCTGTCTATCTGTCTGTCTATCTGTCTGTCTATCTATCTGTCTGTCTATCTGTCTGTCTATCTGTCTGTCTATCTGTCTGTCTATCTGTCTGTCTATCTGTCTGTCTATCTGTCTGTCTATCTATCTGTCTGTCTATCTGTCTGTCTATCTGTCTGTCTATCTGTCTGTCTATATGTCTGTCTATCTGTCTGTCTATCTGTCTGTCTATCTGTTTGTCCATCTGTCTGTCTATCTGTCTTTCTATCTGTCTGTCATTATCTGTCTGTATATCTGTCCGTCTATCTGTCCGTCTATCTGTCTGTCTATCTGTCTTTCTATCAGTCTTTCTATCTGTCTGTCTATCTGTCTGTCTATCTGTCTGTCTATCTGTCTGTCTATCTGTCTGTCTATCTGTCTGTCTATCTGTCTGTCTATCTGTCTGTCTATCTGTCTGTCTATCTGTCTGTCTATCTATCTGTCTGTCTATCTGTCTGTCTATCTGTCTGTCTATCTGTCTGTCTATCTGTCTGTCTATCTGTCTGTCTATCTGTCTGTCTATCTGTCTGTCTATCTGTCTGTCTATCTGTCTGTCTATTTTTCTGTCTATCTGTCTGTCTATCTGTCTGTCTATCTGTTTGTCCATCTGTCTGTCTATCTGTCTTTCTATCTGTCTGTCATTATCTGTCTGTATATCTGTCCGTCTATCTGTCTGTCTATCTGTATATCTGTCTGTCATTCTGTCTGTCTATCTGTCTGTCTATCTGTCTGTCTATCTGTCTGTCTGTCTGTCTGTCTGTCTATCTGTCTGTCTATCTGTCTATCTGTCTGTATATCTGTCCGTCTATCTGTCTGTCTATCTGTATATCTGTCTGTCATTCTGTCTGTCTATCTGTCTGTCTATCTGTCTGTCTATCTGTCTGTCTATCTGTTTGTCTATCTGTCTGTCTATCTGTCTGTCTATCTGTCTGTCTATCTGTCTGTCTGTCTGTCTGTCTGTCTATCTGTCTGTCTATCTGTCTATCTGTCTGTCTATCTGTCTGTCTATCTGTCTGGTCTATCTGTCTGTCTGTCTGTCACCAGTCTATATATGATGAAACGTGATAGCTAGAAAGTTGAAATTTTCACAGATGATGTATTTCTGTTGCCGTTATAACAAATAATACTAAAAATCAGAATAAAATAAATATTTAAGTGGGGCTCCCATACAAAAAACGTGATTTTTTAGCGTTTTTGCGATAATGGTACGGATCCCTTCATGCGCGAGTCCGACTCGCGCTTGGTCGACTTTTTTGTTTTGGTACTTCATATGACCATGAAAATCATTTATAGCCAGAGTACATCTCATAACAAAACCAATACGCCCAAACACGACTAGGATACATTATTTTATAACGGATTTCCAGTGCCTACCTCCCGGCTTCATCATCAGATCTATTCGATGATACAGTATCATTTTCATCAGTATCATTTATTTTTACGTATTTGCGTCATCATAAGCATCGTATCATACCCGTGACATACTTATCATTAAGGAGTTCCAGTGGCCATCTGTGGTCATCTGCATCAGTTTCACTACACTAAATAATATTTTCCGAGTGCAAATGTTGCACGTTGATGAGAATACCAATATTGCTATATGTTTGAGGATTTCTCTCGATTTCTCCAGGTATCCATAATCAGATTCTGACCTGACCATTTCAAACAAAAGAAGAATTTTCCAAATCGGTCCAGGCGTCCGTGAATAATCGGGAAACACAAAAAAGATTTCGAAGAATTCAGACACTCCTCCTTTTCTTGAAGTCCGTTAAAAAAATCGACTTCATAGAAAGAATTGTGAATGAGAAGCCTTAAAACTGAGAAGGTAGCCACTACAATTAAGACAATTTATAAGGCTTATAGACAAATGGATTATCGCGTCATGTAATACAGGCAAAACTCCTTAAAGACCCACCTAATTAAAAACATACCGTCCTTATAGTATCTGTAACAGTTGTAAAGCCAAATTATATTCGAAAGAAGAAATATTACAGTTTTTGCGCAACACTGTAATCGGGTGAAATGTTCACCGTCCGTAAAGAAGTCCAATAAATTGAAGAAATATCGAATAAATTGTAGTTCTAAAAACTAAAAAACACTAATGGTAAATTGAACTAAAAAGTCGCTAATCCTGAAGAGCTTGGTAAGGCTAATGGGACAAACTATTTAAACGCGCACGGTCGAATCAACTAATATTACTTGTAAATTTTAATTTTTGTTGACGTTCAAAAGTGCTGCTTATTGGCCTATCACATCATCAGCCTATTAATGTTCCCACTGCTGGGACACAGGCCTCCTCTCTGTGAGAGGGAATGGGCCGTTATACACCACGCGGGCCCAGTGCGGGTTGGTGGATGTCACATGTCTTCGAATTATTGGTTCTAGGACATGCCGGTTTCCTCACGATGTTTTCCTTCACCGTTTTGAGAGCAGTTGGCCTAGTTGAATAAATATATTTGACTTTGACAAAATTATTGCATTGTCATCGGTCCTTGATAAGTGTGCAAAGTTTCAAATCAATCCCACGTTTTGAAAGTGCTGAAAATCAAGTTCAAAGATTCCATTACATAGATACATAGATACGTAGATACATAGATACATACCAAGCTAATAAAAGCGTGTTAAAAATACAGCGACATCGCCGTCAATCTGCTAGTTAGGTACCCATAAAACGAGACCGCACCAGTATAGAATAAGTAAATATTTTTCAAAAGTGAAGCCTCTAGGGAGTGAAGAGAAATAGTTTTATTGATGTCTTTGTGAACGGCGACGGGAGGAATTTACTTTTCATTACGATAGAAGTTTGTTCGCAAACAGTTCAACACTCTCGGCCGTCGGTGAACGCAAAAAATACTTCAGCTGCTTATGTACTCGTGTAGTGCTTCAGTTGATAAACATAAGTGACTGGAGTAGCTCGCGTGCTCCGAGCCAACATGTTCAACACGGAGCGAATATATCGAACGAGTTGTTGTGTTGTAAAGAAAATAAACTAACAATTTACTGTCCTAATTACCGATCGAAAGAATATATTAACTTTGTGTTGCTTATATTTATGTTAAAGTGAAACACAAGCTATTTTATTTAAAACAAAATTATGTTCTGAAAATAAAATACTTCCATTTTGAGAAGTGTCAAGGACCAAGGTACTTCTACGTTTACATTACGAAACATATATATATATCCTCGCAAATTGCCTTATGGCTAATGGCGACGCTATATCACGAGTCCTGAAGGCAAAATAAAATTATACAGGTTTTTATAGCGTTCGGAGGCGCAGTGTCCCCGGGGTGTTAAACAGGCGCTTTACTGCGGACCCCTCACGCCGACGCACGCACTAAGTCCTCACAGGTCCTCACAAAAATCTTCGTCCACTACACATAAATTGATTTGCAATGCGAACCTGCGATATTTTCTGAAGATAATAAACTTGAGATCTTGAGATTAACTACCGTAGGGGCTTTGGTCCCCTATAAGTTTTGAATTACTGATTGACGTGCTGAAATTGACACTGATTTTATTTGGGTTTCGTGGATAAACGTGGCTGAATACGATATGTTTTATTTGAGGAAATAATTTAATAAGTTTCATTTATTCTTAGGTTATTTAATTACAATATTATTTAGGAACCAATTATAATTAATTACCCATAGGTAATACAATAAATGGCATTGATATTTGAGGCAAAGGCTCAGTTGGCTGCAAAAAAGTTGGCGATTCTTGCAAAGGTGAGACGGTACTTCACGCCTGAACAGCTGCTCAAATTGTATAAAGCGCAAGTTCGGTCATGTATGGAGTACTGCTCTCACCTCTGGGACGGATCTGCCAAATATCAACTTGATGCACTTGAGTCGATTGACAAACGGGTCAAGAGGCTTATCGGCCACGATGCACTGGTCGCCTCAAAGCTCCAGAGCCTTGAACATCGACGCCAAGTGGCCAGTCTGTCGGTTTTTTATCGGTTACATTTCGGGGAGTGTGCGATGGAACTGCACAATTTGATTCCGCCTAGCCCTTTCAATGCGCCACCGGTACAGGGTGGACATTCCACCCATACGTACAAAGCGTTTTGCGAATACTTTCATTGTACGCACAGCTAAGGAGTGGAATTCCCTGCCGGAGTCTTTGTTTCCTGATAGCTACAACCTTGGGGTCTTTAAGTCAAGAGTGAATAGGTTACTTCTAGGCAAGCGTGCTTCACCGTCGACAACATCATCGCTTACCATCAGGCCAGAGAGTGGTCAAACGCGAACCTATCGATAAATAAATAAATAAAAATTTATTTTGTACTAGATCGAGACTGGTATAGCAAAAAAGAATTACTGAATTCCCTTGGTATATAAACAAATGATCAAGCAAAATATTTTCACACGGATGGAACTCTGAAAGTGTACAAAACTAACCGTATAGGTAACACAAACTTATAGTGCAACTTTTAAAATAAATCATTTTTATGAGACCCTTACGGCAGCTTACGATAAAATGGCCGGCCTCAAGATGGTAAGTGTATTGTCCCAATGCGGCGCAGGGGCTTTTCTCATTAAACTTGCCGGTAAGTAAGCTACAAAGGGATAATTACTTTAATTACCATACTCGTAACCGTGCCTGGGTAAAGGTTTTTTTACTCATATAAACGGAACCAGGTACCCTGGTTCCGTTTATATGAGTAAAAAAACCTAGAAGATTACAATAAACATTCATACAAGTAACAAACGTACAGATCTCGAAGCGCTCGAGACTGTCACTGTATTTAGAATAAAAAAGATCGTCCACAATAAAGGACAATGGTAGAAAATCACCACAAATTCTCGTCACAAACTAGAGTGGATACAGTGTGGTTATAATAAAAAAAATCCCTTTAGACAATTTTCCATTATCTGGGCGTCCATTGTTAGGATCCAGTGGTCAGCATTTTATGGGTGGACGCAGTGTCGTCGTAACTTCTTATTAAACCGCCGGGGACGCACCGACTTGCCTCTAATTGATTTAGAGACCTCCACGACCGTGACACTACGGTTTTCTTTGTTTACTTTATATTGTCAAAAGGTTTACTTTAACTTTGAAACTTGACGTAATGTAAATGGATGCCAAGTTCTGCTGTTACAGGTTAGACGGTCACACAAGTTATTGATGTATTTATCCAAGCAAGTATAACTTGTTATTTGAAGGAGGGCTTTTTAATATAAGTGGCTTTGGATTGATTTAATATTACAAGTTTTATATTAGATTGGGTACAAATATTTTCATGAAATCCCAAATATTTAGTTTCGTTTACTTGTTTACTTTGACCGAATAACAAGTATTTTCTAGAATCAAACAAAATATAAAAGCAAATGAAAAAAAAAACAAAACAAAAACGTAGAAGTAGGTACCTACCTACTTACTAATAAAATCTGACAACTTTTGAAATAGTATTTTCCTAATATTCTACATTCAAATATTTCATTCACTTGTCAAATATAATCCGGCTGACATGTAGCTGTATAATAATATACGAAACAACCTACAAATAAATACGCACGTACAGAAACAGTCGGAACACAATGAAAATGAAGCAATTAAAATTTCATGGCGACCAACACGCCACATAATACTATAAGTTTTTATATTTTGCAATTACGAAAGCGAATTTTATAGCAAAAAAAAGCTACTACTTCTCTATGTCAGGATTGAAGTCAACTTTTGTTCTGAAACTAGTTTTATTAAAGCTTTTAAGACGTCCCCAGGCTTACTAATTGATTTAACAGCCACGACATGAAGAATTTAAGGCTGGCTAAACACGCGACTCTCGTCATTAAGTCACAAAAATTAGTGATGCGAACACCCGCCTTTTGCGTCCATGCACAAAGGTTATGAGTTCAATAAATAAACGCCGAAAAACTTAAGGTGAGTTAATTTGATAAAAAGAGTTTGCCGCGCAGGCAACAAAAGGCATTTAAACGCAAAGGAAGCAGAAAACGACGGAAGAAAAATGAATGATTACAGCAAAAAGGGCCATCAAAACGAATGATAAACGAGCTTAATCCGAGCCCCATCCTTGTTTTATTACCGCTGGACGATTGTAAAAACGTATTAGAGGGCGGTGCCACAGAACTGTGGGTCCCGACGACGATCTATGACACTTTAGTTGACCTTTTTATATCCAATAGACGACGCTGGCGGTAATTTATTGAACCTTTATTACCCTAAAATACAATCAAATCAACTATAATAAAAGTTGTTTTCGAATATTAGATAAGTGGCCATTAACTTTTATTTTTATGATCATTGATGACGCTATTACATTTCGAATACATTCACAGTTTTGTGTTATAAAATCCATTTGCATGATTAAAACACGGAAAAAAATATAACAATCCAACATGGATTGCAGTAGCAGAAGAAATGGCTCATACTGGATCATAGCTACACGTGCCGTTTTATTAAACTGTTGACGAATACGATGAACATAAAATCGCCACTGCAATGAAAACGTGAATTTGCTGTTTGCAATACCTTTAATACCAGGGGGGTGACCATAAGCTCTTAGAGCGGTTTTAATTTGAGATCGAATAAGGGACAGATGTATATGACTTGTATACATCTGTCACTTACTCGATCTCAAATTGGTACCGCTCTAAGAGCTTATGGTCACCCCCCTGAATCCCATTCAAAATTTTCTCAAACCACCAATATCAGATTTTAATAATTTCATTGGTGTCCGATCTGTGAGAGGTAGTGGGCTTAATCCTCCACAATGACCAAGTGCGAATTGGTAGTCTCACATGTCTTCGAATTATTTATTGGTAGACTAGAAAGTTTTCCTGAACCAATCAAATTATTAAATCGTTTTGTTTTAACACCAAAAAACTTCAATCAACTAAATACCTACTACTATTAACCTACCTGGATGGTCACATATGAGATCATCATCATCATCTGCCTAGCCTTTTCCCAACTATCAGCGACTGATCAAGAGTTCTGATCGCCCTAGGCTAATTATGAGGACGCGCCCCCGCCTGGTGTGTTACGGTCGGCCTAAAAGTAGTATATTAGTTTTGACTTTGTTTAGTAGTGTGAAAATTTTAACATGGTTCATACTACCTATAAAAGTTTTCAGATCGATCTGCAAGCGAAACTAACGTTGTCCTTTAATCTGCACGACATTCAACCTTAGGGTGGCAAACCATTTTTTAGCTGACCGTTCATAAAGGCTAAGCACCTCACGCATTATACGACCAAAATCATGACAAATGGCTGCTGGCTACCAAGTAGAAAACCAAATCCATGTCGTGTTTGGCCGCATGACTTGTATTGGCTTAGTTTCTATCGACAACTTAGTTGTTGCGGCTATAGACCATGAGCGTGGTCACACTAGAGTGTGAACTTGCTTCGACTTTTAAGTATTTTTTAAATATTTACACTTCTGCTGTTATCTTTAAAAAGACGAGAGGAATCATACTAGTGAAATATTTTTGCAACCGATTTATTTGAAAATTAATCATCATCATAATCATCAGCCTATTAATGTTCCCACTGCTGGGAGACAGGCCTCCTCTCTGTGAGAGTGAATGGGCCATAATCCACGCGGGCCCGGTGCGGCTTGGTGGATGTCACATGTCTTCGAATTTTTGGTTCTAAGATATGCCGGTTTCCTCGCGATGTTTTCCTATTAATTAATTATTATTATCTTATACAAAAGTCCTTTTTCGTGCTTTAGCGTTCGCAATTTTTTTCAAAAATTTTTCAAATTTAATAATTTGTAAAAAATCACTTTTGTTGCCAGCTCAATCACTCGCTCGACCACCGACCGATTCGAGTGACAAGTCAGTGTTTGTTTTAAGCGCACTTTTTTAAATTTCAAAATGTATTGTTAGAATCAGGAAGTCCCAAGCTTTTTTAGTGTTTTGTCTCGGTTTCGTTGAAATGTGTAGGTAGATGCAATGATGCTAGATTAAAAGTGCATGCGAAGACACGATTTCAGCGCGCCCCCCAGATCCTCGCGCCCTAGGCTGCAGCCTAATTAGCCTGAGGGTTAATCAGGCCCTGCCAACTATATTGGGGTCGGCTTCCAGTCATACCGGATTCAGCTAAGTACCAGTGTTATACATGGAGTGACTGCCTATCTGACCTCCACAACCCAGTAACTGGGTAACACGTGTTACACGGTACCCCTTGGCAAGACTGGTGTCAGATCTCAAGCTTCTGACTACCCGTAACGACTAGCCACTGTCAAAGATCTTTAAATTACAGCCGGGACCAACGGCTTAACGTGTTTTCCGAGGCACCGAGGAAACTCGGTATGTTGAAATGGTCACCCATCCACGGACCGACCTCGTCAAGCGTTGCTTAACCTTGATGATCGACCCGTGCAGCTGTTATTATTTAGCCACGACGTCACATATGAGATCAAAACAGTAACATTCACAAATTAGGTACACATGGATCCAACGCGCTAGTTGAAACTAGTATGTAGGTAAAGAGGTCGTTAAGCCTTCTAGGGTTTCTTATGAACCCGTTATTAGAGCAGGGAGGCAGCATGAGTGCCTGGTGATTCTCCCTGATACGAACAAAATCGTCAAGTCACATCCCTAACTACATTTTACAATGTGTGTTTAAAATAGGCAAAGGTACATACCAGATTGAATCATAAACGAAATTTAGTTTCACAATTTTCAATATTCACAAATAAATAAAAAAATCACAAACATTCACTGAAATTAATGACGAGTTCACAGAGTGAAGTTTACGGTAAAAAAACCCAATCAAATTGGCGCCATAAACACGACTTGCTGTCATTTTATTATTTTTCTTTTTAATCGACACTAAAAATTATCCTGCCAGTGTCGAGTTTCATTCTAAATGGAACTTTTTCAAGAATATTATTATAAAAACTATTAAAATTTTAATAACTGGATAGCATTTCAACTGTAACTTCTAGTCTACGCCATTTTATGTATTTTATTTCTTATACTTTTATTGTTCAGCTTTTGAAATTCTTAAGTTATTCTAGAAAATAATTTATTGCTATGTGCATTTTGAAAGACCGAATTGCAACGATTCAAATAAATATTGTCCTTCTGTAAGATCTGAGTTTTAATTTTTAACTGGCTGATTTTTTTAAACTATATTGTTTGTGCCGTTTACTTTTTAGGTTTTTTTTTTGGAGATTTATATTTTATGGCTTTTATCTTTTTACTGCCCTATTCATGCCAGCATTTTTATTACCAATGTTGATAAAAACCTTTTTATACAATTTGTTATTGTAAAACCAACGAAGGATTGGTGATTTTATACAATATTTAGTTATACAATAAAAACCAGAGAGGTGATTTTAAAATAATGTATGAAATTGCCCATTTAAAGGCAAAGTCAAAGTCAAATATATTTATTTCAATTAGGCCAGTAAGCGGCACTTTTGAACGTCATACATATACTCGTATGAATTAAAATTTACAAGTAGTAAAAGTTGATTTTACCGTGCGTTATATAGGCAAATACAGGCAAATAAAATATTATACCTAAAGGCTTATAGCGGGTAACTGTTGCATAAAGAATTAGTTAATGAAATACGCCTAAACGTAGGCGGAACGATAAAATCGTCTGGCTTAAAATATTATTCTCGGAAGCCATAAAGAAAATTTTATTTAATGAAGATAAGATTTCTGGAATTAAAACAGAGTTTCTTAGTTGTTGAAATAAACCCTGTTATAAACCGTAAGTACGACGTTATTCTAACTTTGTAAATAAGATTTAAGTAAGTAATATCTAAGTCTTTTTTTCAGATCTTCTACTTCGTTCACTTGAAGTAGGCGTTATTAATATTGACAAATATATATTTTAATATAACAATATTGGCTTATATTTTCTTTATTTAAACCTCTAGCTTTATTTCACGGCTTTGCTCCCGTGGAACCTTGCTTTTCCGAGGGCAAAAGTCTATGTCACTGTATAGGGTATCTTTTTATCAATAAAATAATTTTCATGATCGTATCACTATGTACTTCGTTCCTATGAACCAATTAACAATTTATGTCTTAATATTTAATTTGTGAGCAGCTGTGGTGGCCCAGTGGTATCGTCCGCGACTTACAAGTTGTAGGTCGTGGGTTCGAGCCCAGGCAGGTGCTTTACTTTGTGTAAATTATTTCATCACCACTGCTCTCAAAACGGTGAAGGAAAACATCGTGAGGAAACCGGCATGTCCTAGAACCAAAAATTCAAAGACATGTGACATCCACCAACCCGCACTGGGCCCGCTTGGTGGATTACGGTCCATTCCTCTCTCAGAGAGGAGGCCTGTGTCCCAGCAGTGGGAACATTAATAGGCTGATGATGTGATGTGATGTGATTTAATTTGTTAGAGACAGATAAGAAGTGACAACAATTGAAAAGAGTATGCTAAGATGGTTTGGCCATGTTGAGAGGATGAATGAAAGGTGACTAACGAAAGGTATTTACAAGGCAGACGTAAACGGAAACGCCGGGAGGGGACGCCCTAGAAAGACATACATAGACCTTATAGGTGAAGTTCTTCAAAAATGCCAGGTGCGCAGTACTCATAACCGGCGTGCTTGCATGACTATAGTACTGACAATCTTAGAAGTCGGATTTGACAGCTATAAAAATACTTAATAATAATTAAACTTGATGCTTACGAATGATACTCGTTGTTATAGTGTATGGGGAACATAATAATTAATTGGCATTATGAATTTGTTTTTTCAATATCTTACGTACAAATTTATCGCTGCATGTAAAGTGAGAAAAGTCCTCGGACTTCTTAGATTGTCACGATTTTAAATTTATGAACGTGAGAAGTATCTAAGGATCGTAGCACGTGGCGTTCTGTAATGTCTGTCTTGACAGTTTTGTTTGCAAAATATTTTTGCAATTTATCCTATATAGGTTAAAAAAGAAATTGTAAGTGTCGTTTTGGAGGAGCGAAAAGAAGCGAAAAAATCATCATCATCCGAAATAATATCAGCCGAAAGACGTCCACTGCTGGACATAGGCCTCCCCCAAGCGTCGCCACATTGACCGGTCCTGTGCGTCATCACCAGGTCATCGGTCCACCTGGTGGGAGGCCTTCCAACGCAACGTCTTCCGGAAGCGAAAAAATATCGTGGTGTTAATTATTTTTTTGCATAAGATTTCTTTTTGTTTTTTAGGTAGTTTTGCTCCTGACTCTAGTCTAGGTCAGTGGTGACATGGAGCAAGCTTACCAAAAAAAAGCCTTTTCACCCTAACTTTAAAGAGATTCGGGTTAAATGCGTTCGGAAACAGAGACAGAGTATTGAGGCATACGAAGAAACCACCACAAATAATGTCCATGAATCAATAATATATGTCGGGTTTAGTCAGTAGTACGGACGTCAAAACAAATCACAAGCACGCCCCTAGCGGCAATCAATAGCAACTACGCATTGGCGCGCTTTTATAAGCAGTTGCGAGGTGCGGAATACGGCAGTTGAGTACTGACAGCCGTAGAGCTAAGACGTCGTAGAATCAGTGTCGATCCGTAATATTAGTAAGAAAGAATGTAACTTGTGTCTTTTTGAATAAACCCAGTGTATCGAATAACTTATGTGATTTCATTTTCACGATTCACCCACCGACCTGCCCACACACGATGTCTTAACCTAAGGGAATATTTCCTGATTTCCCGATGGTTTGCCGAAGCCTTGATGCGACTTAAATATATTTTTTAATACCTTTTAACCTAGCTTTTCCTAAGGAGTGTACTTTATAAAGTAACCGTTTTACGACACTAAAGAGGAGTAAGGGTATTTAAACGTCGAAGGCTTTAAACCCAAGGCTGTTATTATTGACCCACGAGCTCATCTCCTATCACAATATATTCTTCGAGGCAAGCGTGCTTCACCATCGAACACATCATCGCTTATAATCATCGAGTGGCATTGTTAGTCAACGGCGAGCTCATCATAAAGAGGAAATATTTTTTTGTTTGTTTGTTTGTACCGAATAGGCTCCGAAACTACTGAACCGATTTAAAAAATTCTTTCACCAATAGAAAGCTACATTATTCCTGAGTGACATAGGCTTTTTTTTACCCCGAAAACGGGTCCTGTGGGGTGGTCCACGGGAGCGAAGCCGCGGGCAACAGCTTATCAATTATATACAAGTAAAATTAAATACCCCAGAACTTTTACTTCATGCTTCATCATTTATCTAGTAGTAGACACGCTTCGATCGACAAGCTGTTGACGAACGTAATTATGGGACGATATCTTTTTTTTTTTAATTTTTTTTTATTTGTAATGGGTTTGCTCTTGACTCTAGTCTAGGTCAAAGGTGACAGAGACAGAGTCTACGATGGAGTGAGCTTACCCAGAAGAAGCCTGTTCACTCTTTGAAGAGATTCGGGTTGAATGCGTTCGAAAACACGCCGATTACTTTTTTAAAACGCCCATAACTTTTGAACAGTTGAACTGATTTTCATCATACATAACTAAGAACACTTTCGGTAAGTCATCTTTCAAACAAAAATAATCTAAATCAAAATCGTTTTATCCGTTTAGGAGCTATGATGTCACAGACAGATACACACTCCTTACACACACAACACGACTTATAACATATATAACGACAAGGGTTAAAAAAGCAATACATAAATGCATGCAAGTTTTCACTTGCATCAGTATTTATAAACTTATCTAAAAATAGCAACATTTTAAACTGTTCTCTCACAAAAATCTTCTATAAAACTTATTGTTTGCTTCCCTCTTTACACCCCGATCAATCTTATCATACTTTTAAGAAAGGAAAATAAGGGGACGCAGAAAATGATGCAGATAGCAGCCGTTCAGTCTGTGTAGTTGCTTCGAAGTCGTCATTAAAGATATTTTTAATGCAAGGGAAAATAGCAGAACGATTAAAAACAAGATAGGGGAAAAAAGACAATTTGAGAAGAAAGTTAGAGTTTTTAGTAACTTTTATTGTGCCATTGCTAGGGGAAAACTCCTCCAAGTGCTGGCAATGTTCTTTCTGTGTTACCATCACCAGGTATGCTAATTATCAGGGACTCAATAATGTTATTTTAGATAGATTTTAAGTACCTTTGTACCAATTCGGAATGTAAAATTATTTTTCAGGTGTAAGTTTATATTTTAAATTTATGTTTCAGTTATTTTAAGCAACTAATTTCAGTATTTCGCCGTAGATTTTTTTAAAGTTTTCAGTTTAGTCAGAATGGAATAGGACTTGACGTTAACATTGGCGCTTGACACGTACAAAACAAAGGCACACTTTCACGTTGCAAGCGCGACGTTAAATTGACAATATTGTATGACGAACTGTCAATTTAACCTCGTGTTGGTGACTAGCTTTGGGTTGGATTTTTCGTGCAAGTAGGCCTTAATTATTTAATTACAAGAGCCACTGACAGTTTCCTTTATAGGATACTTTATGACATCATTTAGAGGTCAAGTAAAAGTCAAGTGATTTTAAGAATTTTTGTGAAAATAAATACGATCTTAAAATTTAAAGACTTCAAAATTGAAACATAAGGCTCACAATCCTAAAATCTCGAAATAGTGGTGGAATCAGCATGGGTTAATTTTAATTTACATACCGAATTGTGTGCTAATAATTGAATTTGTTTTATTTATTTGTTTCCTTCTCTATGGCATCATTCAAAATCAAATTAGGACCTCTAGTCTATGCTATTCGTTCAGCAAAATCAAATTAACCCTAATTTGATTTTGCTGACCGAATATCTAGTCAATGAAATGGGTTCATCACATGTCGGTAGCTCCTGTCAAACCTGATATCACATATATTTTGAATTTTTTGATATCGTTATGATGAAATAACACATTATACTATTTTCAACACACTTGCTCATAAAGTGGCTCTAATTTCACCGCAATTAGGCACATAATGATACCTGTTATCAAACTTTGACTTTTTTATTGCTATTATTCACAAGTGAGTTATATTTTTTTTTTTAATTTATTGGTTGAGTTGCTTTGTTCTTAAAAAAGTTTCGATACAAAAAAGATCGTGCTCAATAGTACAAATAAATTAATGTAACTATTGCTTGCTCATTTCATGCAACTTCGTATTTAAATAGATAATTTGAACTTGTACGTGCTTAATAAATTAAACTTTCACTCAAATATAAATTTTATTTCCTCTGTAATTAAGAAAAATTTAAATTCCCCATTTTTTACGTGGCTTAAACACTATCCACGAAAAGCCTAAAAAAAAGAAACCTCATTCTTTTAGTCTATGGCCGATCGCCATTGTTAAATGCGCGCGCATACGAAAACTGATTCATTTTGCCCGCCATTGTGAAAAAAAAATCACAACTCGTTTTTACTGTTGAAAATGATTTTTTAGGATATTTTCTTAACAAGTGTGTTGAAAAACGTCGTATGATACACGTGTGTATTGATGATTACCGTCCTCGGCTCTCTTAAGACCCTCACCTACGGCTCGGGGCTCAATGGCGCCTCAGAGATAATCACCAACATTGCACACTTGTACCATAATGTACTATTACGTAATAGGTGATAGGCAGGAACTAAAAAAAATAGACATATTTTATTTGCAATTATTATACTTGTTTATTTTGATTGTTGAATTTGTATGTTTAAGTATATTTTATAAGTAAGATAGTTTAATAGGTGTCTATAACATTATTTATTCTGTGGTATAACATCATCTTGGAAGACTGAAAGATGTTGTACTTATTGGTGTAAAATAATTATACTAGGAGGGATCAAAAAGTAGTGAGAACGACATACTCCTTGGTAAGAAAAAAAAAATACTGGCAGGCATAGCTCAGATACATATTTGTAATATTAATAAAGAAAAAATCTTCGATTCTCTTTTGTCTTTTTCTGAATGTAGTCGTTTGTTTGCTTCGTGACGGAACGAGATCTCGAAAATGGAGAAAAACTAAGTGCGAGCCGTTATTAAATACCTCTGTTTAAAAAAGTTAACGACGCAAGAGATTCATTGCGATTTGGAGGCAACATTAGGAGAGTCTGCTCCGCCGTATTCCACTGTCGCAAGGTGGGCTTCTCAATTTCGAGTAGGGAGAACGAGCACGGAAGACGAACATCGTTGCGGCCGTCCATCGACGTCAGCCACCCAAGAAAATCTTGCGAAAGTCAAGAAAATAGTATTGAGCGATCGAAGAGTTACCATCCGATACTTAATTCAAGAAACGGGCATTTCATATGGAAGTATTCAATCCATATTGAAACAATCTTTGAGTATGAGAAAAGTCTCCGCAAGATGTGTGCCGAGAATGTTAACCGACAGTCAGAAACAAAATCGACTTGACATTTCGAAGACATTGTTGGACAAGTTTCAAGAAGATTCTGAAAACCTTTTTGTCTCGTTTCTTAACAATGGACGAAACATGGGTCCATCATTTTGATCCCGAGACAAAACAGCAATCTTCGCAATGGAAACAGTCATCATCACCGACCCCGAAGAAGTTTTGTGTCGTGGCATCGGCTGGCAAGGTCATGGCCTCAATATTTTGGTACTCAGAAGGGATATTGATGACTGATTACCTGGAGCGTGGAACCACTATTACAGGCCAATATTATGCAGTTTTAATTCCAAAGTTGAGGAATGCCATCAAAGAGAAAAGGAGAGGGAAACTTCGAAGGGGCGTGCTGTTTCATCACGACAACGCACCCGCGCACAGGTCGGCAGTTGCGATGGCTGCCATTCAGCAAGCTGGCTTCGAATTGGTTGACCACCCTCCTTATTCACCAGATCTGGAGGCTAGCGATTTTCATCTTTTCTCTAAATTGAAAATATATTTAAGGGGAAACAGGTACGAAGACGATAACGAGGTGATGAATGCCGTGGAGAGCTTTTTGCAGGACCAAGATAAAACTTTTTTTGTGAAAGGGATTGAAGCCTTGGAAAAGCGCTGAAACTATGTAGAACAATAAATTATTAAGTTATCAATAGTCATTATATTCTATCTCATTCTCACTACTTTTTGATCCCTCCCCGTATAAACTACAGAACGCCACCCGCTACAATCCTTCCATACACTTTTTGCTTCAAATTCGTTCATACATCTAGTCATACACGTACGCCGGTTATGAGTACTGCGCACCTGACTATTTAATGATGAAATATCAACGGCCAATAAAACCCTTCGACACTTAACTTACTGACCCAAACTTAAAATAACAAACCGCGAAAAGAAAGCCGTAACATTCATACGAAACTTTCATAAAAATATTCACAAACAATGAAATCACAAAGTTAGGAGGCCGATATATTACTCGGACAATATTCGGGCCTGCTCGGTCCTGTTCGGATTGGTCCGGAATGTTTTATGATCCGGGCAACACGCAGTAACGCGTCTGGATGCCTGTGGCATGTGGACAGAACTGCGACTCATGATTTAGGAGCTTTCATTTAACAACGGTTTATTTTAAAATGTTATGTGGATTGTGTCCTCCAAAGTTATGTTTTGGAGAAAAAATTGGGTGGGGTAGGTAAGTTTGATAGAGTGTGTACTGTGATAGCCTGTTGGGGGCTTCCCAATTAATAATACACGTTACTGTGTTCAATCATCATCAGCGTTATAATGTTCCCACTACTGGGACACAGGCATCCTCTCTGTGAGAGGGGTAATGGACCTTAATCCACCACGCGGGCTTAATGCGGGTTGGTGAATGTCACATGTCTTCAAATTTTTGGTTCTAGGACATGTGAGTTTCCTCACGATATTTTCCTTCAACGGTTTAAGAATGGTTTATGAAAACTTGTACTTATTGGTGTAAGAAAAAATCTAAGTATGTGGTACCTAAAGTGTTTAACAAAATAGATTTAAAGTAAAGATGAAGAAGTAAAAATTTGTAAAGGAAAACAATTGAAACAAAATTAAAAAACATTATACTTCGTGCCTCGTCCTCGAGATTAGTACCTGTAATAAATTGATTATTATAGGTTCACATTGTAGTTACGACTACAAGTGCCCGCGCAATCACTAGTTTTTAGAGTTTTTTTTTTTTTTTTTTTCTTTCCTGGCATCACTGTGTCGACTTGTCATTCGCGATTATAGTGTGTCGCTGCGCGTCACGTAATTAAACTTTTAAATAAAAATAACAGTTTTTAAAAGTGAAAAATTTACTAAAAGGACACATTCAACCAAGGAATAAAGAGAATCAGGAGAAAAATGTAAAAACCTGGGAGCAATTTAAAACGTGCTCGACCTCAACAAAGTAAAACAAAATAGTCTCAAAGAGTCGACGCCATATTTAGACCCACAAGGTAGGTACCTAACTCTGTTATAATGTATTACTACATATCTAACTACAACTACTATCCTTAAACTTGTATCCCAAACAAATAATGCACTTCGGGCAAGCCGTCCCACTGCATATTTACGAGATTATCAATCAAAACAAATTTATTTCCTATACAACGAATATATTCGAGCTGATCATCGGACTGTCTCACAACACAACACTCAATAATACTCAAACAAATAATGCATTTCGGGCAAGCCATCGGGCTGCCTCACCGTATATTTTCGAGATCATCAAATATAATTTAATTCTTTTATCTAATGAATGTATTCGAGCAGATCAATCGGACTGTATCAAAACATTCAATAATATACTGGTTTCGTTCAATTCTTTGGAATTGCTACACCCACCAGATTGCATAAATCGGTTATCAACCGGAAGTAAAACAATGGTTTGTAATCATTCCAGGCGAAGTCCTAGACGACGACGTCACAAATGAAATGGAAACAATTATAGTCGAATATGAGTATGCTACAAAAATATTCAAAACACTAAGAAGTTAATAACAAACTTACACCCACTAATATTAGTACAATTTTGGGATACATTATTGACACAAGATTTGTAACTATCGTGTAACCTACAGATAAGAAAAACTTATTAATTATGAAACCAGACAATTAACTTGCTTTACAGGACTAGGTATTGGTCTCAGCATGCCCTTCTATTTAATATTTGGATGGCTTTATATAGGTATATAACTAAAAACTAGAATGTTGTAAAATCCTAAACCTCAAAGGTGAAGTAAATTATGAAAAATACATGAATATCCCTTCAAGAATTGCCTGAATGGTGGCCATATGACATTCAAAATTGAGTAAATAAAATCAAACTAAATTATGTAACCGAAATGGTTTCTGACGCCTCAACCAAAGGGGGGGGGACTGCCTGTGGTGATGAGACTGCTAGGGGCCAGTGGTCAGACAAGGAATGTGAATATCATATGATTTTTATTTGGAATTATTAGCATCATACAATCATGAAATAATTGTGAAATACAGTCAGTATAGACAATTCAAAAGCAATATAAGGTGCATTATTAATCAAATGGGTGGAACTCAACACTCATCTCTTCAACTTAGCCTGCGGCATTGGTTGAAAACTGTTATGTTTTCATTTTCGCTTCTTACATTAGGTCGACTGAAAATCAAGTAGCGATACTGCATTGCAGAAGTCACATTCCAATGTAGAATGGGGACTAAAAGAAAATGCTTATGCATTGAGTTATAATGTAATTAAGTAGTAGTATAACTCAATATGCTTATGACCAATTATTGAAAGATAAATTTGGAACACCTGAAATTTACCCATTGGCAAGTCACTTTAACAATAAATATGAAAAATACATAACATGGCATAACAACCCAAATGCCTTCACAATTGACACATTCACAGTATACTGGTAACCAATTTTCTCTAACGCGTTTCCACCATTCTCAATCATATTAAAAGATCTACAAAAATCATAATGGACAAAGCTAAGCAAGCAAGCCCTGGTTCCCTTAACTTAGGGAACTTCTCATAATTCAGGGATGATCATACTCAAATGTAATAAAAAATTTATAGTACCTATCTCACAGCATGGGAAAAGCCATACCAACCTTACCCTGGCTG
Source organism: Orthosia incerta (assembly GCA_948252205.1). Taxonomy (NCBI): domain Eukaryota; kingdom Metazoa; phylum Arthropoda; class Insecta; order Lepidoptera; family Noctuidae; genus Orthosia; species Orthosia incerta. The sequence goes on from OX411747.1 coordinate 13,350,437, forward strand.
TCGGAGTCCAGTGAGTAGTGAAGTCTATTGCAACGAAGCATACCACCATCATCAAAAGATAAGATAGCATCTCTATCAGAAAACTCTTTTAAACAATATGACACATGTTTAATAAACTGGTATAACTGTTATAGAAAATATAATATTAAAATCTTGAAATCATATACATCAACGGTGAGATAACTTTCTAATTCCAGTAAAAATATAACAAATGATTAACTGTCAAAAATTGATAATACCTACTTTAATAAACATTAGAATGTCCTCTGATGACAGATTAAAATAATGGTTAAGGGTGTGTTCAGACTGCGACCACCTGCCCAAAAATACAATGTCACCTGGGACACATCCCAAATGCTGGAAGCATTAGGAATTTGGTACCCAAATGAGATGTTGTCTCTAGGATAACTGTCAAAAATAAAATCAAAGCATAATAATACAATCAACACATATAACCATCAAAATTTCAGACCTCATAAAATCTCTGATTTATGAACTAAATAATCAATCAATTCTTATGACAAAGAACTGGAATATTTCCAGCTGAAACCTTGTAGCCTACATTAATAAAACCTCTAACCACCTTACACATAAAATCATTATTTTAGGCACAAAGAAACCATACCACATAGTGTCATAGTGTCACATAGTGTACTTTAAAGAGTAGCAGTATTGATGTACACATATATTTAGCACACAGCATTCGCCACGCTGCTATTTCTAAAGCCAGGCGTAAGAATTGATCAGATACTAAAAACAGCAGGCTGGAGTTGCAATTCAAGTAGATCTGTTAAATTTTATAACAGTTCCTTAGTGTAAAGCATAAAAATTATGCAGCAAGAAAAATCTTTAGCTGTGAATAAACAAGTACAATTGGTAAATTTTATAACAGACCTTTAGTGTAAAAGATCAAAATGATTTAGCATAATAAATCTTTAGCTGTGATTAAAAATATCTTATTTAACTTACATGTACTAATTATTACAACAACTAACAACTTTAAATTATAAGGAAGGAGCATAAATGTATTGATAATGAAACTAAGAGTAGTAATAAGAAATCAAAAATGGGTTTTGATAAAACTGATATAAAATTATTATTATCTGAATGGTTAATCAAGAACTTTCTTTTTCATATGATTGTTACTCTTTAAAATAACTTTAATATTGATATTAAGCAGGCCATAAATATTCAGTTAAAAAGATAATTAAGAATTTATATAAACATTTTGGTAAAGAACCTATGTTACTTAATAGCAACTGTGATAGTTGGTATTAATAAAACTTTAATACTTAATGATAATAAATAGGCAAAAATATTTTGTTCATAAAAGACAATTAAGATGAGAATAGGAAAAAAAAAAAAAATACTGAATAAGAATCTTTTTTATTTAATGATAACTATGATTGTTAATCTACAAACATTATAACAATGATAATATGAAAGTAAACAAAAAAAAAAAAAAAAAAAAAAAAAAAAACATATTATAATTTAGAACAAATCGTAATAAACTGATTAAGAACATATGTGTGTAATCTATGGACAACCATGAATGATGGTTAGTCTTTAAAAATATAATTAAGAATTTTAAAGAAAGTAAGCTTTTACTTCACAAATTCATCATAGTTTATGTGATAATTCCAGAACTTAACTCTCAAAGTCTACAATGTGAACCTATAATAATCAATTTATTACAGGTACTAATCTCGAGGACGAGGCACGAAGTATAATTAATGATTAAACGAACTTACCCTAAGTGAAGTTCTATCATAATTATACGAAGTGCCTCGTCCGAAGAGATTAGTAACACCCTCCCAACCCTAAGGTGTATCCATAGATATATTAAACAAGATTTCTATGGGTATAACCCAGAAGCGTTCTGGAAATATCTATAAAAAACATAAGTAACTCTAAACTAAATGACAAGTCGACACAGTGATGCCAGGAAAGAAAAAAAAAAAAAAAAAAACTCTAAAAACTAGTGATTGCGCGGGCACTTGTAGTCGTAACTACAATGTGAACCTATAATAATCAATTTATTACAGGTACTAATCTCTTCGGACGAGGCACTTCGTATAATTATGATAGAACTTCACTTAGGGTAAGTTCGTTTAATCATTAATTATACTGGATAGCAAACAAAACTTAACATGTACATTGTATAAGATTAAACAAGTACCTACATTGTATAGTCAAAGTTAAATATATTTATTTCAATTAGGCCAGTAAGCGGCACTTTTGAACGTCATACATATATGAATAAATTTACAAGTAATAAGAATTGATTCTACCGTGCATTCGGAAAAGTAGCTTGTTATGGAGAAGAACGCACAAAAACTCCATACAAACTCTTTTAAAAAAATAGGTGTTTTACAATATTTACATAAGTACATACATTAATAAATTCATAATATGTGAGGACGATGCTCCCAAAAATAGCACTACACGCTTTACTACGTACAGGTTTAAAGTAATAAAAGCGTTAACAGGTAAATTGATTAAATTGATAAATAGGAACATGGTTCTCACATACTTACAAATATTGCTAATATAGAACCTCGTTACAGTACTTATGCCTCGTCTAAAGTTAAATTGATGGAGTCTTTTTACTCTCATTAAAAATATAACACCGTGACTTATAAACGGACAGGTGAATAAGGAAACTTTCGGCTTTCCTGAAAAATATTCTTTAATTTTATAATAAGGAGGTGTACTTAGACCGGCTCGACGCCAAGCTTTTCCATAGAAAATGATTTACTGATATAACAATTAGTATGAAAAATCGCTATCGCGTAGTTGTCGTGTTACGCCAGTCTACCGGAGACTCTAAATAACTTTATCTACACTCACAACGTAATGCATAAACACGTACTTTATATTCGTGGATAGGTAAAATTTAAAAAAAAAACCATTACAAGGCAGGCAATTATTTCTCATTAATTATCTTTATGTTCTTAATAAGTTATCTAGCGCTGTGTATACTCAGAAATGTGTAAGCTGTTGCCTGTAATTGGGTGTGCATTACAGGAAAATAATCATTTGTAAGAATTTTTATATATTTTTGTGTAAGATGCTTGCACATTATATGTCATATTTGCGAGCTCTGGCTGAACAAAACCTTATATATCCTACTACATCTTTTTAGTTCGCTTCTTAAGCGGTCGGGTTTTTGACTTCTTAAGTTACCTTTTTGTATTTACAACTGTTTAGTAGTTATTTTTTTTTTTCGAATTACATTCAAACAAAGTGGTATATATTTTTGTAATTACCTGTAAAAACCCCCTTATTTTGATACCCCACTCGATGGGTATGTAAGAAAAAAAAACTGGGACCCCCACAATATGGGGCCTAATTTTACGTCATTTGTCTTCCTAAACCTACAGTGATTTTGAAATACCTATTTAACGATACCCCACTTGACATAGTTCACCGATGTTTTTTTTTTGGTCAATATGGCGTCTGGTGGTTGCTGTGGTGAACTTTGATTCGCACTTTGATTACTGTCATGTCTATAGTGACACTCGCAAGGTTAAGATACATCGATTGACATAGGAATCATCAAAATCGGCCCATACGTTTGGCCTCTAGAACGCCATATAGGAACAAACATACATACATAGACTGATGTACATATTACCCTCGTTAAAGATTATCGTAACTCATTTCCAAAGTATGTTTGAGTAAAACCTGTCTACATTGAAAATCGATAGTATAACCCTCAGCTATCCTTGATAGTCAGCATCTATTGCAACACCCTTACTATACTAGAAAACCTTTTCTAAGAACCCACCGTAAATCACTGAGCACATACCGTTTTTTCGGTTCAATCCAATTTAATTGAGTCTTTTTCGAGAAAAGTGCTGGGAAACTCTTTCGCTAAAGCTTCCATTTAAATACGCCTTAGACGATCTTAAGTCTTGGAGAATCTATTTAAAACCTTATCCAAGCTCTTTCTTGAAGGCGTTTTTTTTGTGAAATTGGACTTAGTACAATGAATTAGGGTTTTCTGAAATGATTTGTTTATTAGATGAGGGAACAGGTTCACTAATGTTTCACCAAAACACCATTGACATTTTTTGTTTACAACCAACGTTTCATATACTATTTATTTCACAAAAAACTTATTCCGCAAATGTTTTATTTTACTAGCACTCGCTTTACGAACATTTATTTGGCAAATGCTTCTGTTTACAAATGTATCGGATGATATTTAATCATTTATTCATAAAACAAATTAGATTATAGTGGTTTTTATTTCTCTCTTTTTAGTTTTGGTAGGTATCTCCAATTAACATGATAATCTTTTGTAGCCAAAGTTCATCTCATGACGATTCCAATAAACCCAAACATGACTAGGATACATTGTTTTATATCAGAGTGCCAGTACCTATACCTTCCAGCTTCATCATCAGATCAGTTCGATGGTGCCATTTTCATCAGTACCATTTATTTATAAGTATTTGCTTCATCACAGTCGGTTAACTATTCGAGATATCTTATACCCGTGACATACTTAGCATTTAGGAGAACCAGTGGCCATCTGTGGTCTTTTTTATCAGTTCCACTTCACCAAATGATACTTTCTGAGTGCAAATGATTGCATTGTTGATGAAAATACCAAAATCGCTATATGTATGCCTATAATATTTGAGGAGTTCCCTTGATTTCTCTAGGATCCCATCATCAGATCCTGACCTGATGACTATGGGACTTACTAGGAAGTATACTTCAAAACAAAAGTTTTTTTTTTTAAATCGATTCAGGCGTCTTTGAGTAATCGGGGAACATACTTAAAAAAAGAAAAGATTCCGACGAATTGAGAACCTCCTCCTTTTTTTGAAGTCGGTTATCACGTCGGTTGGTCGGTCGGGTGTCACGTTTATAATAAACTAGCTGTTCCCCGCGGCTTCGCTCCCGTGGACCACCCCACAGGATCCATTTTTGGGATAAAAAAAAGCCTTTGTTACTCAGGAATAATGTAGCTTTCTATTGGTGAAAGGATTTTTTAAATCGGTCCAGTAGTTTTGGAGCCTATTCGGTACAAAAAAAAAATCTTTCTTCTTTATAATATTATTAATAGATACTCGTATCATTTTAAAATATTTTTTTAAACCAGTCACAATGTGATCATAACGGTATTGTTATGCATAATTTTACTGAACTTTAAAGTTGCTTCTGCATCGACGCCGGCGCTACGAGAAGTGCAACCCCTTCGCCCTTACATATAGCATAGGCACCCGTGCGGGCTTTATCGGCGGAGTCTGAGCGCCGGAGGCGGCCAGCAAGTCGAAGCTGCGGAGTCGGTGCTCCCTTCGCGCCCTCGAATTTTATATATGTCATGGAACAAGTGATTAACCAGGGCACTATATATAATATATTTTGGATGATAAGGACAGGAGAATAATAATTGCAATGCTTGTAAAAGGCTGCTAAGTCTTAAGTACTACTAATATAAAAAAACACCAACATTATACACTTAGTTCGCAATAAACGTTTTGAATTTGACTTTGACTTTGCCCGGGCATTTTGAATCTAGTCAAGTCAAATCGGGCAATATAATGAATACTAATTTAAACCTCTATATTTATCACATTGTCTGGTCATTGTGAATTTTGCTTCGTAACGGTTGGGTAATTCGATAATTATGGTCAATGAATTAGTCCAAGAGCGAGCGAAGCGAGATCGGGAGCTTAGGGCACACGGGTAGGTTAGGTTCGAAGGAGATGACGGGAGCTGAAGTGAGCGAGCTCCGCCTATATTGTTACTTAAGGGTACACTAGTCGACGGCACGAACTATTTCGTGCGCGGGGTGGAAATGCATTTTATATCAACCGACGACACGTGCGGAAGAGATAGATGCTGTGATGACCAGCAGGAAGATAGTTCGCGTACGAATACACACTTTTGCAAATTTGTAGCGAAATGGATAATGATTTAGGAAGAAACCGAGCGCGCGAAATTTTATAAACAGACCTTTGGCAGTCTAGATATCATGAAAAAACTACTAAATCTATCTGTTCAAAATAAAATTATATGCATTGTTGAACTACTAATCTATCCCTGTATGGAGGCCGTTTTGCAATTTTCCGTCTTCTTGTGGTATTTATTTGCGCCCAAAAATGCGTTAAAATTAGTGTCGAAATGTGGAACTTTCGACGCTTATAACTTTTAAATATTTTATTTTTTTACTTTTTTCTTCCATACAGGGCTAGATAATGATGTGACAAATTGAGATCACTTTTTATTTTGAACGTACATCGTCAAACAGTGGAATAATCCCTAGACTACGTTTGTATGGAAAAATTTCGACTAGTGTAACCTTAAGGCGCCTCCCCGTGCAAATAGCCGCGCTAGTCGAATTTTGTGCAGTTTTTAAGAGCTATCTACTCTTTATTTAAAAAGAAATATCAAATAATAAAAATACATTAAATTTCTACATAATTTTGATTTTAAAATTGTAGTACACTTTTTTTTAAAGAGGTATATGTGTCACTAATCTCCTTCCAACAATATCATAAAAATGTGAAATAATTATTGATAACATGCATCTCCTCGTAAAGTGTTCATTAATTATTTTTATACTAACACTAATTGATAGACAATTTGATAACGAACATTTTGTAAGTTTTATTTTTTTCAAAAGACCAATATTCGATTTTATAATGATTTTATTCTAAAATCTGGGCGTATTCACTACTGTAATTCATGCGCCACCAGTGCCGCTAGACCAATATGAATGCTCATAATATGGTTGAGTTGCTTTGTTCTTGAAAAAGTTTCGATACAAAAAAGATCGTGCTCAATAGTACAAATAAATTAATGTACCTATTGCTTGCTCATTTCATGCAACTTCGTTTTTAAATAGATAGTTTCAACTTGTACGTGCTTAATAAATAAAACTTTCACTCAAATATAAATTTTATTTGCTCTGTAATAAAGAAAAATTGAATTTCCCTTTTTTGTACGTGGCTAAAACACTGTCCACGAAAAGCTTTAAAAAAAAGAAACCTCATTCTTTTAGTCTATGGCCGATCGCCATTGTTAAATGCGCGCGCATAGGAAAACTGATTAATTTTGCTCGCCATTGCGAAAAATTTTCACAACTCGTTTTTACTGTTGAAAATGAATTTTTAGTATTATTTTCTTCACAAGTGTGTTGAAAAACGTCGTATGATACACGTGTGTATTGATGATTACCGTCCTCGGCTCTCTTAAGACTCTCAATGGTGCCTCAGCGGTAATCACCAACATTGCAAACTTGTACAATAATGTACTATTCATTTGATTTGAAGTTAGGTTTTCCAAGAAAAAGAAACATCTTGCCAAATTGGCGCTAACTGGTGACGTGAATTTCCCAGAAAACCCCTTATTGTGACGTGACGGCATTTTTTGCATGCAGTTAGTAATGTATGTATTACTGTATTACAAACATTCATCAACACGAAAAGGTGCGAAAATGTGCCTTTTTATGTGCAATAATTAAAAGATATTGTTTTTCGCGTTCCGTTGCGGGACGAAATACGCAATAACAATGTTCCTTACGTTAATGAGCCACGATTTATGGCAGCCGTTTATAAACTCATAAATATGTTCTCAAAAATAACTGCTTCCCCCTTATTTATGTCACCTTATAAATGGAAAATAATATTTTTGAATTAAAATTGTTGGTTGGTGATTTCTTTAATGTGGGACGCGTTTTAAATAAAGTATACTCACTAACTTCTCATGGGTGTTTAAACTTTTTATTTCGTAAACCAGCGCAGCATTCGAAAAAAATATTTTGTGAGTTTACCCTATGAATAAGTGTTCAAACATTTTATGTGTGGCTGTTGTCAACTAATTCTACGAGACGTTTACAAATTTCATTTTTTAATTCAAGTTTTGTAATGCTCAGATTATGCACCTACAACATTTTATGTAAATTGTACACAATTGCAACAATGACTGATAAGTTTTTGACACGCATTTGAAATATAAACAAACTTCCCTAGTTATGCTTACCGAATACTATTTGAAAACAGGGACTATTTTCAATCATCAAAAAAAAAGATGCTGTATATTTGAATTTGAGATCATTGTTAAAGAAACAACAAACTCTACGTCATACGAGACAAAGTTCAAATTGCACTGCAATCAATACTTTTTTTCAGGGTATATTATTAATTTATTACAAATGCTAGGCAAGGTGGAGTGACAATCTTCGCAGGGTGGCTGGTAGCTGCTGGATGAGAGCTGCCGAAAATCGAAGCAAATGGCGTGCAATTGGAGAGAACTATGTCCAGCAGTGGACTGCTATTTGCTGATGACGATGATGATGATGATGATTACAAATGAAAATTTAAAAATCAACTTAGAAAACACAACGCCTAAGTCGATAGTAGAGTTAGTGGCGATGGATTTCGATTTTCTCGGATTATAAATTCAGGTACAGCAGACATCACTAACTCACCAATAACGATTAGTAACTTACAGAAACCGGTTAACAGTCCATTAAATACCAGCCAAAGATAGAATTGCCTATATACTGGCATTCGTGCCCCTAATTCTCTATTACCAATTGAAAATCCAGGCATGCGAATTAGTAGCAAAAGGCAAACTACCCGTATCGGCGACTGACCAATTAATCAATGGGTATCTGGTCATAGTAATCAATCAATATGGAATCTCATGCATGCATGCAGGGGATTTGATTAGGTTATATAGCACATTAGTAACATCAGTGAGAACTAATCTATTATCATCGTAAGAGGCTTTAAACTTACGTACTTACTTCAATTATATCTTGAACTATAAGTAATAACCGTACTATTATTATAAATGTGAAAGTTTGGATGCGTTTATGTCTGTTACTTAATCACGCCAGAACGGCTGAACGGATCTGGATGAAATTTGGCACTGATATACATTATAGTCAGGAATAGCACGGCGGGCTGCGCTGGGGCGGCTGCTGCCGGTGCAGAACACACCAAACGGCGCAAATATAACAACCTTATTCGCAGTTATATGTTTGAGCCGTTTGGGGTTGAAACATAAGGTCCATAGGGCCGAGTGCGCATCGAGTTTTTCGAGAAATTAGCACAAAGCTCGTCGACTCTTCACGTGACCAGAGGGCTGGCCTTTTCTTCGGCCAGAGAATCAGCATTGCCATCCAACGTGGTATGCTGCCAGCGTTCTGGGCACGTTTCCCATTGACATCGATGTGGACGAATTTATTGATGCACAATGATCTCTTTTCCGTCTCCCTTTTGTATTTGTAAAAAGGTTTGTTTGTTTCCTATGCTTGCTTATTACTTTTTAAATTTAAATTTCTGGCACTTAAAACTGCCGCTTAGTGGCATAGCCACCGCTGATCCGTGTTTGGTAGATAATGAATGACGTTATGCCATCCTTGTCATATCCTTTACACTTTGTGTGTGTTAGAACATGATAAATGTAGTTAAGGATTTATCTCGCTCTTTGAAGTACCTAAGTCATTTACAGCGAACTACATTCGGTTACCTACTGGTAAAGGCACTAATAAACGATTTAACTTTGAAGAAGTCGCACACAGTAAATACACTATGCATACTTATTCAAGCTAAGTCAAAGCGCGTCAAGTAAAAATTCACAGAAATCGAAAAGTACGCAGTAACACCGTCCCAATAATACTAATCCACAATCTGACCCAAATATGGAAACAAAAGAACACTTCAACACAAAAATAAACGCAAAACGGCTAAAATAACCTCCCTTACAGTAAGAAAGCGATTGTAAACATGTTATTTAACGCTGTAAATCGGGTTCCTTATCTCCCTTTCTTGAATCATCGCCACGCTATCACTGTAATAAATAACACGGCCTGTGTTATCTGTGAACATAATCGGTGATGTTTCGACCGCCTCATTTCCTTCTGTGGTTAAATACACTTCCCTGAAAAAATATTTATTCTCGCACCGTGCAAACAATTGAGGAATTCTTTCGGCTTGTTGATTTTTCGCTGTACTTAGTGAATGGGAGCGAATTGTGGCTGATCCAGTTCATAGGATTCTTTTTTTGTGTAGTTTTTCTAGGTCAGTAGGTACCTGTTCAGTGAAAGTGATTGTGAAGTTAATGACTACGATACATGGACTTGTGGCAAAAAATATCTTGTGTCGAAAATCTGGCCGTTGCATTAATAAGTAGGTCCATTCAAAGCTTATCCGACCCTTTCTAGAATGGAATAATGAGCCTAAGTCACGTTTGTTATGTATTTTTGTATTTTTATTGACCAGTTGAATGCCGTTATTACCGAAACAATTATAATAATCAGTATTCAGAAAAAGCCATTGTATCTAGCGTGGATTCACGTTTCGGGCGCTCAAGGGATTAAAAGTAATATTAATATTTATTATAATATAACTAGCTGTTGCCCGCGGCTTCGCTCCCGTGGACCACCCCACAGGACCCAATTTTGGGTTTAAAAATATCCTATGTCACTCAGGAATAATGTAGCTTTCTATTGGTGAAAGAATTTTTCAAATCGGTCCAGTAGTTTTGGCGCTTATTCGGTACAAACAAAAAAACAAACAAACAAAAAAATCTTTCCTCTTTATAATATTAGTATAGATAATAATATATCATCTTTATTTCTATAAAAAAAAGATTGCAGTATATGTAATATTTACTTTTAAAAAAAACCCGTACTCAGAACGCGTAGTGGTTTCTGTCAAACGGGTTGTGGCACTTTTAAAACTATGATAATGACCCCATTACAAAATATTGTCCGATTTGAGTCGGCGCTATCTTGGATATTGGTTTTGATTCCATATGCGTTATTAGCGACCACAAAAACCATGAAAATTACACCCATGACAAAAAGTTTTCAAATTTTCATTAGCACCATCTTGGATGTTGATTTTGACCCCATATTTGTTATTAGTGACCCCAAAAACCATGAAAAAGACACCCATAATGAAAAGTGTTCAAATTCGGCCGCTCTAACAATCGGTTCGCAAGCTTTCCAATTTTTTGCGACCCGATTGGTCGAGAGGCCGGCTAACAACGATGACTCACTATTTTTTTAACGCGAATGAATATCTATAGCAAAAACTTTCCTGGACAGTAATTAATCACAGATTAATAACATTGTATGTTACTTGTAATTAAATTCAATTTTCAGTCTCATTGTGTCAGTCACAACCATAATTACTCGAGTCTAATTGCAACCCAGTGATATCGATAGAAATTTAATTGAGAACTTAATCGACATCGTTCTGAATTATAATCATATTATCCATGTTCATATTTATGTAAATATTATTATAGATAAATTCCTAAATTAATTTACCTATATAGGTAATTACGGTAAACATGTTTTGAAGAAGTATCAACATTCGATTTTTTCATAACTATACTCTGTATATTTATTCATCATCATCAGCCTTAAAATGTTCCCACTGCTGGAACACAGGCATCCTCTCTTTGAGAGAGGTAATGGGACAATGGGGTAAGAGGTAATAATCCACAACGTGGGACCAGTGCGGGTTGGTGGATGTCACATGTCTTCGAATTTTTGGTTCTAGGACATGCCGGTTTCCTCACGATGTTTTCCTTCTCCGTTTTAAGGGCAGTGGTGATGCAATAATTTACACAAAGAGCAGAGCAGTCGTGGCCCAGTGGTAAAGGCCCCGACTTACGTGTCGTAAGTCATGTGTTCGAAACCAGGCAGGCGCTTTACTTTGTATCTTTATTATTATAATATATTTATAGGCAAACGCGTAACTTGGTTGGGCATATTTGAAGGGGTAAATGTTGTTCACATACATGCATACTTGCACTTCTTGAAAGAGTTTTCCAATAAAAGTCAACCTGTATAAATAATTTCACAAAATATAATACTAATAAAAAGTCCAATGTGACCGCCGGTAATTAATTAAAACAAATATGTTTTCTTAACATATTTTCTTATTTTATTCATATTGATCTTCAAAGAATTCATATCGTGCGAACACTGTATTATCATGTATTTTATTTTACAAAATCCCTACGACACAAAGCAGAAAAATATATACGTACATTTAAGACGGTCGCTCACCGATGCGAGAGAAAGATAAGTCACTTGTATTTTCTCTAGGCTTTCAAGTAATTCAAGAGAATGTCAAAGAATAAAATAAATATGCATTCATTGTTCATTTTCTCTCACGTTTTTCGTTGCGAAATGCTGAAAAGTTTTATTTATCGCGTCGGACACGTTTGTCGCTTAAAATATTCGGGTGACCTCATTACGACATGAATATTTCATAGAGAATAAGTTGTAATAAAAACTAATAAGCATTTTGACATTGTGTGACACGTCGGCCATTACGGCTACAAGTCCTCACATACGGGCTAGAACTCTGTTTGACTTTGTCGACGCTGTCAAAACATAATCCAAACAGCTTAATGCTAGTAATAATAACCAGTTGCCGTGTTGATTTGATTTGATTGTTTGTTAAAATTAAATAATAATAGTACGCCAGTTTTGGATCAAAAACACCTCTTATGTGTTAAAAGAAACGCACAGAAATGCTAGAAAATTTTTAGCCGACGCAATAAAAAGCAGGAGGTTCTCAATTCGTCATTTATATTTTATTTTGTATATATTCCACATAACTTTTTATAGGATAGTCTGTTTATTTTTGGATTTTACGTAGTAGGTATATTATCTCGAAGTTGGTCCCATTTAAATTTGAAAATTAAAATCATCTCCAAAAGGGTAAAATTTTGAGGTGGCGCCAAACAAACAACGAAGCAACACACACAATACAATATTACAATATTTTTACACTTTAGGCAATTAATTTGCATATTTGTTTGTGTGGCGCCAACTCAAAATGCTAGACCAAAAACTTTTTTTTTCAGTTCGTTATTTCGTCGGTTAATTTTATTATTAAAATACTTTTTGGACAATACTTTTACTGTATGAAAAATACGAAACAGTACGGTGATATTCAAACTGTTAATGAAACACGATAAAGCGTTTCATTCGTACTTTGTTCGCCCACAGCACTGTATTTTTCTCGTGATTAATCAACAGATTAGCCATCGCGTCTACCCAAGCGTTACAACAATGTTAGCCCCACGTAAAAGTAGCCCGTTGACAACGTGGTGATAGTCTGCCGACAACTTTATAGATCGTGTTTTCATTTTTATTCAAGCTCTCTACAAAGCCAAAACCGAATTACAGCTTATTCCGACATGGCCTGGAAGCAGGTTTTTCAATAAAATTTCAAAACATTGCTTATGGATCTGTTTAGTTCAGAGCGAGCGCACCATTATTCTTACCACAGAGCGAGAAAACAGCCTAATCTCATTACGCTCGCACTCTATCTTAGTATTACTACCTTTTTTCCTATTAAGAGGAAACGGGGGCAGAGAGCCCATATTTCCTCTTAAGGTTACGCTAGTCGAAAATTCTTCCATACAAACGTAGTCCAGAGATTATTCCACTGTTTGACGATGTACGTTCAAAATAAAAGTGATCTCAATTTGTCTCATCATTATCTAGCCCTGTATGGAAAAAAAAAAGTTATGAGCGTCGAAAGTTCCACATTTCGACACTAATTTTAACGCATTTTTGGGCGCGAATAAATACTATAAGAAGATGGAAAATTGCAAAACGGCCTCCATACAGGGATAGATAGTAGTTCAAAAATGCAAATAATTTTATTTTGAGCAGATAGATTTAGTCGTTTTTTCATGACATCTAGACTGCCAAAGGTTTGTTTATAAAATTTCGCGCGCTCGGTTTCGTTCTAAATCATTATCCATTTCGCTACAAATTTGCAAAAGTGTATATTCGTACGCGAACTAGATTCCTACAGCATCTATCTCTTCCGCATGTGTTGTTGGTTGATATAAAATGCATTTTAACCCCGCACACAAAATAGTTCGTGCCGTCGACTAGTGTACCCTTAAGAGATTCTCGTGAGTCTAAAAATGTCATGGTGGCCCAGTGCCTAAGACCTCATCTCACGATCTTTGTCTTGGGTTCAAATCCGGGCAAGTACCAATGTGACTTATTCAAATTCATATGTACTTCTTAAGTTTATCTTGCTCATCGCTGACATCGGTGAAACCTGGACTTACAATTAATATAAGTTTACTTATACCTAAGTTTGGGGGAGAGAAGCTAGGGTATGTTTTGGTGGGAATCGCTGTTGGTGAGAACAGCATTACCTATAAAATGCCAAAAATACCTTCTGCTGTACTCGTGGCGGAGTACCGTATAAAGCAGAGCCCTAGCCAGTCCGAGTCATCCACGTCCCCGTCGTTCTCCCTGGGACCTGCTGCAACCGCGCCGCCGCGCGTCCGCCACCCCGAGTTGCAGCTGAGCTAACGGATGCAGGGCGAAGGGCGAATATTCTGCGCCTTAAAACAGAATCGTCTCACTAGGGAGGATACCCGAAATAAAACCGAGCACATCCGAAGGCTCTAAGGCGGCAGCCCCGCTATCGGATTAAGGCACAGTGGGCTAATCAACCGCTTGCCCGACAATAATTGATTCCTGAAACCGAAACAGAAAGAAACCGGACCGATCTTTTACCGACGACTTTTGGCATGAAAAAACGGACACGAATTGGTTATTGGAATGTACGCACGCTTAGCGATGACAGCCGACTAGCACAAGCAGAAGCAGTAATGCTTAGCTACAACCTGCAGATACTCGGTCTAAGCGAAGTGAGGAGAAACGGTTTTGGTGAGCTGAGAACGTCCGAGAGCTTGACTTTGCTGTATTCAGGTAAAGAAAGTGAGGAAGATGTGCGCGAGTATGGCGTGGGGCTCCTCCTTTCTAATGCAGCTAAGAAGAGCCTCTTGGACTGGAAACCGATCTCAGACCGGATCATGTGTGCCCGCTTCAACTCAAGAGCCCGGAAGATCTCCATTATCCAGTGCTACGCCCCAACCAATGCATCAACAGAGGATACCAAGGACGACTTCTACAATGCCCTCAACGCCACCATTAGGAGCATAAAAAAACAAGACATCGTCATCGTCATGGGAGACCTGAATGCAAAGGTTACGCGAGCGGCATATGGGTACACAGGGACTTGGAGTGTGCAACGAGAATGGGGAGCGATTTATCGAGTTTTGTCAGAACCACGACCTTACCATCGGAGGAACATTATTCATTCATGGCGACCACCTTAAGTACACGTGGAACTCACCCGATGGGGTCACCAAGAACCAAATTGACCACCTCGCCATTAGTTCCAAATGGCGGTCTTCACTGCTCGATGTCCGCAACCGCAGGGGCGCCGATATTGATAGCGACCACCATCTGGTAGTTGCTGAAGTCCGGCTCAAGGTTGCAGTAGCCCGTGCGGCTGGAGGACCTGGCAAGATTGGAAGAAGGTTCGAGGTGAGCAAACTGCACGACTCAGACACGCGTAAAAGTTTTCAGTTGGAATTGCGCAATCGCTTTTCTGCACTCGATGCTGCTACGGACTCATTAGACGAGGAGTGGAACCGCATCAAAGTGGCCTATACAGAGACCAGCTCCTTCGTTCTAGGGCACAAATCAACTCACTCTCGGGAGGACTGGATGTCACAACGCACGTGGAACCTGATTGAAGATAGAAGGAAGCTAAATCTGAGACTGCTTGAGACCCATAACGACGTCATACGAGCAGACCTTAACACGCAGTACCGTCAGAAACGCAAGGAAATCTATCGCAGTACCCGCAAAGATAGAAGACGGTGGGCTGATGGTATTGCTGATCGTGCTCAACAAGCTGCAAACTCCGGCAACTTGAAAGAGTTGTACAATGCTACCAAAACCTTGGCAGGTAACAGCAAGTCGAAGAAGAAGCCGCTAAAGTCCAAAGATGGTCAGCTCATTGTGACATCAGAAGGGCAGCTACTCCGCTGGCGTGAACACTTTGAAGAGGTCTTCCGTTTGTCAGCTACATCGACGCCTGACGCGCTGCAAGTAAGTTCCCCACCATCGCAGCTCCTCAACATTAACACGGAACCACCATCAGCCTCTGAAGTTGCGGAGGCAGTCCGCTCTTTGAAGACAGGCAAAGCACCAGGACTCGACCTGATAACTGCGGAAATGCTACAAGCCGACTTACCCACCGCAGTCGACGTCCTGACACCGCTCATTGAAAAGATCTGGATTGCCGAAGAACTCCCGGACGAATGGAACAAAGGTCTTCTTATAACTGTTCCTAAGAAAGGTGATCTTAGCCAGTGCGATAACTGGAGAGGTATAACGTTGCTCTCGATTCCCTCTAAAGTTTTTTGCAAGATCATCCTGGATAGATTGTCGAAGGCCGTGGATCCTCTTCTACGCAAGGAGCAGGCTGGTTTCCGCTCGAACCGCTCCTGTACGGACCAGATCAACACTCTCCGTATCATACTGGAACAGGCATCAGAATGGCAGAGGGAGATTTATCTAACCTTTGTAGACTTCGAAAAGGCCTTTGATACGCTGAAGTGGTCTAGTATCTGGTCCCGCCTACTGGACATTGGAGTGCCGCCGAAAATAGTCCGTCTGTTGCAGAGTATTTACAAGAAATACTCCTGTAAGGTTACTCATAACGGCCTCATATCGGATGACATAACAGTGCATGCGGGTGTCCGCCAAGGCTGCCTCCTGTCGCCGCTCCTCTTCCTAGTCGTTCTTGATGGAATTATACTTCGCATCTATGATAACAGGCGCCGCGGCATAGAGTGGGGATTATCCAACGTCTTGGAAGACTTGGATTACGCCGATGACCTATGCCTGCTGAGTCATACCCACGCCGATATGCAAGCAAAGTTAAACGATCTACGTCAGGAAGCGGCAAAAACGGGGCTCAAAATAAACATCCGGAAGACCCAAGAAATGAGATCTGGTGTGAAGAACCACTCACCGTTGCTGATTGGCACAGAGGCAGTGGAACGCGTCCACAAATTTACTTACCTCGGGAGTGTCGTGTCAGAGACTGGGGGTAGTGAAGAGGACATCGCTTCACGGATCGCCAAAGCCCGAGCAACCTTCGCGCAGCTGTGACCTGTTTGGCAATCGCGGAAACTGACCCGAAGGATTAAACTCAAAATCTTCGGGTCCAATGTCAAATCCGTGCTGCTCTACGGGTGCGAAACGTGGAAGGTCACAAAGGACATCTCACGCCAAATACAAGTCTTCGTCAACCGCTGTCTTCGTCGCATTCTCGGAATTTACTGGCCCGAGACCATCTCCAATGTAGAGCTGTTGGAGAAATGCCACGAGAGCCCGATCGACCGCCAGATCAAGCGTCGCAAGTGGAGATGGATTGGCCACACGCTCCGTAGGGGTCCCGACCACATACCCAAGCAAGCTTTGGACTGGAATCCCCAAGGGAAAAGAAAGCGTGGCCGTCCCCGTCAAACCTGGCGTCGCACCGTGTTGGCAGAAGCGACGAGCATCGGAATGACATGGAGCGAGGTGAAGCGTGAAGCTCAAGACCGATCGCGTTGGAGGACATCTGTGGACGCCCTCTGCCCCATCTAGGGGTTATAGGAAATTAAGTCAAAGTATACCTAAGTTTAAAATCGCCAACCCGAATTTAGCAAGCGTAGTGATCAATGCTCGTGCCTTCTCTGTATGAGAAGAGGCCTATGCCCTGAAGTGGCACAGTTACAGGCTGGTTATACTTACGATTACTTTATAACAGATTCTCGTATTATTCTACCGATACCGAATACGAGTATGTTCGTAGAAGTGTATAAAAAAACAATTTTAAACATTTGGTTTTGGTCAGCCAACTCACGAATATGTATCCTCCGACTTCACAGCATGATTTTCTTCTTGTTTACGTCTTTTTATGTTCGTTTATGTCTTGTTTTTCTGAATTACTTAACATGTTTATTTTAACTTTTTAGTTACCTTTTTTTTTCGAAATACTTTTAAACGTGTGTGTTTTATAGTTTTGAAATCATCTCTTAAAAACCTTTATTTGATAACCCACGCGATGGGTTTAGAAGAAAAAAAAATTGTGCCCCTTCCATATGGCGCTAGCAACATTCTGAAGGTTGCGATGAATTGATTGCCGTAAGATTCATCAAAATTGGCCCACGCGTTTGGTTCAGTCCAAAATATTTATTCATTTATAAGTACCTAAAGAGTCAAAATATAGCATAACAAAAACCGGCCAAGTGCGAGTCGAACTCGCGCACAAACGGTGCCGTACCATTATCGAAAGGTTGACTGGTAGAGAATGCCTTGTGGCATTAAGTCCGCCTATGTAGCACTATTGTACATGAAGTTTAAATAAATAAATAAATAAATAAATTATCCCAAAAAACGGCAAAAAATCCCATACAATGGGATATCAGAATATTTAAGTGGTGTTATTCTGTTTTTAGTATTTGTTGTTATGGCGGCAACAGAAATACATCATCTGTGAAAATTTCAACTGCTTAGCTATCACGGTTCATGAGATACAGCCTGGTGATAGACGGACAGACAGACAGACAGACAGACAGACAGACAGACAGACGGACCGCGGATCCTTTTTAATAGGGTCCCGTTTTTACCCTTTGGGTACGGAACCCTAAAAAACATACAAGCCTTGACCTCTAGCCACGAGTTCTAATAGCCACATTCAACTCTGCCTAAGTATTGTCATTAACTGTTTCTAATCTGGAATGTGCCTTCATAATTTACTTGTATGTTCGTATTACGGTAATAAGCGGCCAAACTTAGCGGCTTAAACGTTTATTCTTAGGATTTAAGGTGTAGTTCCACTGACAGCGGAAATGGCGCGAGACCAATTTGAAAGGTTGCAAATGTTAATTGCATCCGTAAAGTGTGTGTGTGTGGTAATCTCTCTCGTCTGTTACCTTCTCACGCTTAAACCACTTAACCAATTGAGATGACATTTGGTACGGAGACCCTGGGAAGGACACAGGATAGTTTTTATTCCGAAAATCATCCTTAATGTAGTGGCAGTTTGTATGGTAAACTAATAATTTCTCAAATAAGGCAGCCCACGCACCTACAATATTATGGCACGATATAAAAAAATAGGTCTTTAAAAGTACGTATGTTACGCGGACGAAGTCGCGGGCAAAAGCTAGTATTTATAAAATGTGTTTTTTTATATCCATAACCCATAGAATATGTAGTCCAAAAATGCATAGTTTCGAAGATATCATAAATTAAAATTTGTTTTATTTATGAAAAATTGCGTCCTTGCGGATGCCGTGATTATGCCCAAAATTTTGTATGAAAAAAAATATATATATTTGAAAAATAATTCAAATACTCAACACTCAATCAATACATTCAGTTCCAGTTGACTCTATGATATGGTCTCATTCATACCCTAGAGTTATGGAATATAAAAAAACATCAAGTATAATAATTACACTAATATTATAAAAGCGGAAGTTTGTGAGTGTGTGTGTGTGTGTGTTTGCATGTTCGTTACTTCTTTACGCTCAAACGGCTGGACGGATCTGGATGAAAAAAGTGAATAGCGCATAGGATACTTTTTATCCCGGGAATAGGTTCCCTCGGGATAATTTTCGACTTTCATGCGGGCGAAGCCACTGGCAGAAGGTAGTATATTATAAATGCGAAAATAACTATTTCTGTCTGTTTGTTACCTTTTCACGCATAAACTGCCAACGCCGATGTTGATGAAATTTGGTATGCAGAATAATAGTGACCCTGGGCAGGACATAGTATAGTTTTTATCCCAATAGTGTGTTCCCCTGGGATGATAAAACACTTTTTTACGCGGGCGAAACCGCGGGCAGAAGCTGGTTACAAATAAATAAATTTATTTATCGACCCTGTCGGGCACAGTTAAATAGTTTTGTAGACGCTTGTGTTTGTCTCGTTTATTTTTGTAAAGACCGTGTCCGACATATTGTAGCACAGATAATATAATACTGGCATACAGATGCCTCATCCCATACAAAGAAACCGTGCCGACGTAACGAGTGTTGTTCATCTGATTAATCTTGTTAGTTTTGTAAGTACATCAATCGCGTTCGATCCCGTTTCACGGCAATAGATGGTGTTAGCAACGACTTACAAGTAAAAGGGTTAACTAGGTTCGTGAATATTTTTTTTCTTTAAATACAGTGAAGGTTCGTTTTATTGTATTTTTTTGCACGTTTTTACAGTTTTTTTGCACCAAAATGTGTTACAATGCAAATTTTAACAATGGAGTGGAATGCCTCAGAAATATAAAAATGCGCCATCTATTGGCGATTTTAAATGATCCTTTCAAATAATCTTTCAAATGTGAATTAAGAGCCCAGTATTCCATAATTTTGTACTTAGGAGAGAATTTTTATGTTCAATTCCAGAAAATGTTAATATTGCACACAATTCTATTCTATTGAATTGTGTGTACATGTCGCGCCATCTAGTGACATTTATTTGAACCAAATTTTCTTTCTTAGCAATGAGACCCCGTGATTGTAGTAAAGGAATCTTAGGCTCTACACAAGTGTCGTTCGAAATGTAAGGGATTGACACGTGGTATTTCGATGGGGCCTGGCATGTTTATACACCGATAAATGTTGGTCGTTTAAATCCCGTGGAGGGTCGATCCGGTATCTACATGAAACAGTATCGATTATCTATACTTATAATATAATATTATAAAGCTGAAGAGTTTGTTTGTTTGTTTGAACGCCTTAATCTCAGAAACTACTGGTTGGAATTGAAAAATTATTTTTGTGTTGGATAGTCCATTTATCGAGAAAGGTTATAAGCTATATAACATTGCGCTCCGAACAATAGGAGCGGAGCATGAATGAAAAATGTTGCGAAAACGGGCAAAATTATTACTTTTTGAGAGCTTACGTTGTGTGCGCTGCGTAAGCGGTTAAAGTTACGCAACATTCATGTATGTAGGGTACGTATGTAGCTAGTTGACGGAGCGAAGCCGCGTTGGACAGCTAGTTAAAGATAAAATAAATAAATAATAAAAAAACAACTGCCAAAGAAAAACATAAAACAGTGCAAAAACTACTTTTTTTTTCAGAAACACATAAAATAGAACAAGAGGTTGTATTTTGCAACCCCGACTTGTTGTTGGATGTATCCAACAACGATCACGGCATTTAAACGACCTAAATTTAACGGTGTACATTTTTCGAATACAGACTTTTTCGATGGTTTCGTCGATAGAATGTGTGTAACTAACTTGTCTAAGGCTTCTTGAGTCAATTTCAAAGCTATACTTTTTTATGATCCTGGTGTATTCCACTGTTGGGCAAAGGCCGTTTCCATTGTTCCTGTCTTTTGCTACATCTGTTTACCCACATTTATTTCTACAAAAACAAAAACATATTGTCAAGGAGTTGGCTAGTTAGTCAGTAACTTGAAATTGATTTAAAATTGCACGTTCCTAAAAGCAAATCTCTATGCAGAAGAATAGTGCAGAGAGTATGACAATTTTTTTTTATTAATCTGAGTAGAATCACGCATAAAAATTTATTTGTTGCAGTAGTTTTCAAATCACGTAAATAATCATTTTATTCTTTAAACAGACTGACGCCGTCTGTACCTAAAAAAATTAGGCCAGTTTTTTTTTTTTTTACTTATTTGCTTTATACTTGTACCCTTCTAGCTTCTGCCTGCGGCTTCGCCCGTTTGCATAGTATTTTATTATTCCAAAAGAACATTATACCGAGATGAAAAGTATTATATATCCTAATCCAGTTTCATCCAAATCCGTTCAGCGGTTAAAAGCGTGAAAGCATACAATTAACTCACATTCGAATTTATAATATTAGTTAGAATTATACCTAAGTTACCTCTTTTCTTTCAAATTTGAGTGGGCGCTAACACTCGCAGCAGTTCGACAAACCTTGAGGTTTCAGGTTATACGAAGTAAAGCTGTGGCTTGTAGTGTAACATTGCCTAAAGTCGTTGAACTTTCAATTTTGAGAACATCCTAAACAGGTGGGCGGACAAATCTCTTGTTATTTTTATTTTTTATAAATATAGTAACTACGATCATAAGGTACCCACGTTTCTGAGAATGTTCTGTATTCCAATGTTCAATAAGCCAAGTGCCTGCTTACTACCTATAAATGTAAAATATGATTGTAAGAAAGGGGTACAAACAGACGGATAATCAAACAGACGGGACAGATAATTCCAGCCGATGCAGATGAAGCAATTGAGAAAATGTTATTATCTATTAGTAAGCTTAAAGTGAAGCTGACCGGTGAAGGAAAACATCGTGAGGAAACCGGCATGTCCTAGAACCAAAAATTCGGAACACATATCCACCAACCTGCACTGGGCCCGCGTGGTGGATTACGGCATCCCCTCACACAGAGAGGAGGCCTGAGTCCCAGCAGTGGGAACATTAATAGGCTGATGATGATGATGATGAAGCTTAAAGTGGCAGTGGGCTGGCCACATTTGTCGAAATACCGATTGCTGGTGGAGCAAAGAGTCGAGAGGCCCTGAGACAAGTGACATTCTATCCTCGAAACCATGGCGATAAGCGATTGTCAAAAAGACAAAATTGTATGGTATTGACAAGCGATATCGAATAATCCCTTATGTCTTGACATTTTGACTATAGCCTTCGCTGACATCGAATGCCACAAGTTCAGAGCTTCTTGAGTGTAGAACGCATATCAACAAACGTAGTTTGGGACGTGTACCCAAGGTAGAGGGCCCAACGACATGAAAAAACGGCCAAGTGCGAGTCGGACTCGCGCACGAAGGGTCCCGTACCATTATCGCAAAACCCGGCAGAAAAATCACGTTTATTGTATGGGAGCCCCACTTAAATATTTATTTTATTCTGTTTTTAATATTTGTTGCTATAACAACAAATATTGTATGATGTATTTATATTGCCGCTATAGCGGCAATAGAAATACATCATCTGTGAAAATTTCAACTGTCTGGCTACCACGGTTCATGAGATACAGCCTGGTGACAGACAGACGGACCGCGGAGTCTTAGAAATAGGGTCCCGTTTTTACCCTTTGGGTACGGAACCCTAAAAAGATGGTGGTGGGTGGTGGAAACTTGGGAGAGGCTGGTATGCGATAAATCATTTTGAAAACGATTGAGTGAAGGAATACTGAAGACCGATTCCACTAACCAGTTTTCAGCCAGCCAGTTTTTAACCAGTTGATTATACATGATCGCCGCGTACCTATCTAACAGTATTAGGAAGGTAGGTAGGTATCTACACGACGATCAGAAAATGAAAAGAAAACAGAATGCATCGGTGGCGACTCATCCCGCGGCGTCAGCTTGCACGCTTCTATTATACATACCTAGGTGTAAAGGTGCTATCTATGTATTCTGCCGTAAATAGGTTCTACTTGAATGTTATGAACTCATCACAAGAACTGTCAACGTCTATTCATGACTTTCCATCAGCTAGTTTTTCTGCAGACATTCTAATTCTAGGTCGAATTTTGCTCAAATGTAATTAATTTCTTATTAAAAATTAGCTATCGATTTAATAATAAAGTGAACCCTCACTGACAGTAAAATACCTACTTTATAATAATTAAACAATGGGTAACATAGTAATTAATTAAGATTATGAATTTCTTACGTACAAAGTTATCGTGGTATATACAATGAGAAACGTCATCGGACTTCTTAGATTATCACGATTATAGGGACCGTACTAACGCGTCAATTTCATCATGATTCTGCTGTGCTCTTCGACCTGTATAGCGCCGTCTCTCCCTCACAGTAGGACAATAACAGTATTAACACTTCAGAGTCTCAAAAGTTATTATGGCACAATGGCATGCAAGCTACTTGCACAATTTTATGCTAGTTACAGGCATCTATTGTCATAGTCAAATTTATTTATTTCAAATTAGGCCATTAAGCGGCACTTTTGAACGTCAAAATTTTTAATTAATAAGTAATAATAATTTATTCTATCGTCCATTCGGAAAAATAGCGTGATATGGAGAAGAACGGGAAAGACACTTACTTTTTTAAAAAAAATGTTATAAAATTCATACATTAATTCATATACCAACTTAAGAGGACGATGCACCCAGACTAAAAAAATGCACTATAATACTACATAGATATAAAGTATTACAAACACTAACAGGTAAATTCATTCATTTGATAAATAGGAACATGGTTCTCACATACTTACAAATATTGCAAACATAGGTAAATTACCTAATTCAACAACAACGGAACAGTGTGCGAGTCAATTTCTTAAACAAAAAGGGAACAAACAAAATACAATACTATAATTGTGAATATTATTACAGTTTGATTTTGTCTACACTAAAGATTGCCCTATGAAGCAGGACCAGGATGTTTCCAAGCATTCTTATCTGCCTGCCCTTGTCTCATGTTACTTGGGGTCGGCGCAACACGTATTCCTTTTCCAAACCGTCCTGTCCCCCGTCACGCTATCACTGACTTCCTTTCCTATCATACCACTCCTCACACAGTCCATCCATCTTTTCTTCGAATGTGGCCTCCCTCACCATCCATCCACATTTACATTCATAACTCTTTTAGTAACATGCGTTCATCTCTCCTCATCACAACATGACCATACCAGGACAATCGGTTTCCTTTCAACTTTTCTGGCCAGTCTATCAGTGGAACAATTATAATGAAAAATGATCAAAACATCGTTGTGACCTCATCGCGTCACGTCTGTCTACAGGAACCTTTATTCTATCTACCACTTAAATTTGTGAGAAACAAACGGCTTTAATACTACTGGGAAGAAGTGGGAAGTTCATATTAATCAGTACTTATTGAATTGCGAGAAATGAGGATAATTAAATTTACCTTTGAACTTGAATGACTTCCAGAGAAGCGGCTGTAATGGAAATAATTTAAAAAGAGTAAAAACAATTTCAGTCTTTGAAGATTATCAATTGTATATTATTCGTACTCATGATGTTTTTTTATTACTAGCTGTTGCCCGCGGCTTCGCTCCCGTGGACCACCCCACAGGACCCATTTTGGGATTAAAAAATAGTCTATGTCACTCAGGAATAATGTGGCTTTCTATTAGTGAAAGATTTTTTTAAATCGGTCCAGTAGTTTCGGCGCCTATTCGGTACAAACAAACAAACAAAAAAATATTTCCTCTTTGTAATATTATATAGTATAGAAAACTTTATGCACAAGTATAAAGGCGGACGTAGGCGGTCATTTGCGTGAAAACGATACCTGTATCCAATTATTGTTGAAATTAAAAGCCAATTTTCCAGTCGCGAAAATACTCACTGTAGCCTCCCTCATAACTGCAAAAGCTCAAAGAAATAGTTTGAAAACATTTTGAACGATAAATGGACCCGTATAATCTAAAATCGAAATTAGTATCATCTTACACTAATATTAAAAAGGCGAAAGTTTGTGAGTGTGTGTTTGTATGTTTGTTACTTCTTCACGCTGAAACGAACACAGAGATACATTATAGTCAAAAATAGCACATAGGATAATTTTTATCCAGCGAAAATGTTCCCTCGGGATATTTTTTTACTTCCACGCAGGCAAAACCGCTGACAGAAGCTAGTAATATTATAAAGAGGGATTCCGCAGGCTTATTACGTATCTTATGCAAGAGCAAAACGACAGCGATTTTTGCGCAATTATTGCTCTTCAATACAGAAGTTTTAGAGTTGCCGGCGGTTTTTTTTTTTTAATAAATGCATCTGACAAACAGCGAGCGATAAGCAAACGATTGTGTAGGACCTACCATACCTACACTGCAGGTAATGGCGACTTTAATGACATAAAGCATTTTGCTCTTGCAAAAAATACGTAATAAGCCTGCGGAATATTGGTAGTCTATTCAGACATGTAAGGGAATCTCTGGCTACACCTATTTGAAAGGTACATTTTTCCAGATGGTTCACTGTTCCTGAGGGGTTATATGAGGCCACGGGAGCGACGTCTACGTGATTAAGCAAGTCGATACCTAAATAAAAAAAACGCTTGAATCTATGTAAAAGCCGCCAATATGTATACTAGCTGCTGCCAGCGGCTTCACCTGCGTGGAAAGTGTTTTATCATCCCAAGAGAGCATTGTACCGGGATGAAGAGTAGCCTATGTGCTATTCCAGACTATAATCTATCTCTGCGCCAAATTTCATCGAGATTGATTCAGCCGTTCTAGCGTGATTGAGTTACCAACATACATCCACAAATCCACACACACATCCAACCAAACTTTTTCATTTTTAGTATTAGTCTTCTTCTTTCTTCTTTTCGTGTGAGGACGTGGACCCTTCTGGTGTCAGAGTTAATTAAGCCGCCTCTGGGAACCCCACAGGCCTCTGACTTGGCTATTTCAGACTTACACTAACTATATAAGTCCAGGTTTCCGCACAATGTTTTCCTTCACCGTTGCCTGTGATATCCAAGATAAACTTAGAAAGTACATATGAATTTGAAAAAGTCACATTGGTACTTGCCCGGCCTTGAACCCAGGACCTTTAGCACAAGAGGCGAGGTCTTAGCCACTGGGCCACCACGACGTCTATATTCTATAATATTAGTAAGATTTCATAAAATATCTTAAAAATAAACCTTCGTTTGGTACTTTAAAAATATTGTAAAACAAAAACGAACACTTCTAATTAATTAGAGCTGCTGGATAAGACCCTGCTCATAACTATCCAACTTTTTATTCCTGTACAGAGTGAAAAAGCCGTTTTATTAAAGTTTATTTCTACGAAATCTAAATATAAAAGTTGGAATTTGATTTAGCAGCAAATAATTCAGTACACTAGCCAACGCTCGCTGCTTTGCATGGCGATTAAAGATCTAGGAAACATATCAATACATCAAGGTCGCATACGTACCCCATGATAACAACTTCAAAATTCATTGGAATACAAAAGGTGATTTTGTTTTCTATCACGTTTAATATTTACTATTTCTAGAAATGTTGTCATGTAATTTATAACTGGCAACACAATCCTTCACACAGCCCGTTTTTTAAAGCACCCTGAAATTCAAAACCTCTCTCAAACATAATAGAATGTTAATGTACAAGAAATCAATCATACTGACACTAGATGCGGGGTGTACTCATTCCGTGATGATATACAAGCCCGGCTGCCGGTTCTCAGGGAGATAACCGGGAACCGGGTAACCCGGCATTCTGTACTCATTTGTAACGGAATAATGGAACTTTTTTCCGCGCCCTTCACTTTTTCTGCGTCAGTTTTTCAACGCCTTTATTTTAATTGTCTTCTCTACGCTGAAGTGAGATACGGTAATGGATGTTTAGATGTTAACTAGTTGTGGTTGTGTTACTATTATCAGTGGTGTCTCATCCCATACAAAGAAACCGTGCCGTAGTTCTATACTGATTATTCTGATAATTTTTTGTACATCGTTCGGGTTTGCTTCCGTTCCGTTCCGTGCCACGGATATAGATGGTGATCTATCTATCGCCGTGGAACGGAACCGAACGCGATCGATTTACAAAATATAATCGGTATATTCAGATGAAAAACGCTAGTTACGTCGGCACAGTTTCTTTGTATGGGATGAGGCATCTGTATGCTAGTATTATACTATCTGTGCTATTATTAAAATATAGAAATATAAATTAAATTATTAAAAAACAATATGTCGCATCAGGGTGGCTGATAGATGCAAACCATCGGGCATTCAGGATTTATTCCCTGTGACAAACAAAGTTTTGGTCGGCTTTTCTATAATTTTTGTTGGTCCCCGCCATAATATTTTATGTAAAAAATTATATCCAGTTCTCCTTTTTCTCTTTTCAGTATTTTTTTTATTGCAGCCGGGTTTTTTATTGTTGCAAATATTTGCCAAATATGGCTGATTAAGATAGGTACGGGTTTTACCAACCACTGCTTTAGTAGAGTTTTATGTTACGCGGCATACTCGACTTTATATTGTATTAGAAATTAATTTAATTCAAACTTTGCTACAGTGCGCGTTATAACAACGCTTAACAGCTACATTAAAGGACCTTACTCGCCAGTGGCGCCAACTGGTGGGCACAAAAACAGAAGCCCTCATTACCAATGGTTACTTTTGATTCCGAAAAAATGTAAGATTCGACTGTATATTTAATAAACAAAAGAGATTCGCATTCTGTGCCATAGTTTTAGTTGCCGAATATTCTGTATCTACAAGCATATTGATGTTACTGGAACACAAAATTTGGATCACAATACAGGTTCATCAATATGAAACAGAAATGCAATACTCTTAGCTTTCTTCTTGATGGTTTGTAGCGATTTTTATTAAGTGAAATTACAGGAACATGGATGCAATGCGATGAAATTCAACCGATTTGCACTTAAAATTTTCTTAGAAAATATCTGTACAATATCGCCTGTCGCTGCAATTTAAATTGCCTCGCGTCATAAGGAAAGCCCCTCAGAGAAATAAGTATGGGATATTCAGGCCAGACTGTCGTCAGATTAAGTTTGAAAAAGCGATAAAATTTTCTTAACAACTTTGTCGTTTTAATTGAAAGGCTAAAGTTATGGCTTATCGTCTTACACAGAAGAGTAAAAACTGGTTAAAAACAATGTTAACGATTCTATTCAAAGTTTCGCCACTAGTTTACAATAAGTTTCCATCGTAAACAAGTCCTTAAAATTCCTCATCAAGCGCGGCGGCCGCAGAGTTTCACACAAAAACTGAAACATCAACTTTTTTTATTTTTCGTACGCGATATAAAAGGTCGTTTGGCATTTTTTATTGTCACTGAATGATGCACGTTCAGGGGCACGTACAAGGACTATAAAAGAGAATGACTGAATCGTAAAAAGGGTTGAATTTATTGATTCGCATTGACGATGACTATACGGGGTGTTGGGAAACAGTGTGATGGAAGGAGAAGACGCGGGGAGAAGACGCGTTGCCGCAGTGTGCCTAAACAATTTACATAATATGATATTATCATCCACTGCCATAATATTTGCTTCTACGCTATTTTCAGTCACTACGAATATCTACTTAGAAATTTATTGCCACCAAGGGAGGAAACGGGCCAATTCTTGTTGCGTGTGTATTGAATTATTTTTATTTTTTTCGTATAGATGCTGTATAAATTTGTCGTTTTACCGTTATCGGTGATCTTTGTGAACCATAATACATATTGAATTTATTACGCGTTTGCATTTGATGTAAATATTTTGCTACGTGTGAGCATAAATACGATTAATACCAATTTTCGGAATACTTACGGATGTTATTAACGACTTTCTTATTATAATTATGTAAATATCTACATAAGATCAAGCATTGAAGTAGTTCACAATTACTGGTGCCCAATAAACCTTCTCACGAAATGTAAGCGTATCCTGTTATTGCTGAGTAAATCTTACTAACGAAGATGTTCGTCGAAATCATCAGCTTTACCTACAATATCGGGTGAACGTTACGAAATGGGTAGACATCGTACGAGCTCTGGTTTAAGGCTGCCGTAGACAGGTGCGACGCCTCAATGCGACAAAGATGGCGACGACGTGATTTCGTAGATATTGATCTATCAAACGTCGCCGTATTGTCGCGTCGCAAATATGCGTCTTACATGTTAATACACATATCGCTGTACAGTAAAGAATAAATATAAAAAAACGACTTTAGGTAATAATGCGTTAAATCGTGTGTGATAATGAACATACCATTAAAATAAATCAATATATTTTTACAACAACGTGCGTTGCACGTAAAAATCAAAATGGCCATTCGAAAATGTGGACGGAAAAATACTTGAAAATTGCAGAATTGTACATTTTTTTCTTGCCCCTTTTCATAATAATACCTACCTCAAAATTATTGTCCCGCAACCCATTGTATAACATTTTTGTAATAATATTTAGTTAGGTAAGTGAATATGACACAATTTTAATTTTATTTCTGTATAATTCTGTATTCTAAATAATGATCAACAAAATAAACGAAACTATCATATCTAACTATTAATATTTAAAATATTCCATTAATATTTACGATTCGTACAGGAATAATATTTTTTTTTAATCTAAGAATAGCAGAAATTTATATATACATTCTCTAATTAACAGAAACATTGTACAAAATATATTGATATTTTTTTTTATAAATCAGCAACTAAATTGAAAATCACGGTTTCATTCTGAATAATCATTATTATCAGCACAAATAATAATTCGAAACCTGATAGAACATCTGTTTTAGTTTTTGACATAGATAAAAAGTAGGTTTGGTTTAAAATGTGAAACAAATAGATCCAAATTATTTATACGACCAGTAATTTATAAAAACATCATGCAACATAAATAGACGGACGTAATGCTAAAGATATTCTCTACCAGTCAACCAAGGGAATATAAATTTAACAGAATACCTAAACTGTATTAAAGCTCCCACAGACGGACGTGATGCGACAACACGACACGCAGTATCTTACGCTTATATAGATATTTATCGCACCATCGCGTCGTGACTGTCTGCAGTATCCTTTATACGAATATTATTTTTACTGACGCGATAGTTACAAAGGAAAAACTTGAAATTTATCACCACCAATGAGCATATAGCTTAGCAGTGGTGGCCCAGTGGTATCGGCCGCGACTTACAAGTTGTAGGTCGTGGTTTCGAGCCCAGGCAGGCGCTTTACTTTGTGTAAATTATTTCATCACCACTGCTCTCAAAACGGTAAAGGAAAACATCGTGAGGAAACCGACATGTCCTAGAACCAAAAATTCAAAGACTTGTGCCATCCACCAACCCGCACTGGGCCCGCGTGGTGGATAACGGCCCATTCCCTTTCACAGAGAGGAGGCCTGTGTCCCAGCAGTGGGAATATTAATAGGCTGATGATGTGTGATATGATGTGAATGAGCTTTGTACCATCTTCCACATAACCGTGTTAGTGAATAGTACTCCAGAGTCGATTTCTGCAAGTAAGTCCGTAACCTGTAGTCGTCAGCACTGACGGTAACGCGACACCGCGCCGGCCATTAAAAGCGGAATAATGAAACACCTGCGGTTTGACGTCTCTCGATACATGCTTCTGATGCTGGATGTGACGGGGATATTTATGTCGGAGAAATATCTTGAGTGTACCGATATAGTAAAGAAGTTTTAAGAGCGTGGTGAAAATTACAACACTCTATTTGGTCAAGGCATTGGTATTGTTGGCATCTTTTCGCTGTTTGGAATTTATGTAGTTACGAAAATTGCGATACAGGTTCAAATTAAAATATTTAGCTAAAGTCCGCAGACGAGATGAGTATACTCGTATCGGTATCTTATGACCATAAAACACACTACAGTATTTCATCTGCTCTATCCATGAAATACAAGAATTAAAAGAAAGAAAAATATCATAGCAAATAATATTTCTAGGCGACCTATTTTTCCGAGAATTATATAATTACTCGATAGCTTTATATCGGAATGCCTTTAATAATTCCACTTACCCGAGTTTTATACAAATAAGACTTAAGTTTCCGACTTCTAAGAAACCGTTTCACCTGTGTTTACTTCTCTGAGTCTACCCAGAATTTATTAAATAACGAAATCCCCTGTCTTTTCTAGACTCTCGACGTCTGAGTATAAAGTAAGGTTTCCTCGCGTCTCGCCTCGTTTTGTTCTCGGGTGTCCGCACAAAGCAGGCGTTGCAAAAATAATTATGTGCATACAATTATTTCCGAAACGTTCGTTCATCGCTTCTCTCCTTTCAACTTCGTAGCGTGTGCTACGCCGTAGCGCTACGACGTAGACCGTGCTACGACCTAGTGATATATGCTAATTTTATTGATTTAACCAACATTTAGTCGACTTAATTCATATTCAGAACAATAATAGGCCCCGCGGAACTTATTATTGCGTCACTGTGTTATGACATAGCCAATCTGATGGATTAGGAACACTGATAAGGCGAATGTTAAAACGAAATATATAAAAAAGGAAACATATTAACCGCACTTGCAATGGTAACATTAATATTATGAGCAGTAAAGCTGTAATTAAGGCCAGTAGTATACTAATTCGTGGTTTGACAGTGGGTTTACTAGCAACCACTCACTGAAATAGTTGCACGGTGTGTCATTCATCACTTCGGCGTCAACAAACAATTAAATTGTACATAGTCTATATTTCATCGTATTTTACTGTAGAATAAGAATATTTGAATAAAACCGGTTTGGTACGAAGGCGGTCAAGACCCGAGCTCACACCTCGGACCGGAAGATCTTTCCTGTTCGCTGGAAGAGCACATAATTAGCTTTTTGCTAACAAAGCTCCTAGAATGTTATAAATTAAAATAAGCCTAATTATTACAAAGGAAATATTTAACATCTGAAGTAACGCCTACGCTTATTGGTCTTAAATTGCCTTTGATAATTTAGAATAAGGGAATCTTTTGTCTTTATACAAAAACGAAGCTTTGACTAAAATGGCGAAAATAAGTAGAACGAAATATTATAACGCGCATTAGCTGGTATGATTGGTTGAATTAAATATCAACAGCCAATCGCAACACGATTAATTTGTGACGCTTCGATAATTTATTATTCCAAACTGAAGAAGAAGTTTTGCGATAATGCATGTGAAAATGCCACTAAGTAGCAATAGGACAGTTACCGACGAAGCCTGAAGAATTACCAAACTTAAGTGGCAGTGGACAGGGCACATTGCTCGCAGAACGGATGGCCGTTGGGGCCGTAAAGTTCTAGAGTGGCGACCGCGTACCGGAAGACGCAGCGTTGGAAGGCCTCCCTCTAGGTGGAGCGACGACCTGGTCAAGGCTGCGAGCGTCCGGCGAGACGTACAGGACCGATCAGTGTCGCGACGTTTGGAGGAGGCCTATGTCCAGCAGTGGCCATCTTTCAGCTGAAATTATGATGATAATGAGGACAGTTACAGGCTGTTATAAACGGTGAAAGAAAACCCCGTAAGGAAACCGGCATGTCTTAGAAACAAAATTTCGATTAAAGATATATGTGACTACCATCAACCCGCACTGGGCACGCGTGTTGGATTACGGCCGCTTCCCTATCAAAAGGAGGAGACCTGTGTCCCAGCAATGGGAACATTAACAGTCTGATGATGATGATAAGTTAGGTTCTATAGAGGGGAATTAAGCATGATTTGCACATCATCACCCTGGTCGGCTGTAGGCACCGCAAATGATATTGCCAATCTCTATAAACCATTTTTTTTACCGGTTTAAAGACACTGGATGTCAGATGCTGATTGTTTTAGGATCTTTTATCTTATCTTATTAATAATATAAATTTGAAAGTTTGGATGGATGTGTGTGTGGAAGTGTGGATGTATGTTTGTTACTCAATCACGCCAGAACGTTTGAACAGATCTTGATCAAATTTGGAACAGAGATAGATTATAGCTTGGAATAGCACAAGTTATTTCCCTCCCGATATAATGTTTATTTATTTATTTAAACTTCATGTACAATAGTGGTACATAGGCGGACTTTATGCCACAAGGCATTCTCTACCAGTCAACCTCTTGGGATAAGAAAACAATTAAGAGTCCCTACAAGTTTCACGAGCCAAAAACAGAAAACAGCTACTTTTTCAGCGAAAATTTCTCAATAACTACAAGACATATGATAATAAATATAATGACAAAAAAAAAACGACACAAGTCCGTCGTCTACAAGCCCATGAGCAAAATTTAATGTCTCGCGCGTGCGCAACGGTTTGTAAGGCAATATTCAGACAATTTATTAAAATAAAATAAATACTCAAAAATAAAATATAAAGATTGGATTCGATTGATAAACACCTCAAATTTCAAATTGTTTATCAGTTATTTTTATATTCATCATATTCTTAAACGTAGCCGACGCTTTCGCACATGATAAAATTGACTTTTTTCCGCGAGGACAATATTTTTTTAAGTACAAATACAATAAACTTTAAAAAACTAAATTGGTGGCTCCCTAGTATACTATATGCTCAGTCTACACCATTTTTTGCAGATTGTTATTCGCCATCAGTAAGCTGAAAAAGCAATTGAAAACCTGGTGTTTCGGGATTACGTAAAAACGTGTGTTAGGAATATTTTTTTTCTAATTTTAATTGAGCAGTTATCAAAAATGTGTAATGTCTATTCCCTAGATAACTTTGTGACGCAAAAAGTTGTTTTAAAAGATTTATCATATATCTTGTAGTTATTGAGAAATTTGCCCTGAAAAAGTTGATTTTTTTCTGTTTTTAGGTCGTGAAACTTGTAGGGGCTCTTAATACGCGGGCGAAGCCGCCGGCAGAAGCTAGTAGAAAATATTGTTAAAAGTGTTATAGACTTATAATTACAATAAAGGGTCTAATTGTATGATTTGTTCATCAACACCCTGGTTGTACCGCAGCGGTAGTGACATTGACATAGACCACAATTAACTACACCCTCACACTTCGTCTTTTTGGGTGTAAGTGCCGTGTCCGCTGTCACACCGTGGTGCATAGAGAGAGATTTTATGACCTCACCGTACATTGGAATGAACAATGCAGGCCCAAAAGTGCAAAAACAATGATGGTTTTTGATTTTAATAACACTCAAAAATATTTCAATTTTTTTTTGTTTATATTCTGTATTACAATGGTTCCGGTAAGACTGGAAGCCGACCCCAATATAGTTGGGAAAAGGCTAGGCAGATGATGATGATTACAATGATTCAATGATTTATAAAATAAATAAATTAAGTGCTTGTTAAAGAAACCTTGATTAAAGTCTCGGAGTCAAGAATTATGAATACTAAGTTTTTGTAAATACCTATAAATTATACACACACTGTTGACACTACACACATTAATGAAGTTTATTACTCAACAAGTGAGTAAACTTGTTTCTATTTGAACACTTAAAACTTTATTTTCATATAATTACCAGTTTTATTGCTTTAAAGAAACTTAGTCCATAAAATATAACAATGCTCAAATATCAAAGGCCATTAAACTTTTATAATCACGAGACTAAAGCTGGGTAAATAAGATTTTCATAAGACACGCTTTATAAATCGTCCAAATTCAACAAACTTATGAAATTTATTAAATACTCCTACCTAAGTAAACAAACGTTCAATTTTGAAAGCAAAAGGCATTAATAACTATTTATTTTAGGCTTGTAGACGCTCCGTCGTCGGTAAAACGAATGAATAGAAACATTATTTATTCTAAACAGGCTAAATAAATAATACGTTTGGATAACAAATAACGTCAATACGGCCTTCACCACAATCCAGTGTTTAAGATTTCGATTTAAATCAATTATGTTTTTTGGTGGTAATAAAAAACTAGCCAAATGCGTGGTTCCGTACCAAAAAACAAAATCAAGTTGGTTGTAATATGAAAAAATCTATACTTATAATATAATCTATACTAATATTATAAAGAGGAAAGATTCTTTTGTTTGTTTGTTTATACCAAATAGGCACCAAAACTACTGGAACGATTTAAAAAATTCTTTCACCAATAGAAAGCTACCTTATTCCTGAATGACATAGGCTATTTTTTATTCCTGGAAACGGGTCCTGTGGGGTGGTCCACGGGAGCGAAGCCGCGGGGTACAGCTAGTTTAATATAATTATAATATTTTAAAGAGAAAAGATTTTTTTTTCGTTTGTTTGTTTGTTTGTACCGATTAGGCTCAGAAACTACCGGACCGATTTAAAAAAATATTTTACCAATAGAAAGCTACATTATTCCGCTATTTTTTATTCCTGGAAACGGGTCCTGTGGGGTAGTCCACGGGAGCGAAGCCGCGGGGAACAGCTAGTATGGTATAAGAAAATATAAAACATTCAAAAATAATAAACAAAGGTCAAAGGAAAGTTAAAAAAATATTTGGCACAAAATTTTGTAAAAAAAAGCTTAGTTTCGTGGCTTCTCATTCCTTTGTTTTCCAATATATTAAAAAAAAAACAAAAGAATATGGTATTTATTTACTCAATGAGCTCTAAATAACGATACTCCACTCGATGGGGTTTCAATTTTTTTTTTACGTCCCACATTATCTGTATGGGGAACACTTTACAAAAAAATATTTGGTTACTTGTTTTTTTGGCTTTGCGTCAACAAGATATATATAGCTTATACTGTGAAAATATGAAGACTGTAGCTCCAACCTTCAGGCTGTAAAACCTATGTAACAGACGACGGAGAGACACGTGGGCGACAGCAATAGGGCTCCGTTTTGACCCTTCGGGTACGGAACCCTAAAAACAGCGTAGGAAACTATGTAGTACACGAAACGTAATCAAAAAGTAATAAATTAGGTAGGTTTTGAGAACCAGCTTAAATTAGACTCATGAAGTGCTGAGGTAGGACTTTTCATTGTACGAGTTTATTGTTTTGTTAAACCTGTAGGCTTTCGGCGTCGGTGTGACAGGCGGATTTCTTAAGTCGGGCGTAACTCCAGAGAGCTGTCGGGGGCGCATTGTGCTCGCGTATTAACGACGAACGCACAAAAGACCACGCTCGTATATCAAACTAACGTCACTCCAATGTCTTCCTTCCTCACTGTTACAGTTCCCGGGCCGCAAGAAATGGCCCTCCTTTTTTTATTGAGCATTTAGTAGACTGAAATTATGGCACGTAAAATTCATGCCGTGCGGGGATCGACTCAACCGAATGTAGGCCCAATTTTGTCTGCCTATATAAAAGCTTTCGGTTACAAGTGATATATTTCTTACGCGATTGTTCTCAAAAGGTATTATTCGACAATCGAGCCAAATGTTCAATTTTTTGCTTCCATATTTCATGAAGCGGCTTACTGATGTTATTGACTTTTGCGTAATCAGTTTTGATCGTCTGACGCAAATTTTTCGGCTAGACAGCTAAAAGGATTTTGATGAATGATCAGTAAGATGAGCGGGACAATAAATCACATTAGTGTCACCGTAGATGCCTATAAGTTAAACAATTTTGTCAGAAAGACAACAAGAGCGCAATTGTTATCCGTCGAGTCTGGAAATATTTATTTTCCCCCGGGCAAGAAAGTTCGCTCTAACTTCGCTAATGACTTCTTTCTGAAGTCCCAACTTTCCTGGTAGCTGCTTGAAAGGTTTTTGCTATCTATTTAAACAATAGTCGGGGTCCTTTATTATCGCCAAATTTTCCGGTGGGTTTTTAATTGGTATTTTAGTTCAAACAATTTAGGGTCTCTAATTCAAACATTAATGGAGCAACATCTTTACTTTCAAAGAGTTAGATGTAATCTTTAAGTTTCTGAGAAGACGACTTCTCTTCCTTTTAATTAATTATCTTAAAGGAATCAGTTGAAAATAATACAAATAAGCTTATATTATAAGAGGGATTAATTAAGCCGTTTTGTGAGATAACAAACTGTTGTGTGTCTAGAAGGATAACGGTGATACCAAAAGAACGTAATTTTCTGAGCTGGTCGCGTTAAATGAGTCGGAGAGTTTACGCTGCATTCGGTTTCATACTAAAGTCCTGTTTGTACCACACGGCGACGCAAAATGAGTGAAATATTCCAGTAGGATATAAATTACGCGACTCAAAAAACGCCGCTCACAACTCAAAAAATTACATTCGTTTGGCCTCACCCTAAATGTTTAATTTAATCAACGTAACATTTTCTTGTATCAGTAGTAGATATACTGTTTGAACTTAACTGTAAAATAGAAAAAGCCGGGTGGTATAGGGGCCCGTTGAGCGGCATTGTGTGCGGGATTATCGGCATAACTCAAAGGGGCACAAAAGGCAGTTTATCAAGCCACGTCTCACTAGATATCTCAGTGTACACTTGGCCAAATGCTGCCAAACTTGGCCTACTGGCCCGGCCCGTATAACAGCAGTTAGGCTGCCACCTGTATTTGTATGAATAGAATTAACTTCAGTGTTGAACCTAAGTTTTACTAAAGTTACAGAGAGATAGTAAGTCTTTGAAGATAAACACTGACTGAACTAGAATTAATTTTAGGCCTCCATGGTGGTTGACCGTGCTTGTTCTGATTAATAGAACAATACCGAACCAACTTACCAAGTTCTGTCTATCGTTGAAGCTGCAAACTCTTCCTTTCATAGAAATTGATTTAAGGTAGAAGTTTGTCAAGCTTTACAGACCGATAGAATATACTTTATAAACCGACTGTAGGAGGTTCTCAATTTGATAGTATAATTTTTGTACGTCAAAATTCAAAATACTATTTATTTATTTATTTAAAACTTCATGCACACAAACGTACAGAAGCGGATTAGGCATTTTCTACCAGTCGACCTTTGGGTGATGCAGAGACAAATAGTGGTAGGTGCAATATTGAAAGTAAAGCACGATAAGGTAGGTTTATTCAAATACAAAGCCATACATACATACTAAAAATACACACAAGATATATTATTCAAACAAATAAATTAAATACACGAATATACTACAGTTAGTGGTAACAGATAATTGGAAAACATTATCGCTGTCAAAATCAAAATCAAATATTTTTATTTTACATAGGCCTACATGGGCACTTATAAAACGTCGACAAAAGGTGCACGGTTCGGGTTAGTCGTTTCCTATGGAGAAGAACCGGCAAGAAACTCCATGGTTACTCTTTTAAATTGTTTTGTTTACAATATTTCCATGTTACAGCATTAGTACTTGGATATGGAGGGACAACGTAAGCCCGACAATAAGTCGTACGAAATTGAAAAAAAAAAAACAAAAAAAAAAAAATGCACGAAATAAAAAGTTAACAAATGTAAACAATCATCTAGAAAACTAGAAAGCCTACAATGTTCACACATTCACAATAGGTAAAAGAATCTATACAAAGGTAAAAAAAAAAAAACCACAACACTAAATTTAACATGTGGCACAAATACTGTAATCAGTGCTGTAACTATTCTTAGCAAAGGGCTATAATGATGATTGAAAAATATTGTAAAAAGTCTAATTTAAAAGAGAAAAAAAAATGAGATTGAGAATAGTTAGAGATATCCATTTATTTGTGCCGTTTATGAGTTACCAGGGAAGCCGCATGCGCAGAGGGTGTCAAAGCCAAATTTTTTATCTTCAACGTAGTCCTTGATTTTATAATATGCTTTTTTAACAAGGACACGTTTGATGTAGTTTTTGAACTTTCCATCGGTCAGTTCTATAACTGACTTAGGCAACTTGTTATAAAAGCGTATACTGTTTATAAGAAAAGACTTGCTAGTTTTCGTTAATCTGAATTTGGGTATTACAATTTCGTGCTTACTGCGTGTATTTAAATTATGGAAGTCACTTCTAGTTTTGAAAAGCCCTCGATTTTTGCGGACATACAAAATACATTCCAAAATATAAAGTGAAGGTAGAGTCAGTATATCGATCTCTTTAAATTTTTCTCTGAGGGACTCGCGAGGACCCATTTTATAGATCGCGCGGATTGCCCTCTTTTGTAAGATAAAAATTGAGTCAACGTCTGCTGCTGACCCCCACAGCAGAATGCCATAAGACATAATACTGTGGAAATAAGCATAGTATACTAGTCTAGCTGTGGCTACATCGGTTAACTGCCTTATGTTCCTTACTGCATAGGCAGCCGAACTTAACCTGCCCGAAAGAGTTCTAGTGTGCGCGCCCCACTGCAATTTTGAATCGATAGTAATCCCCAAGAATACAGTTTCCGTTATTATTTCAAGATTTTTGCCGTCAAGATTTAGATTTAGGTCACGTTGAGGTACATTTGGTAAAGAGAACTTTAGACATTTTGTTTTTTTCGCATTCAGTAAAAGATTGTTAGCTGCGAACCATTCCGAGAGAACAACTAGACTTTCATTGACATGTAAGACATCCGTATCTTTCCTATCTATTTTAAAAATTAGCGAAGTATCATCAGCAAATAGAATTATGTCCGATAATTTGGCCATCATAAAAGGGAGATCATTAATGTAAACAAGAAAAAGGAAAGGGCCGAGAATTGAACCTTGGGGCACGCCCATTTTGACTAGAGACCCGGAGGACGTCGCCCCATTAACATTTACTTTTTGCTGTCTGTTTGATAAATAGGAAAGCACAAGATCAGCAGCTTGTCCTCGAATTCCGTAGTGTTGTAATTTACAGATCAGTGTGTTGTGGTCGACGCAGTCAAACGCTTTTGACAGATCACAGAAAATGCCAATGGCATCCTGGGACTTCTCCCAAGATTCCAAGATGTGGCTGATGAGTTTTACTCCCGCGTCCGTTGTCGACCTACCTTTCGTGAAACCAAACTGCTGACTATGCAGGATCCCATTTGAATTAAAATGAGACAACATCTGGTCCAGCATGATTTTTTCATAGATTTTACTCAATGCTAGTAGCACGGATATAGGTCTATAATTAGAGGGATCGCTCTTACAGCCTGATTTGAAAATTGGTACTACTTTACTGTGTTTCATTAAGTCAGGAAACGTGCCGCTGTCCAAACATTGATTGAATATGCCTGTTAGGACAGGAGCAATTGAGTCAATAACATCTCCAAGAACCCTAACGGATATCCCCCATAAGTCTTCAGTGTTTTTTATATTGAGACTTTTGAACGCGTTTTAATTGTATCAATGCATATTGGTTTAAATTTAAATGTTGGTATGTCTTTAGTAAAGTATTCCTTAAGAAGAGCTGCAGCCAATTTAGATGAGGAGGGAAGTGACTTCGTAACCTCTAACGGAATGTTGGTAAAGAAATTTTCTAATGTCTCAGCGACTTCTTGCTT
Source organism: Orthosia incerta (assembly GCA_948252205.1). Taxonomy (NCBI): domain Eukaryota; kingdom Metazoa; phylum Arthropoda; class Insecta; order Lepidoptera; family Noctuidae; genus Orthosia; species Orthosia incerta. The sequence goes on from OX411747.1 coordinate 13,391,038, forward strand.
ATCAGAAATGGTTTGATTAGATATTTTCAAAGACAACTCATTCTGATCGCGCTGTGACGATACTGCTTCCAACTTCTTATGAACGTGCTCGCGAGCTTTCACTTTGAATGCCAATCGGTTGGTTGCCATCCTGATTTCTTGGGGGAGCGCATTCCACAGAGAGATAGACTGAACGAAGAAAGAACAGTGAATGAAGTCAGTGCGGTGAGTGGGACATTGAAGAAGACGGTTAGTTGTGTGGATACAATGGATACAAAAAGTACAATAGCATTGGTCTTATCCATGACAGCGTTATCTACCAGTCTTTTCTAACATGCCAATATTAAACAAAAAAGGTAGAATCTATTTTCTCGCTCTAAAAATGAATTTTTCAGTTAACAGTTTTACTACTTAAGTTCCATGCAATCTTCATCAGGATTTTTTTATAGGTTTTCCAGTTGTTCGTAGAATTTAAATAAGTTTTATTTATTGCGTTGCTTCTCAATAAAACACACTTGATTGGTTTCCCTCGTACCGACTTGTGGAACTTAAGGCGCAGATACCCCTGAGTAGCTGATCTTAAAATGAGAATCACGTCAGAACGGCTTGTCGTTATTTTGTAAAACATATATGTTAGATTAGACCATTTTCTTAATAACTTGATCTTAGGAAATTTTGAGTTTTATTCGTATCATAGTTTAATTAGGTAATTTGTCGTCGGTGCTCCGTAGACCAATTCAAATTTGACCAATTGGTCTATGGAGAAAATTACATGTTTCCATCGTCCAATTACCAACTGGGCTATGGAGCACACTGGACGTAAACCCAAACTATGTTCCATCATCACATTATAACCCTAAGTTCACACCAGTTTCCTATACTATATTTTTTGGTTCACCTCAAACTGAATTCAAAAATATTATAAATTAATAAATACAATATCAGTAAAGTTATGTCTAAAACGGACAAAAACACGACAATCGCACCAAAACCGCTGGGTATATTTTAATGAAATCGACATCATCTCAAAGACAATTGAATTATCTACATTTTGATCTGAGGTTTTTTTTTAAGTTTTTTGTACTTTCCTTATTATTCTACAACTAGCTGTTGCCCGCGGCTTCGCTTCCGTGGACTACCCCACAGGAGTCATTTTCGGGAAAAAAAATAGCCTATGTTACTCAGGAATAATGTAGTTTTCTATTGGTGAAAGAATTTTTCAAATCGATCCAGTAGTTTCGGAGCCCATTCGGTACTAACAAAAAAACAAACAATAAAATCATTCCTCTTTATAATATTAGTATAGAATAGATAATATAATATTATAGATAAGAAAAGTACAAAAAACTAATAAATTTTGGGTCGCGCGAGTGTGAAAGAATGCGCGTTTTGTTCCCTCAAGTTCGTTGGCGTTAGTCGTCGTCTTAAGGATATGCTTTTCGTCTGGTATTTTCACCAAATAATGTTTTTGATTTTTCAGAAACAATACAGATTTGTATATAAAGTCTACTGTAACACATAAATTCGCTGTGCCAATGAAACTATTTATTTGTTTTATGCATTATATTTAAAAATAAAGTTGTCATTGTATGAAAAATTAATAATAAAATACGTACGTTTTTTACAAGAGCAATGATACATGAAAGTCGGTTAAAAATGGATAAAATCAAGAGATACACATCCGAAATACCTATTGAAATTTTCATCAAAATATTATATTGTATGGACGACTGACATTCCCCTTGAATATTTGTATACAACTTTGATTACTGACATCATATCGATACCGGTAGCTCTTTGATACTCGATCCGTCAGATATTTCCATTAAAGTTCGACGCAATACGTCTGATACTGGCAGCGCTGTAATAATATCAGAATTTCATAAAATTCTCTTATTAGTGTTAGAGTATATCGAGCTTTTTAATTGGTTTGCAAGTTTGATGCCGAAGTCTAATTGTATTGCATAATTAAGATGCAGAACTGAGTTGCGAAGGCGACGAAATCGCTCTGTGAATACTTCAAACAGGGCTTAATTAGGGATTCAAGAAGAAGTTAATGAGCTGAATCGACGAGTCACACCGCGACCGTCCCTATTCCAAATTCGAACTACTGTTTTTTAAAATAAACCGAATACTTTCGTGACGTTAAACTTTTTTGTTTTGTTTTTTTATTAAAATAGATTATAACGCAACTGTCATTTGTTTGGGCGACAGTATTTCTTTTGACATTCCTTTTTCAAATATTTCTGATTTATTTTTGGAGTTTTATCTATTTGCATTCTTTTCTAGTTTTGTTTGGTTGTGCATAGTTTTTTTCATGATTATTTACAAATAGCGTTCGTGTTGCATAACTAAACAGTAACAAAAATATGTTAGATTTTCTTCTACATTATTGGATTGTCCCAATGTGTTGTGAAGTAGGACTTCACGAGATAGGAACTCGACGGGTTTATGGCCCAAATGTACTCCTACTGCTCGGGAAAATGAGCGATAGATGGTCTGTTGCTGGCATCTTCTTACGTGTAAGTGATTATTGCATAATACTTAAAACTAAATTGCTGATAGATACTGCAGGTGTGAGACGTAATGATGGCATTTGATTGCTTATTATAGTTAGTTCTGTAATGAATGGTGCTATTTTGTTAAGTGCGTAACTTTATAGTTAAGTGGGCTTAATAGGTCCGAGCAATGTTCATCGACACATAATATTGACTTTCATAACAAATTTTAAAGCGTTAAAATCAAAAAACCCGACTGCTTAAAAAGCGAACAAATAGACGTAAACAAGGACGGAGGGTACATATTCCCGAGCTGGCTGACCAAAACCAGATGAATCCTCCAACTGCAAGCAACTGCATCGCTTTTTAAGCAGTCGAGTTTTATGATTTTTTGAATTAACTTTTTTTATTTACAACTTTTGAGATATATTTTTTTTCGAATTAGGTACATTGAAACATAAGTGGTATATATTTTTGAGATCCAAGATCCTTTAAAACCCTTTATTTTGATAACCCACACGATGGGTTTGGAAGAAAATAAAAATTGAGACCCCACAATATGGCGCCCAAAATCCGCCATTTATCTGTTTTCCCATTTTAATGTAGCCAGTGACACTCGCAATCTCAAGACGAATCGATTGACGAAAATTTTGAAGAGAATTCTAGAATCATCAAAATCGGCCAAGGCGTTCGGTCTCTGGAACAGCACATAGGAACAAACATGCATACATAGACTGATAAACACATTACCCTCCTTCGGCAGTCGGGTAAAGAGGAAATAATGTCGATCGTTACAGAACGGCCTTGAATGAACTACCTACCTAATACAGTTAGTTAAATGAAAATAATCAAAATAACTCCAGGTTTAATCAGAAACAAAACGCTCAGGGCATGTTATGAATTTTTCCAACTTTCAAAAGCTAACTCTACCGCATAATCAAGTCCACCCACATAAGTTAAAAACATTTGTAACAGAAAAACTTAATAAAATCGTATAAATTAACCTCTCAGCAACAGCGATTTAAATGAAAACCAAAGATATAGCTACAGAATTGATGATAGAAAGAGAAATAGTGTAGCGACGAAGTAAATAAATAAACACTTTATTTAATACTAGCTGTTGCCCGCGGCTTCGCTCCCGTGGACCACCCCACAGGACCCATTTCCGGAATTAAAAATAGCCTATGTCACTCAGGAATAATGTAGCTTTCTATTGGTGAAAGAATTTTTCAAATCGGTCCAGTAGTTTCGGAACCCATTCGGTACAAACAAACAAACAAAAAAATCTTTCCTCTTTATAATATTAGTATAGAAAAAGCCAAATGTACTAGATATTGTACTACCTTTATTAAAGCCAAGTCTTCGATTCAAATGGTTTAGTATGCTGAATCATATAAATAAAAGAAGTCTTTTTTAGGGTCTGTGGGGTCGCGTTGTTCTTCTTAAAACTTCGACGGATTTCGATGCAATTTACATCATCATTTAGAAATTTTATTCCGAAAGGTTTATAATGTCCGGTAAGTTACTGTAGCATGTCAATATTAAACTTACTCGTCTATAGTTCTATACTAATATTATAAAGAGGAAATATTTGTATTTTTGTATGTAACGAATAAACTTAAAACTATTGGACCGATTTCAAAAATTCTTTCACCGTTGGGAAGCTACACTATCCCTGGGTGACAAAGGCTACTTTTTATCCCTGTATTGCCGCGGGAACGGGAACTACGCGGGTGAAACCGCGAGGCGTCCGCTAGTAGGTAATAAAGAAATCTGGGTGTTTGGTCAAATCGTAAAAAAAAAATACGAAGCAGTAGCGGGTCTCTAGTAAAGTATAAATCGTATTTTTATTTCAGCATATAGCACTATTTTTTTCAAGAGCTTTAAACCCTTGACAGTTATCATTTACAGAAAATATTTTTTGTAGACTTACGAATATCATCATTATCATTCTAGCCGGCAGACGTCCACTGCCGGACATAGGCCTTCCCCCAAATAAAATATCTATATGTCGGGTTTAGTCAATAGTACGGACGTAAAGTCAAATCATAAGCACGACCCTAGCGGCAATCAAGAGTAAATACGCATTAGCACGCTTTTTATAAGCACCCGTGAAAATACGGCAGTTGAGTACTGACAGCCGTAGAGCTAAGACGTCATAGAATCAGCGTCGATCCGTAATATTAGTAAGCAAGAGTGTAACTTGTGTCTATTAGAATATACTCAGTGTATCGAATAATTTTTGTGATTTTTTTCACGATTGACCCACCTACCTGCTCACACACGATGTCTTAACCTAAGGGAATACATCCTGACTTCCCGATGATTTGCATCTATCGGCTAGCCTTGATGCGACATATATAAAGTTACCAAAAAGTACCAATGTGTGTAATTCCTAATAACTTCGTGAAATGAACCATCACAACTAAAATCATTAGCGCCCTCATTCCACGATTACTCATAAATCATAGTAATCGCTAATAAGAGTTAATTCCCGCGATATCGGGCCTCGATCCATCATACCTCCGATACTGATTTAAATCTCCATCTAGCGCCAATTTGATTTAGCCGAACTGTTAATTACCTGCGAGTCTACTGTTTGCGCAGTCAGACTTGATTTGACGGCTTTAAATAGTATTTTGAGAGTTGAGACGCATTTTGAACACTCAGGTATTGCTCATAAACACGTATGAACTAATTAGCAAGTTTTCATTAGCTCAACAGTTTACAACCTTTTTTCGGTACAGAGTGCTTGTGAATATGATAAATATTCAATATGTCATATTCAATATGTATCAAATTCGCAAGCTGGCGGACCACCTGATCCTCCGACTGCACTGCATGATTTTCTTAATGTTTACACCTTCGGATTTTTGATTTTAAATTAACTTTTTTTATTTATAAGTTTTTATTAGTCATACTTTTTTTCGAATTATTATTAAACATATATGTGGTATACAATTTGGTAACCACCTCTTAAAACCCTTCATTTTTATACCCCATTCAATGGGTTTAGAAAGCGAAATTGGGACTCGTACAATATGTTTTTGAATCCCAAAATTTGCCATGATTGTTTTTTTTAATTTCATTTATCTCATAACACTTGGGCGGTTAAGACGCATCTAACGATGTCTTAATTATATAAACCCGTCTAGCAGTTTGAAAGATATGAGGTAATAAAATAAAAAGTATTACATACATACATACAAGAGACGCGCGAAAAACATAACCCTTTCCTTGCAGTCGGGTTACAAATAAACAAATAGTCTACCACATCATCGCTTACTAGCCGATGAGATTGCGATCAAATGCGAATCTATCATAACAAAAATAAAAATATATTTTCTATAAAATTTGTTTTCTAATACAGAGTAACCCCGCGGCCTTTTCATTTTCGGTGTATGGCGTCACACTGAACGTACAGGAGTTTGTGACAATTAGCGATAAGGTCCAACTAAACCGCTATACGACCATCAAATTTTTTTAGTTCTATACTCCATTTGAAATAACATAACGACATGTTTCCAAATCTTTGTACAGTCCGTTCAACCGATTTTGAGTTCTATCCCGTCAACATAAGGTTGACATAAAAAGCATAAACCTGTTACAAAAACCAACTGTTGACTACAGCTACCATTTGTCGTATCACCAACGCAATTGAAGTCAAAATCGGTTGAACATACTGTAAAAAGGGCTAATTTAAACGTCTAATGTTATCGCAAATGGAGTTTAGTTAAATCAGAATAAAATACCTATACTCGTAATAAGGAAACAATAAAAAATAGAAGGTGAAAATGACTCTAGGTACGAACAGTTATCGTTTTAAGACGCCAAGAGCACCACCTTCATGACTACCTAAGCCCTAGGTATAGCTGCAGCCTACAAGCCGTAATTCACGCACAAAACCGTCAACGATTCTGTGTACATTCACACAAAACATACGCAAAGCTGAGCTCAATACGACACGCACAGCATTCACAAAACCCTGTCAAAAAGCACAGTTGGTACGCTCAAAGAGAGTACTTATTTAGTCGACACCATTGGGTGAAAAAAGTTGGCGCCTATTCTGTTTTATTTTCTCAAATCCGATTGGTGAAACGTAACATGAAAACGAATTTACGTAATGTAAGTAAGGCTCTGTTTTATCAACGCTAGTTAACTTAGCCAATGGTTAAATATGTTATCCAATGGTTTCAAAATTCGGTAAAACGCGTTTATTCATGAATTTTTGGCATCACAAATGGTTAAATAAGTTGAACAGTTAATTATTTGATCTTTTGTTATACTACAATTAATGAATAAACGCGTTTTAAGGAAATTTGAAACCATTGGTTAGTATATTTAACCATAGGTTGAGGTAATGTGGATCAAAAAACTGAGCCTAAGTATTGTTCAACAATAGACGAATTTATTTCAACGTGTGCTACATTTCATTTTACGTTTCACTACCATCTATTCTAATATTATAAAGAGGAAAGATTTTTTTGTTTGTTTGTTTGTTTGTACCGAATAGGCTCCGAAACTACTGGACCGATTTGAAAAATTCTTTCACCAATAGATAGCTACATTATTCCTGAGTGACATAGGCTATTTTTTAATCCCGAAATTGGGTCCTGTGGCGTGGTCCACGGGAGCGAAGCCGCGGGCAACAGCTAGTAGTATATAAGCAGCTAACTAGCAATACAATTTTGTCATTGCGTTCATCTTGACAAAAGAACGGCTGCTTTTTTGGGCTAAGAATCAGTATTGCCATCCAACGGCAATGCTGCGACCATTTAAATTTTTGGACGCGGCTGATAACATTTTTGGGCGCCCAATACTCCACTCCGTTTATTACAATTTTTTTAAATTCATCTCTTTTTTCTAAATAACTAGAAAAAAAAAATATTACCTCAGAAGTATGTCTCAACCTTCAAAAAGTTATTATGCCCGCCATATTTGTGCCCAACTCTTCTGCTGACGGTACTACAGCCCGCCAGAAATACCAGAGAGCCATAAACGAGTGCTGAATAAAAATTAATTCCCCAAGGGCGGACATACAAATAGCCCTGATAAAATTTATAACTGTGAACGTGACGGCTCTCGAGTCCGTGCACGGTATAATTTTGTACACATAGCTGGAATGTGCTCGACAATGGATAATTATGGTAAATGGTGGTATTACTCTAAGGCTGTGGCAAACTGCTATATACTAGGTTTTGGTGGGACTTTGTATTTAGGTAAACAATTTTTTTACTATAACACTTTATTACAAGCTTTTATTTAACCTGCAATGTATGTGAGTACGTATGTATGTATGTGTGTTCGGGTCTAATCTTGCAACTGAATTTTAAAGTAGTTATCCTCCACGGGCCTACCCTTTTTAGCAGAACTTTTTATGTCATAATATTATTTTGCATAACAGCGGATAGCATAAACTTCATTTCGCAGTAAATCGTTTGGTAAACACTAATTTATCATACATTCTAAACTCATCATTTTGTAAGTTAAATCATCTTTAGGCATACATTTTAAAACCATAATAATTAAAATGTAGAACCATCACATCGCAGAAAGTTCACAGTCAGAATCTTCTTTTTGCATATATTTCATATCCATAATAATTAAAAGAAGCATACACCAAACAACAAATGGCAAGCATGTAGCATGCAAACAATCATACACCATCCATGCAGTAAGCATGCAGCATGCAAACAAGCATACACCATGCATGCAGCAAGCATGCATCATGCAAGCAAGCATGCAACATGCAGCAGCCATGGTTTCTGCCACGGCTCCGGCGCTGCGGGGCTCCTGCGCTCCCACGCGAGGTTAGCGTCGCAGATAGTTTTAACGCTCATCCACCACCGCAGCTTCGGCTTGCTGGGCGGCTTCACCGGCCAGCCTCAGCTCGCGGGCCGCCTCGCCCCTCCGCGCCTACGCGGGCTTAAATTACACTCTAGGGGTAGGGCAGACAAGACTACGTGAAGTCGGTTTTGCAGCTTCGTTTCTGTCACTAACTTTTGTAGCAAAAAATATTAACTTTTTAACACGGTGTTTTAATTTAAGTTTAAAAATGCAATTTTATAGAAATGGCAATAAGCCTAGTAAAATTATTCCAAATTAAATTATGCTATCTTCAGAGTATGCTATGTGAAATTGTACCAAATGATTGTCGCTCTAAATAAACATGATAAACGAAATTATGCGTTATTTTAACTTTGCCAAATGTAAGTATGCAAAATAAAATACTACCATCTTAAAACTATGCCATTGTTTATTCAGACATATAAACATTCGGTAAAACAATAATTAAATAATTTGTATGCCTTAAAAATATTCGTATTATGCCAAGTGCAATTTTGCATACACGTTTAGTTTGGATGAAAATGCATGGTTAGCTAAGTGACATCATTCTAAATCCAATATGGCGGACTAGTTATTTTTTGTGCACTACCATGATTTGTGTAACAAATGAAAAAGTTTGCTTAGAAGAATACGAAAAAAGCTTGTTTTAAAAAAGAATAATTTTATGAGATTTATTGTACGTAGTTTAGTAAATAAATTATAAGTGGAAGAAGACATCCTGCGTTAAGCCGCTGACCTCAAGTAAATTTAGGTAAGAGCCACTAGACTGAAAAAGTGACAATGTTGCCGAAAAGTCAAAAATGAATAAGATCGACATGCGCTACCGAAATTTCACATGACCAATCCCAAAAATGTAGATGTTTTTTTTTTAATGTTACGTTTTTAATTTACTTGCGAGTGATTTTCTAGTTTCTAGTTTCGAACACATCCAAAACCGTCACAAACACGATAGTCCTCGACCACAAATGGCATTTTTTTTAATACTAAGCTTAACGAGTGATACTTTGGTATTCAAATTATTTATCAAGCTGTAATAATAGTGCTTACTCACACATTAAATCGATAAATTAAAAAAAAAGTCAGGCTCTACAAAATTACGGTAATTTGATACCAGTATTACAAGGAATTAAATTCTATCAATCTGTTCTCGTGAAATCAATGTGTATGATCCAATTATTTTCTCTAACATAAATCGTTTTTTTTTTGTACAATTTATGTACTTATACATTGTTAAATTACCAATATGTAAATCCCATTTATTGTCCTGAATACAGAGAAATAGTGATGAACTACTTGAAATCGGCAAAATGCCACAAACCGTTAACTAAAACAGGATTAATAATAGTCAGGTTCTACCTAAATATACACCGTGAAATTTAAGTGGTTGTTTTCCCGCGGCAGAACGACTTGCCTTAAGGAGTACTTTCGAAGCATAGAGTTAAAGTAAAAAAATAACGATGTTTTTGTTTTAAAATAATTAAAAAAAAAAACATAACCTCGAAAAAGTGAGTAACAATAGTAACTTGTAGGTACTAGGTACTACGGTGAATAATACGGTGGTGACGCGAGTAGTACCTAGTACCTACAAGTTACTATTGTTACTCACTTTTTCGAGTTGATGAATATTTTTTTAATTATTTTAAAATAAAAACATCGTTATTTTTTTACTTTAACTCTGTGCTTTGAAAGTACTCCTAAAGGCAAGTCGTTCTGCCGCGGGAAAACAACCACTTAAATTTCACGGTGTATATAAACTATTAAAATATTTTTTCACACAATCGTCATAATGTGGCCAAATAAGTCAAATTGTATGTATAAATATAGAAGGAAGTAATAAGTACCTAAAAAAACTTCTGTACTGATAATATTGGACCAAATAAAACTTTAGTTTTGTTAAATGCAAACGAACAACGTCCAACTCGTATGACCGTTGGGATAGACGTGGTCTTCAGGGGAGACCGAGAATTGGTAAAGTTAAGGTGGGTCGCCCTCAGGCTAGGTGGAGCGACGATCGTCGCAAGGTATTTGGTAGCAGCTGGATGAGAGATAATTGGCGTGCGATTGCGGAGGCCTATGTCCAACATTGATCTGCCGTAGGCTGATGATGAAATGCAAATATATACCCGTCGAAAAAAGCGTAAATATTTGGTCGATGTAATCAACTCAACTAATTTCATGTAAATAATACTGTATCAATTAAACACACTTAATTAAAGTTTGCTAATTTATTAATAGGTTGTTGTCATTATAACCGAAATAGTTTTAACTAAAAACGACGTGCACTAACTGACTATGTTTATTTATAAACTAATGTTTTAGAGCAACTAATGGGTTTAAATACCTAGATATTAATATACATTACATTAGGGTAGTTTAAAACAGAGATATCGTTTATTGGAATAATATTCAACTTATTATCAATGATTTTTGAAGTCGCCAAGACTTCAAAAATCATTGATAATGATAATAATAATCAATGATTAATTGATAAGTTGAATATTAAAAAAAAACCGGTCAAGTGCGAGTCGGACTCTCGCACCATGGGTTCCGTACAAACAGCTACATTCACCAACACAATTAGGTAAAAAAACTGAAGATCATAAACGATGAAAGCACCGAACATTGCTCTAACGAAAAGATTTTTTTATACTTTTCCAAGTACATTTTATAAGTTGGTCGTCTATTACTCGTAAACTTATAAAGCCTTACTTAGCTGTGATAGTTTTCATTTTAATTTCGTTATATATAGTTCTCGCCAAACTTTTTGGCCGCCCTGAAGTTGGCTTTCCGATGCCTAAGGCACGGATTGGTGCTGTTTTTGTATGAGATTTCCTACTGTGCAGCCATTGTAGCTAACTTCAGGTCGGCCAAGAAGTTTGGCGAGAACTATACTACTGCCGTGATTTTTTTTACATATTAAAAATCAATCATTTTGCTGGCAGGTGGACATACTTCACTCTAACAAAAATTTGCAATTTAAAGCTTAAATTTACGCAAACTTTAATCGAAAAATAGTTTTCACAAACCCGTAATATTTGAATGATGGCCTATCCAACGATACCCCACACCATGGGATAGACGAGGAAAAAACATTCCCACTTTACGTGTACAGGAGGTAACAAAAAAAAATATTTTTCATGATTTTGTTTTACCACTTTGTCGGCCTGATGAATATATATATCCATGCCAAATTAAAGCTATCTAATACTAAGAGTCTCTGAGTTATGCTGCGGACGGACGGACAAACGGACGCGTATTTCTGTTGCCGCTATAACAACAAATACTAAAAACAGAATAAAATAAATATTTAAGTGGGGCAAACAAGAAGAGTTTTTTCTAAGTTTCCTAATTATCCTTCCCACTTAATAAATCTTATGCAATGAAATACTCTTTTAAAACACAAATTGACACTGAGCGCAATGACGTCTACAAGAAAACTTAACCCAACTTTATTTAAACATTTTTAATTACTGGTTAAATATCATTAATTAATACTACTTCAACCATTTTGAAGATACTTCATTAAAATTTGCTTGTGAACAGATTAAAGTTCAACTTAATATACCTCTGAGCGTTGGAACACCTCCTTTTTGAAGTCGATCAAGTACAGTCGCATACACAACTCATTTCGACGTAGGCATTTAATTACGTCGTCACTGAAACGCTTCTTTATGGAGCTTTAATTACTTGCCATGGAAATAAATACCAACGCATAGTTAATTAAATATACGCACCTGCTTACTGATCAGATTTTGAGGAAATGGTAGGATTATTAAAAGTACGTTTTAATTACAACATTTTGATGAATAGATACATGTTTAAACACCGGCTATTCAGTCCTTATATAAATGATGTCTAATGGTTGCAAGCATGAGATTATTAAGTTTTTACCTCTGAAATGTTTCAGTAGCAGTAGAGGAGCAATAAGCTCGCCGTCTCTAACATGGGGGCCAAGAAGCTCACAGGCAATGAGGCACTGGTCAAGTCCAAGGTCCAGAGCCTTGAACATCGTCGCTGAGTTGCCAGCTTGTCGGTTTTTTATCGGTTACATTTCAGGGTGCAATGAAATTACATGATCTAATTCCGCCTAGGCCGTTTCATCATCGGACTACTTTTATTATGCGTACAACTAAGGAGTGGAATACCATGCAGGAGTCTGTGTTTCCCGATAGCTACAATCTAGGGGTTGTATAGTCAATAGTGAATAGATTACTTCTAGGCAAACGTGCTTTACCGTTGAACACATCGTCGCTTACCATCAGGTGAGAATTAAAAAATAAGACAGGCCAAGTGCGATTCGGTCTCGCGCACTGTGGGTTCCGTGCAAACAGTTACATTCACCAAAATAATTAAATAACATTACTGAAGTTCATATACTACTAGCTGTTGCCCGCGGCTTCGCTCCCGTGGACCACCCCACAGGACCCGTATTCGGGATTTAAAAATAGTCACACTCCCCCTCCTCCCTATGTCACTCAGGAATAATGTAGCTTTCTATTGTTGAAAGAATTTTACAAATCGGTCCAGTAGTATCGGACCCTATTCGGTACAAACAAACAAAAAATATTTCATCTTTATAATAATAGTATAGATGAGGGCACCGAACTCTAACGATACGATAAATTGAATTGAACTGTAGTCCCCATACATCGACAAAAGTCTCGGTCAGTTTACGAACTGCAAATAAGTTAATAATCTTTTTATTTTTATGTAGGTAAAAATTTACGGTTTTCGGTTTTTTACCAGGCTGCAAAGGAAGGGTTATGTTTTTCGCATGTATCTTGTTTGTATGTATGTAATATTCTTTATTACCCCATATCTTTGAAAACACTTGACGGATTTTTATAATTAAGACATCGTTAGATAGATTTATTTTCATCCAATCACTTCGAGTGGGGTATGAAAATAAAGGGTTTTTAGAGGTGATTGCAAAAATATAAACCACTTGTAAGTTTAAAAGACATTCGAAATTAAAAAAATAACAAAAAATTTGTAAATAAAAAGCATAATTTAAAAATCAAAAACCCGCCTGCGATACATATTTGCAAACTGGCTGATCCTTCGCCTGCACATCATGATTTTTTCTTGTTTACAGCTTTTTAGTTCGCTTCTTCGCAGGCGGGTTTTTGATTTATAAATTATAATTTTTTCCTTTACTTGTGCTATAAGACATTGCGTCTTGCCAAATTTCATGGTTCTAGGTCAACTGGAAGTACCCTGTAGATTTTGATTCCCTTGCGAGTGTAAAATATACTTCATTAATTAAAATATGCGCTGTATCTCTTGATTGCGTTGATCTAGAAGTTTGATTTTTTCACAGCTGCGAGGGGTTGCAAAGTTAATTATACGATATTAATTTCAACTCGATACCTCTACGCGTTCCAGAGTTAAGGTGCCTTGACAGACAGACGGACAACAAAGTGATCCTATAAGGGTTTCGTTTTGAGGTAAGGAACCCTAAAAAGAAAAACCTGGTACTTAAACATGACTGGCAAAGTGTGTGTGTACCCATAGGTAACCTATAGTTACCTTTACCTACCGTAATGTTATGATTATAAGTTACCAGCTGTTGACCGCGGCTTTGCTCCCGTAGACCAACCCACAGGAACTGTTTTCGGATGAAAAAATAGCCTATGTCACTCAGGAATAATGCAGCTTTCTATTGGTGAAAGAATTTTTTAAATCGGTCCAGTAATTTCGGAGCCTATTCGGCACAAACAAATAAACAAACAAAAATTATCTCTTTATAATATTATTATATATTAGTATTAATATATTAGTATAGAATTACCTATAAAAGATTGTGGAATTATATCCGACAATTTACCAAATTATTTTTTTCATTTCCATGATGTATAGGCATCTGAGATACATAGGTATATTATGATACCGCTGGAAACCCACGTCTTACCTTTTTGTTACTTTTATTTAAAACTAGCTGCCCGCCCCGGCTTCACTCGGGTTTAATAAAAAAAATGTGATTTTAATCTACTCCTTCATGATTCTGATTTCTTGTTAGTTCAAGTCTTTACCACACATGATTCCATGCCCAGATATACTTTTTTTCTTTATATTTCTATTCTCCTGGTACTACTCATGATGCCTGATCTGTGTTTTTTGTTTAGGTTTATGTAGTGGTGGTTTCTAACTGAACTCCCAGGCGGTAGCCCCCGGTGGGTTCCGAGGGAGGCTCAGTAGCCGTAGCTTGTTTACCCGCGGTGAAGCGAAGAGGGACCCGAGGATGGGCCGCTCGTCAGGGCCTTTGCCGATTAAGCCGACGACGTCGCGGCCAACAAATAAGTTGTCGTATCACTTGGTATATAGATTACGCGAAGGCTTTCGATTCAATCGCACACGAGAGCATATGGCAAGCACTCTCAAACCAAGGCGTTTCAAATACTTACATTAACATCATCAGAAACATATACAAGAACAGCACAAGCAGGGTAAAGTTAGAAAAAATTGGGCCAAAATTCTATATAAGGCGAGGAGTGAAACAAGGAGATCCTTTATCACCGAAAATATTCATAGCGGTGCTACAAGATATAATGAAAAACTTAGATTGGAGAAACAAAGGAATAAAAATAGATGTAGAGTTCATAAGCAACCTACGTTTTGCAGATGACATCATTCTCTTTGCAAAAACATCAAAGCAATTGGAAGTAATGATTTGCGAACTAAACAACGCCAGCAAAAAATAGGCTTACATTTAAATGCATCCAAAACAAAAGTCTCTACAAATAGTACACAAAAGGCTATCATAGTAAATGGAACACCGATAGAGTATGTGGACAGTTATGTGTACCTTGGGAAACAAGTCTCATTCAAGAAATCGCGACATGAAGATGAAATAGAGCGTCGTATCAACATAACTTGGAGGAAATACTGGAGCTTCAAAGAAATCTTGAAAGCAAAACTCCCACTAAAACTTAAAAAGAACGTTGTAGATTCCTGTCTGTTACCATGCCTGTCATATGGAGCACAAACTTGGATTTTCCAAGAGAGAACCAAACATAAAATTCGTTCGTGCCAGCGTGCTATAGAAAGAAGTATGCTAGGAATCAAGCTTAGCGATAAAATCAAGAGAGAAGATATTCGCAAGAAAACAAAATTAATAGACGCAGAACGTCACGCACAACAGCTAAAATGGAGATGGGCTGGTCACATCGCCCGCAATACAGACAAGAGATGGACTAAACGAGTCACTAAATGGAAGGGACCCAGTGGAAAAAGGAACAGAGGAAGACCTAAGGATCGATGGGTCGATGAAATTAAAAACACAGCCGGCGAAGACTGGATGACGAAGGCGGCAAATCGAAAACTATGGAAACAGTTGGAGGAGGCCTATATCCGGAGAGGAGCCATGCCCTAAACACACCTTTTTTATATATTTTGTAGTATTATGTTAGTTTAAATTCAATGTAATGTGCATGGAAATAAAAAGGCTTTATTATTTATTATTATTATTATTATCACTTGGTAACAGAGGTGACATCGCATTTGAGGCGGGCCTTGATGTCGTATGGAGCGTCCCAGGTCACATACGGTATTGCGTATGAGGGTTGGTGCCGCGGTGGGATTGTAGTAAAGATATTATTGCGGTGCATCGCTCTCCCTACCTTCCACGGCCTAGACGGTGTCACCACCGTCTGATAGCGGACGCGGTGGTGCCGCAGGGGAGGTCCCTACCCCCTGCGAGCGAAAAGTGGTAGGTGGCGGGGCCACTGACCTGACCCGTCACAGGAGGACCAAGGGTGCCATACATGGGGTCGTCTCGCGCCCATGTGCTGGTTTGGTCCCTGGGGTGGTCACGGCGTGCGATGTGTTCTGGTGTGCCGATGCTGGGGGATACACCCCAGCGGAGGGTCCGGTGAGGCGGTTTGCGGTGAGTGCTAACGCGTGCCCGTGTTGCCGCCATAAGCGGCACAGGAGGACACCGTGGAGTTTTAGTGGGTTGAAGTCCCACATAACAGCGTTCTTTATCTCCCCGTGGTAGCACAGTATACATGAGCACATAACAAAGATAAAAAAAATAGGGCTTGGAGTAAGTAAAATAACCAAAATAATACTTTATTTCCTTTCTAATAATGAACTTGTAGGGATTTTAAAAACGTGCTCGCCATGAAAATTCTCTACAACTCTCTTGTGCGAAGCACGCCAGAATACGCGTCTTCGGTCTGAAACCCAACGTACAACGTTCACACGAGCTGCATCGAAAGTATTCAGCGAAATTTCACGCGGTATCTGCGATTCAAGGATCATACTAGTCCCAAAAGAGCCGACAACGGACAGCGTATGTGCCACTTCAAATTGTCCTCGTTACAACCCGACCGTAGAACCACAGCAGACATTATTTTCCTGTGTAAAATTATAAACACCAAGACATGAACCCCCAAACTCCTCAGACAAATCAGTCTTGACATACCACGAGTCCACGATGCACGATGGTACCTTGTTAGGTCGGCGAGAGTTCGCAGAACATTCGCAACTATAACTTCTCGTACCAATCTCGGGCGTTCCGCTCCTCTGAATAGGTTGATGAGCACGTATAATGGGATCAGCTCTAGCTACGAGGACTTAGACATCTTCTTTGACTCTCTGTCTCGGTTTAAGTCAAAGGTCACGCAGATTGATCCGTAGTCTCACCTGCTGTTGGGAATTATACCTAACACTTCGGGCGGCCGGAGCGCGCCGTCTACGCTGCACACACATTTGCGTCAATCACACGGCATCGGTGTGTAAGTGCGCAGCGCGGCGGCGACGCTCGCTACCACGGACTCCACCGCGACAGTCGACACCTCTGTCTTCCTAGACTCTAATTGTTTATTTGGGACAGTTTACTGTAATTTGAATATAACGGCTTTAAAACCAACCGCCTTTTTATAGAGTCCACTCATCTTCATCCAAGAGCTAACATTGGTCCTTCGAGCCAGTCTTCTCTTGTTATGTACTCGCACTGTTAATGTTATTATGTATTTAATTTTGACATAATTTTTATTTCCATTGTAATCATTTTAATTAATGTTTTATCGCTGACTCACTGGTATTTTGTTTATTA
This sequence comes from Orthosia incerta, assembly GCA_948252205.1. NCBI lineage: Eukaryota > Metazoa > Arthropoda > Insecta > Lepidoptera > Noctuidae > Orthosia > Orthosia incerta. The sequence goes on from OX411747.1 coordinate 13,408,420, forward strand.
GGTATATATTTTATCTTAATTTGTATTTTGAACTCTAATTTAAATTTAAGTTTTATTATTGCACTATTTTAATTCAATTCCAAATTTAACCAGTAGATTATTATTATTTGACAAATGTTGTATTCGTGAACACAAGACTGTGAGCGATGGGCACGCCTGTAACAGACTGACCTGTTTGCACAGGACTATTTTCATATTCAATGTTAACTCTGTAAATTAAATTGCAAATATGTTGTTGGTGTGCTTTACTTAAATAAATAAATAAATTAAACCGGTCTGGGGCACATCAGTCGGATGCTTTCAAAGTCTTCGCACAGAATTAGAATCATTTTTTGTTTTTTTTTTATATATAGATTTATACTCCCCGAACAGGCGTGATGTTATAATTATTATTTATCTACACTCACAACGTAATGTTCCAAATATGAATTCATAAAATATTGTATAAACACATACTTTATATTCCTGGATAGGTAAAATTAAAAAAAAAACCATTACAGTGCAACATTTTCCTTCGATTTTCAAATAACTGCATCATAAAATAACTTTTTAATTATTAAAGCACACTTTTACTTTTTATTTTATTGGCGCTTATAATTGACATAATTATTGTAGAAAAATTGTGACATTTTCTTTGGATGCGCGGGCTGCGCAGACTTGTGCAATGAGAATCTAAATTGCCCGCCATACCACATTCGAGATTTTTCCGTTTCCATTTTTGTTTTATTTCAACTGTATGAGTGAAGATAAAATAGTGTATGCAACGGCATATAATTAGGTATTAAAACACTCGCGTTATATTATTATCATAAACCTACGCTCGTGTTTTAATAACCCCTATTATATGACTGTTGCATAAACTACTATTAACACCCACCCGCAATGACTTTCACTTTCAGTTTATCCGTGATCATGGTGCTTGCAACAGCACCGAAATATCGGGAACTCGCAACAAACAGTAAACATGGTAAATATCCCGCATTTAATTTTAATGTTAGTACTATTATGTAATAAATACAAAAAAAAATACAATTTAAACTCAATTGCCACTGAATTAAAAGTCACCCATTATAGTATACGTTTCAGAGTCAAGTAATCATTTACGTCTTCGAAGGTTCACCCTTGAAACGCCAAGTTCCATCACAGGACACATAAGTTTCCAGTACCTACAAGTCTAGTACCTAGTAACAGATTATTAGAAACGCGCTTGACCCAGACGTCCTCGAAGTAATACCTGGCAGGCCTGTAATGCTTGATATGAAATCCAATAAATTGTCTATAGGGACACTTTTTGGACCAACTGACGCGAGATAAGATTTGGAGGAGACGCTGACTGTGCGTGTTTTAGAAAACTGTACGTGCGGTCAGAGATATAAGACCATTAGTATGAGAACACACTGCAAAAATCTGCAGGTGTTTTGTTCTTGATGGAACTTGATTTTTATGAATGATTTTTGATAGTAGAAAAGACTATTGCATGGTTGCCTGGCTGCATCTGGCCGCAAAAGACTATTGCATGGTTGCCTGGCTGCATCTGGCCGCAAAAGACTATTGCATGGTTGCCTGGCTGCATCTGGCCGCAAACAGTATTTTATATTCCTTTTTTTTTAACTTTGCTCTACACTGAGAATTTCTCCTATACCGTGGGTGCGTATGAAACATCATATAGCTCTCAGATAGCTGCCATTCGTGTGTCCAGGTTTAGCAAGTAAACTGGCAACCATAAGGATGTGGCTAACTGAGATCTGGCAACCCTATTTTTGCCTATTTTCTACACCACTTTCTGCCAAATTACGTTGGATTCCCATGAAATACTTATATGTTCGGCATTAACTATCAAACATAAGTTTTAATTTATTTGATGTAGGTAATTGCGGCTAGATATTTCCAAAAAAATATTTAATCAGAAACCTGATTCCTGCACATATTTGCAGTCGGATCTTAGGCTATTAGCACTGTTATTTTTACATAATCAAAATCGACACAAAATTATTCCATGAAATATTATAATAAGAATAAAAAAAACCTATCCTTGACAAAAATACCACTACTAAATCTAAATGTAATAAAAATCTATGTTTTTTAAGTCTGTTCGTATTTTTTGCGAATGCCATACCGTTTATTACTATAAAACTTTGTCAACTTATATTGTTTGCACTTAGTAGGTGACACGCCTACAAATCACCTAGTGTATGTTAACTTTACTGTGCCTAAATTCGTGCAAGTGCAAGCAATCACAATTATTTCTTCTGCGGAAGCAAAAAACCGTGCTATGAAAATAAATCAAAACTGCTTTAAATTACGCACCTTTATGCAAACCGACATAAGTTATGTATAAAAATAAACTGTGGCTTCTATAAACTTAAAAAAAAAGATAATATGTTGGGGTCGACTACCAGTCTAACCGGATTCAGCTGAGTACCAGCATTCTTCATGGAGTGACTGCCTATCTTACCCCCACAAACCCAGTAACTGGGTAAAAAGATACCTCTTGGCCAGACTGGTGTCCGAAATCAGGCTTCTGACTACCCGTAACAACTGTCAAAGATCTTCAAATGACAGCCGGGACCAACGGCTTAACGTGCTTTCAGAGGCACGGAAAATACACGCTATGTAAAGATAGTCACCCCTCCAAATATCGACCTCGGCAAACATTGCTTAATCTTGAAAATCGACCCGTGTGGTAGTTATTACTTAGCCAGGAGCTCCTCAAATTATGTGTAGCGAAAAAAATAAAAAACTAAGGGCCGCATCGATGTCGCATAGTTGTGTTGTATCCGTCTGTGGCAGCCTTAATACAATCAACATCAAAGTCATAAATAATAGGCTTTTGAACTGCAAACTACCCACAACGATCATTGACAGTTCTATGAACTTCGAACCAGCATGTATCACACTAATATTTTAAAAGTAAAAGTTTGTGATTGTTTGTATGTTTGTTACTTCTTCACGCTCAAACGGTTAGACGGATCTGGATGAAATTTGGCACAGAGATAGATTATAGTCAGAAATAGCACAAAGGATACTTTTTATCCCGATAATATGTTACCTTGTGATAATTTTTGACATTCACGCGGGCAGAAGCTAACATGAAATAAAATCACCAATTCGTTACAGGGATAGACGGCAGCTAAAGGCTGACAAAGCACGAGTACCTGTAAACATCGCCGCAACGTTTTTCAGATGTCACACCCCCGCTTCAGCTTCAACCGCCGTTTAATACAGCATGAGGTTTTAATTAGTTATAATTGGGTTTTATAAATTCTACTGATATAAATTAAATATCCATTTAAAAGTCTGTGCGTTGTCAATGTTTGTATGTTTGCTGAACTGATTTGATATATTTTTGGCATAATTTTAATCCTGTCTTGTGACATAATACGTTCCTGTGGAATTATTTTCGACTTTGAAACAGGAGAGCTGGGCTCGGCTTTAGCAAAGACAATTTCCAAAGGTTTCTCGGATTGTTCTGATTTTCAGTGTTTATGCGGCGTCTCTCCGCAGACCATGGCTCACCTTGCGCCGTATGCCATGTGCCTAATCCAAAGCCAAGGATTTGCCTGGGCTGGTTACTGGACCAGGCAAGTGTTTTATCTGAATGTATATTTTTCATCGACACGCTACGAAGAAGTTAACTGTAATTCATTTTGGCGACTCTATTTACATTTCTGTTTATGTTACATTAAAAAGCAACAACAATGATTTTTTTTTTGGTTTTCTTGCAATGACAAGAATATTTACTTTTTAAAGTATTATATTATTTTATTTTAATTATTGTGAATGTGATGACTATGTGGACCATTCTTTATTTTTTTTTGTTTTTAATTTATCTTAGTTTTTAATCGTGGTCTGGCAGTTTGAGTAGTTTATGCGGCCTATCCGAATGTCCTTTCTTTGATATTGTTCGTCGAATCGTTGAGCTCCTTAAATTCTGTGTTGAGCTGCTCGGTTATTGACAAATGCGTGCACTGACTGGACAGGTCCACTCAATCTGGCTGGTTCTTTCCTCAAAAGACAATTTCAGACATCAATCTACATGGTCTTCACATGATCTAACCAAGATTTTTGTCTGGACTTTAAAAGAGACTGTGACCTCTGAGTTTTTTCGGCCTTTCTTTTCAGAGTAGTCAGCCAGGAAACGCCGACCTCAGCTAGTTTTAAAAATATGATCGACATGTAAAAGTGTTTGTACAAACCAACTCACAGAACAAAAACATTTATCATTTAAACACCATCAAGGTTTATTAATGTTATTATAAACCTTGCTTACAACGTGAAAATATTCAATCAAAAAAACAGCACGTGAATATTGGCAATTATTCAGCACTTAATTCGCCGCGCGGTAGGCCAGCCGCTCACAGCGCAAAAATTAGGTCATATTGAGTTGCATCGGTATACGCGCACTACATAATTACGGGTGAGGCAAATATGTAATTAATTCACGCCGGGTAAACCGTGCTGCGAAAACGAAAAACAAATATGTGGTAACGGCCACACCAGACCGCTCTATATTTTACTGCTCTATATAATAACAAGGTTGAATAAAAACAACTGCATCTTTGGGTTTAAGTAACGCTTGCATAAGAAAGAAAAGAAAAATTGTGACCCGCATAGGAGTCACGAGATAAGAAAAAAACAAACAATAATAAAAAAAGCCCCGTGCGAGACCAAAAAGGCTCCTATTTCAGTATTTGCCATAGCCATATCTTAAGGCGCAGATACCCACATACACCAGTAGTTGATTTTAAAATGAGAATCACGTCTAAACAGATGATTTAATTATTTTTTGTAATGTATAACATTAGACCATTTTCTTAATAATTAGACCTACGAAAATTTTGAGTTATATTCGTATATCATAGTGCAATATATTGTAAAGTTATGTCTAATACGGACAAAACACCGACAATCACACCGCCAGGCGTAGTTAAATTTTCACCATCCCAAATTAGATACATTTTGATCTAATGTTTTTATTAAAGTCATAGAAAAATAAGGAAAGTACATAATTCTACCGAATTTTGCGTCGCGCGGGTTTGAAACGAGTGCGTGATTTGTTTCTTTAAGGTCTTGGCGACTGTCGTCGTCTTAAAGAAAAAAAACGTAGGTAGTGTTCTTAGGTAATTTTTGCGAAGTATTAAAATCGTTATTTTTTTTTGTTTGTAATCGTTTTGTTTATAGATACCCAGTATCCTCACGAAATTCTTAGAGTTATTCTTTTAACACCTTATATTGGAAGCCAACCCCAATATAGTTAGGAAAAGGCAAGGCAGATTTATAGATTTATAAGATAATACCAGTTTCCGAGAGACTGCCCTGGTAAGCATAAAACAAAATCAAAATTTCTTTATTCAATTGGCCAATAAGCGGCACTATTGAACGTCAAAAAAATAATAGTTTAAAAGTAATAATAATTGATTCTACCGATTACTGATCTATACAATACTCTAAAACTCTAACAATCTCACAATGCAACCAAAATAATTATTTCGAGCTCACGAAACTGTTACAAAAAGTTATGAAGGATTAATTAGGGTCCCGGTTAATAAATGTCTGTTGATTTAGTTAAATGAACCCCAGTTTCGGGGTGAATAGGTTCCGTACCTTTTAAGCACTCGTGGAGGTATTCGGTCGTGTCATACACGATTAGTTTGGTCAGCTAAAATTTCCTGACCGTAAAAACGTATGCACACCCTCTTGTAGTCATTTGTATTCTGTCTCGTTCCCACTTTGTCATTCGTGGAAGTATTTTGCCGCTGTTTTTCAACTAGTATTTTAGAAAATTCTGTTTTTAATTTTCATCCACAGACGAGCAGCTTGGACAGTAAAAGATTTATCCAAGAAAGTGGTGGAATGCATTGGCATTTTAAGTCGCAAGTTATCTGATGACCTAAGTGATTTCGTGTGAGAATATAATATAATAATGTAGCTTTCTACTGGTGAAAGAATTTTCAAAATCGGTTAAGTAGTTTTTGAGTTTATCCATTACAAACAAATCTTTCCTCTTTATAAAATTATCTATACTAATTTTTTTTTGTTTGTTTGTCTGTACCGAATAGGCTTCAAAACTACTAGACCGATTTGAAAAATTCTATCTCCAATAGAAAGCTACATTATTCCTGAGTGACATAGGCTATTTTTAATCCCGAAAGTGGGTCCTGTGGGGTGGTCCACGGGAGCGAAGCCGCGGGCAACAGCTAGTAATTGATATTATAATTATTAATATATTATTAGTGTAGAAGTGTAGTTAAAAATGTTAAAATACACCTAAAATATATAAGTCTTGTAGCGGATATGTTTCAGTATGTACTAAATGCGCCTTGCCCAAAACATGTATCATCTTTCACCAGCATCACGCGTTGTTTAGACAGAGGCGGTGGCGGGCATTTTGACAGCTATATCAGACTAGCTTCTGCCAGCGGCTTTTCCTACGTTATTGTCAGAAACTATCTCAACAGATTGTACTCCCCGTATAAAAAGTACTTATTTCCTCATCCTAGAGGGAAAGGAAAGCCAAACCAAATATGGACGGACTGTGCGAGGAGTGATTTAAAAAAAAAGGGACTCAGTGATAGCGTGAAGGTTGGAATAGGACGGTATGGAAGAAGACAACGTATTGCGCTGACCCCAAAATGGTGATTTCCAAAACCAGGACATGCTCTACTCGTGTGCAGAGATTCACCCTTATCTATTCAGTCGTTGAGGCGTGACTCATTAATAAACATCCGATGGAGTAAGATAGAGCAATAACTGTCAAATCGTCCGTATTCGTCCGTCGTAAGTCTGGTAGTCCGATAATGGAACGGGCTGGGTGGAATTCAATCATGCAATTCCATCGCATACACCCCGAAATGTAACCGATAAAAAACCGACAAGCTGCAACTCGGCGACGATGTTCAAGGCTCTGGGGCTTTGACTTGACCAGTGCCTCATTGCCGATAAGTTCCTTGGCCCGCTTTTCGATCGACTCTAGTGCATCAAGCTATTTGGCAGATCCGTCGCAGAGATGAGAACAGTACTCCATTCATGATCGAACTTGCGCTTGATACAACTTGAACAGCTGTTTCGGCATGAAGTACCTTCTCACCTTCGCAAGGATCCCCAACTTTTTGGCAGCCAGCTGAGCCTTTGCCTCAAAGGAAGCTAGCAAACTTATATCGAATGCCACTTGTCTACAGCCCTGCCTCCTGTTTTTTATCGCCGCACTAAAATGGCTACCGGCGTTCACTTCCTACAGCCGCCAGCTTAAGTCTGCCACAATATCTCCAACTGAGCCCACAGAAAGAGTTCCAAAGTGTCACATTCAGATTTCCATAAGCGGTGTTACGCCACAGTACGTTAGCGTCGGGACGCTGGCTTGCCGCCAAACAATTACTTTGTCTCGTCAGGAGCATTTCTTCGGCTGATGGCTGTAAAGTGTCTGCTGCTTTATACATAAGTTTAACGTTTAACGTGAAAAAGTGGGTCATTCGTGGGAACTTTGAGATTTGAAATCGTTGTATAACTTAAACTCCAACACTCGTAGATATGGCTAAAGATCAATGAGCAGAGAAAAGTCAAGTACAAGCTTTCCTACTTTTCCTGATCTCACTTATTCCTGACTGTATTTAGAAACATCTGTTTCACCATATATGGAAGTACCTACCACACAGAGTTGCATAAAGTGAAATTCTATCATATGATATCAATTGTCAAAAAGTCCAAAATTATTGAGATTGAGAAAGTGACATTTTGGTAGAACTTGTCAATACCATACAGTTTAGACCGTTTAAATCCCATACGCTTTAAAAGTTCAAGCTCTACTATTTTTCTCGTAGAAAAACGTATTTGAAAATTCATGCTTACTAAAGTCACAAAGAATAATCCCAATCCCAAAAAAGTACAAAATAATCTTCTGAACTTTTAAATCCCCTCAGAGGTGCACGTCTCTCTTGACTCATCCAATACAAAAACTTTTAGTACCGTACCCTCTAAAAGTATATTTTTCACTATGTTAAAAATATCTTCAACGAGGAGAACGAGACGTTCTTTTGTTAAGAAAAAAACAATATTTCAATAATGAGTGTGACCTATTATTATGGAAATTCGAGGTATTCTCAAATCTGTGCAAATACTGATGTGTTCAATTATTTTATGTAATTTCTCACTGATGCTAGTGAAAGAAAACATTGTGAGGAATCCTGGCCTTATAATACACATAACTCTGAAATCGCTAATCATCTTGAGCAAATCTTGGTGATGCTCATGGATTCTTTGTGTGAGAAAAAGCCTTTAGCATGCAGTGGAATAGTTCTTCATCTACCTGTCGTTATCCCATTTTACTTAGGGTCGACACAATATGTTTATATCCGCGTCACGCCATCACTGACTCCCTTTTCTTTCAAGTCATTCCTCACACAGTCCATCCATGTTTTCTTTGGTTTTCCCCTCCCTCTCCATCCATCCACATTTATATTCATAACTCTTTTAGTAACATGCATTTCATCCCTCCTCATCACATGACCATACTAGGACAAACGGTTTCCTTTCAACTTTTCTGTCAATGGCACCACTTTCAAACTTCCTCTAATATACTCATTTCTCACTTTACCCGTTCTCGTCTCTCCGCACTTCCATCTCAATGTTCTTATCTCTGCTACATGCAATCTCTTTTCATCTATCTTTTTCACAGCCCAACATTCGAATCCATATCGTACGACAGGTCTAGATTTTGCCCTTCAACTTGAGGGTCAATCGCAGTTGTTTCAGTGACCTGTTGCCATTTCATCCATACTGAGTTGATCCGGGGCGTTACTTATCGGTCTTCCGCGCCAGCCCCTTGAACAAACGACCCTAGGTATCGAAAGTCGGAGCAGTATGGGCGTTCCAGCGAGAGCTATGGGCACAGAACTGGAGAGACCACCAAAATTGCAGAACCGTATTCCGTTTTGGTTCTGCTCTTTGGTACAGTGGGATAATTAAGGGCTGATATTATTATATACGAGTAGCTTCTCACGTCCAAAGAAGATACAGTGGGGTGAACGTAAACTCTTAGAGTAAGGTTATTTTGAGTTTGTGTAAGGGACAGATATATACAAGTCATATACGCATGTTTGATACGGCATTATCCTTCAACTTTTTTCTAGAACATCTTTAACGATGTTCAATAGTAAAATAATAAAACCAGCCAAGTGCGAGTATGACTCGCGCAGAGAGGGTTCCGTATAAACAGCTACATTCCTCAAAATAAATAGGAAACATTTGCTCTAACGAAGGGACAAAATTACCTTTACCGTCCGAAAACTGTTGTCCCCATACATCAATATTCTAAGTGGGTCGACTATTACTAGTAAACTTGTAAACTATATGTAACTATACATCTGTGATAGTTTTCCTTTTAATTTCGTTATATATACTACTGCCGTGATTTTTTTCACATACCCAAAAGCAATCATTTAGCTGACTCTTACAAAAATTTGCCATTTAAAGCTTTTACGCAAACGAATCCAAAAAGAGTTTTCACAGACCCTTAATATTTTTGAATGGCCTATCCAACGATAATCCACACCATGTGATAGACGAGAAATGAAAAACAGCCCCACTTTACGTGTACAGGAGGTAGGTACCCTAAAACTATATTCTACCTGGTTTTATTTTACCACTTTGTTGACGTGATTAATGTGTATATCCTTGCCAAATTATACCTTTCTACTACTAACCGTCTCTAAGCTAAACTGCGGACGGACAGACGGACAGACCGACATTGCGAAACTATAAGGGTTCCTTATTGAATACGGAACCATAAAAACGTAATTAACTGAAGGTAAAAACATAATTTTCTATACACCGACATAATAGTAATTTGATCAACCGACTACTCGTATTGGCAAAGTGAATTAAAAAGAAAAGAGCATGTGCAACCGAGACACATGAGTGGTGACAGTAATTAATGTACATGGGTTGTACACGCTTCAAATAAAACATCGTTCCGATCTAACAAGCATAGCTACATTTATGAAAGGAAACCATGAGAGATGTCGGTATTTATATTACCTACGTCATCAAAGCGGACTTTTCATGAGTTTGTTTATTTTTTATTGTAGTGAATATTTGCCAAATATGGCAGATTAAGATAGGTACGGGTTTATGACCACGACTAACGCCAACGACCTTGAGGGAACAAAACGCGCACTTGATTCATACCCGTGCGGCCCAAAATTTAGTAGTTTTTGGTACTTTTCTTATTATTCTATGACTTTTAAAAAAAGTCTCAGATCAAAATGTAGATAATTAAATTGCCTTTGAGATGGTATTGATTTCATTAATATACGCCCAGCGGTTTTGGTGCGATTGTCGTGTTTTTGTCCGTTTTAGACATTACTTTACAAATTAATTACATTATGTTATATGAATAATACAAAAATTTTCATAAATCAAATTATTAAGAAAATGGTCGAATGTAACTGTTCGATCATTGTCTAGTTTAAGGTAGTTAAGCTCCATTGATTTGTGCCTTCTACCCTCACTTCTGGTGAAGTGAAGGCAATGAGCAGCCGTCTCAGTGCTGCAGTGAGTCGACGTTCGACTACCGGACAAGAAACCAGGATTGCGTTGCCGTGCACGCTGATGTGTCGATTACCACATCATATAACCTGACTTTTCGTCTGCTATTGTGATATAGTGCCTTCTGATCATATCAGAACAATCCTAGACATTAATTTGTGTGTGCCTCATATTCAGATCCCGATAGACCTTCTGGAAGCCCATAGTGACGTCACATCCCACCACGCGGCAGCGGACTGCAGCAGCAAGCTTGATCCAAGCCAGGACAAGGGTGAAGCTAAAGGTTAGTGGAGTCAAATTGCCTACTCTAGTCAAGGATCTGAATCTTAGCCAGTTTACACCAAAGTTTTTAATATCATTGGGTATCTCTAAAACCCCCATAACCTCTACAGTCCACTACTCCAAAAAATCATCGCGCCACAGTAACATATATATTTTCCAATAAATTACGACAAGCCGTTTAGACGTCATTCTCATTTTAAAATCAGCTACTCAGGGGTATATGCGCCTCAGCTCTAATAGAGTTTTATGTTTTGGAAAAATTAATCCAACTTTTTTTTCAAAAAAAGGGGCTGGGCGAAACTGCAACATACTCGATTTTTTATTTAATCTTTATGGAATTAAATATGAAAAATGTGTTAAACATGGTTAAAATGTAAACATGGTTGCCACGCCCGTAGTAAGTGCATAACAAACTTTGACAGCTGTACTTCTGAACCTTAGTCAACGTTCCAAGTTTAAACTGACGTTAATTAGTTCATTTCATTGTCACAGAGCGGAAGGCGCACATGCGACATGGTATCGTGTTATGTCATATCAATAGACATAACAATATTGACTGTATCTGCTAATCTTACGGCATATGTCATATTGTAAATGTTAACTAAGGAAATAGTAGTCGTAATGGGTGAAAATTATTTTTTATTCTTCTTTATATCGACGAGCAGAGAAGAGCTGTGGTGGCCCGGTGATACCGGCCGCGACATAAAAGCTGTAGGTCGTGGATTTGAACTTTACCTTTACCAGGCAGACACTTTACTTTGTGTAAATTATTTCATAAACGCTGCTCACAAAACGGCGAAGGAAAACATCGTGAGTAAACCGACAAGTCCTAGAACCATAAAATCGAAGACGTGTGAAATCAACCAACCCGCACTAGGCCTGCGTGGTGGATTCCATTCCCTCTAACAGAGGGGAGCCCTGTGTCCCAGCAATGGGAACATTAAAAGGCTGATAATGATGATCGTATCGATGATTCCGGATTCTATGAGTTGACCACAATTCAGCCACGGATAGTTCTCTCGGATAGTTCTTTCAAAGTGCAGGTGTTATTGCATAGAGAACACGACAAAAGGTGAAACATTGTTTGGAATGTAGCTCTACAATCCCATTGGCGTATTTTTTTTTATTACTGATAGGCTCGCGCTTGACCACTATCTCACCTGATGGTAAGCGATGATGAGGTCGACGATGTAGCACGCTTACCTAGAAGAAACCTTTTCACTCTTCTACTAAAAGACTAAAGACTCCCAGCCATTGCAAAGTGAAATAGTAATTTTCAACAATATAACTGATTTTAACGACTACAATCGAAGAAAGTCTGTGTGCGATACATGTCTTGGTCACGCCCGCGAACACACCACCCGAACCCCGACGCGCGACCGAGGCAGCGGTAGCGTGCCTCGGTCGCTCGTCTCGGTCTCGCATCGCGGTCGCGCGCTGAAATCGCACCTTTACAAGCAAATGCCTCCATTAAAATGATATATTTTTAAACACGAGTAGGTACGCCAGTCAATAATAATATATTACCTATAATATTTTACTCCACTAATGTCTTACTTGGGTATTTAGTGACTTTCAGACCTGCGTCATCATGTTCACAATGTCAAACAAATTGTTTTCTTTTCGACCATAATACAGCACTTTGGAGCGATAGTCATCTGTCATGACCTTAATAGACTTTTTACTAGATTATGTAATTTAAACCACAGACTACTAATATCTTTTATCTACACTCACAACGTAATGTTCCAAATATGAATTCAAAAAATGTTGCATAAACACGTACTTTATATTCGTGGATTGGTAATATTAAAAAAAAAACCATTACATTGCAACATTCGACCTTCGATGACAAAATAACTTTTTAATTTTTATAGCACACTTTTACTTTTTAATTTATTGGCGCTTATGGGCTCATTGACTTAATGTAGAAAGCTAGTGTCACTGTCTATGGATGCGTGCGCTGCGCTGTCATGGTGCAATGAGAATCTAAATGGCCCGCCATACCGCATATTTTTTTCGTTACCACTTTTATTTTATTTCAACTGTATGAGTGAAGATAAAATAGTGTTATATGCAACGGCATATAATTAGGTATTAAAACACTCGCATGTTAATATTATCACATTCGGCTTCGCCTCATGTGATAAACCCACGCCCGTGTTTTAATAACCCCTATATATAACCATTGCATAAACTACTATTGAATGGTAATTCATTGAAAACATTGAATTACCGTGGATGTTGAAATAGGTAATGTTACCTAAAACTGGATGAATGTTTTACGTTCTTCTTTAAACTAGTTTTGTGATTGTTTTTAATAAATTGTTACCCGATTAGGGCAAAGGAGGGTTATGATTTTAATTGTTAAAAGACGTGAGCAATAGGTACTACATTATGTTTGTCTTTTTTTTTTTTTTTTGGTGTGGCACATATGTTTGTCTTAGATACTCGTATTATTGACAACTGGACAGATAAAATCTGAAATATTGATTACTCTAAAAAGCCCGGACTACGGAAAACCTAGGCTTTACCTTTAAATCCTAAGATTTACCAAGTCTTACTGGTGAAAGTCCGAAATTGTCTGTGATAATGGCTAATTTCGGGGTTTCACTGTTTTCTACGGACTGTACTTCGGTGAGTGTGCTGAAGAACTCCACGACCTCATCCCACCAGCCCCCTTCTACCATCGGACATCTAGACGCACTGCAAGTTATCATCCTTACCTTGTTGCCATTCCACCAATTCGCACCAAACGCTTCCAATGAATGAATGGAACTCGCTACCTGCGTCAGTGTTTCCGAATGCATTCAACCCGAACCTCTTCAAAGTTAGAGTGAACAGGCTTCTTCTGGGTAAGCTCACTCCATCGTCGACTCTGTCTCTGTCACCTTTGACCTAGACTAGAGTTAAGAGCAAACCCATCACAAATAAAAAGATAACATTTGTTTCATGATTTATACATATATATTTATTTATTTACACCTACATTATTTTAAAACATTTCCCGTTTTTTAACATTAGAAGCTTTTGCTTCGGAAATGTTTTAAAATCATGTTGGTATTTTACTGTTAATAAATTATTTTTTAACATTTACAAGTCAATATAGCTATTACAAGCCCGAAATTAACGATATCTTCGGCGTTATGCTTTTACAGTAACATAATATACAACCAAATCTAGACTAAAATCTTCCTCAAAAATTCGCGTCCAATCCCACTAAACGACTCGCGACTAACTTTGGCTCAGGGACTCACTCCCTCGTACAACCCCTGCAATTAGCGATATTGTTATAATAAAAACGCCGCGACACTTGAGGGTTATGACGTCACCTCTGATATTATCTGTGGCATCCCTTTGATCCTTGTCTCGGATTCCCTTTTGTCAATCGTTCGTGTCGCTATAGCAAACAGCACTTGTTGGTAGGAGCAATTTGGGTTCTAATTCAAAGGACGGGGGACTCCGGATACCAATCAAACGGTGACGTAACTGGCAAGGTAACCATTAGCAGATTCCATCTCTCGTCGAGAAGACCGTCAACAGTTTGGATTGTATGCTTGTTTCATTTGTTACTTGTCAACTTTTACTTGAGTAATGGTAGAAGCAGGCATTTTAAAATGTGCTTTACCTACTTTTTTATAAGAACAGATTTTGAATTACAATTTCTCTTTAATTTGTATCGACTATACTTAGGCCCAGGTTTTTTATTCTGTAGTTAACTCATCCAATGGTTTTTAAATATTGTAATTATTTAAATATTGTATGTTCTGCTTCTGTGAGTGTGTCCGTGGCATCAACAGTGTGCTTTATCAAAATGTGAGAACAGCGTTATTTTCTTGTAGATATCGCTGCACATGCTGAGATAGGAGCCTTTTAGGTCTCACACGGGGTTTTTATTTTTATTATTGTTTTTTTTTTTGCTTATCTTGTGTCACGTACATATAAATACTTTTTCTTTCTTTCTTACTCGTTCTTTGCAACACTAAGTGAAAGGCTACGCGCGTCTGCGGGAATCTGCTGGATGCGAGACGCACAGGGCCAGTAGATCTGAAGACCTTAGGAGAGGCCTGTATCCAGCAGTGGATGTCTTTGAGCTGAAATGATGATGATGTTGCTAATATTTATTTGTATAGGAGACACAAGATAAGTAAAAACAAAAAATAATAATAAAAATAAAACCCATTTTGATAAGCTGTATTATCGTTTTAGTATGCTTTTAATTGTATATGTTGTATATATAATTTAATTCATCTGGTACTGTTTTAATTTTGATTTAAAAAACCGGACATTTTTTTTTTTTAAATGTTCTTAAATTTTAAGTAAAAATAACGTAATAATGTGTATAACCACAATGTGTGCATGTGGTGTTAGCCTATAATTAATTGTTACAATTACAAATGAAGGTACAAAGAAACTGTAAACGTATTGTGTAAGCAGTTGTTGGTTAACCAAATAAATAAATAAGGCCCACTATTGATGCCACGGACACACTCACAGAACCGAAACATACAATATTTAAAAAAAAAAAAACTACAAAACAAATAACAATAAAATAGTATAAACATAGAAGGTGAGTTGAAGTATTTATATGTGTTAGTATAAAATAAAGATCGAAATAATCCATATTAAAAGTAAATAGGTATCAAAATAATGAAAGCGCCAAATTCACAATACAACAGAACTAGTCATTTCATCAAATTAACAAAATCAACAATAAAACTGCGAAGACAAACTGAAAAAACTGCATCAGTCCTCCAATAATAGAAATATCTGCATCGATAATACTTGAAGAGGCCTTGACAAAGACAAAGAAATTGTTTGGCGGAGAGCCAGCTCCCCAGAGGCAGTCCCAGGTATGGAGAGATAGCAGGAAGCGAGCCGATCAAAGATTGCTCTGTTTTAAAACGAGGAAAATGCAAAGTTTTGTTGTTCGTAACGATACCGGCTTCCAAAATAAAAATGTAAATTTGTTCAGCTTTCCTGCGGTTTTCTGTTCGGTGGAATTTGTGCTTTTCCAATTCCAGACAAGTATTTGAACAATCAGACAATTCCAATAGCGCTCCAGTCGCTGGTTAGCCACGGTAATTTGATGCATTTAGTTTTTCGTTTAAGAACTGTTCAACCGTTTTTCTACTATAAACATATTATATATCAGATGAGTTCGGTGGATATTAGACGCACAGGACCGATCAGTGTGGCGACGTTTGTTGATGGCGTTTTTGGCTGAAATGCTGATGATGATGATTTACACCAGTAATCATTTCCTCTATTTATTTATTAAAACTTCATTCAATGTAAAGGTACATAGCGGACCTTGAGCATTCTCTACCTGTCAACCAAGGGCGGTGAAGAGATAATATGGCAGGTACTAAAAATCCCCTCTTCCCTTTCTGATGGCTCGATGCGATTAGATTTATATCACACCGAGAAGCAATTTTTTTTTTTTGAAAATACGCACTTGTACGGTATCGCCTATCGACGCAATTTAAATTATGTTGCGCCATCGGGAAGTTTCCTAACTGTAAAAACCATACAAAATATTTCACATTTTGCATTTAGTATCTATAGTGTATCGTTACCGACAACCTAAACACACTACAGGGACCCGTGACCATAAGCTTTTAGAGTAAGGTTATTTTAAGTGTGTGTGACAGCTGTAAAGGACTTGTATATATATGTCACTAGGATATTTTGTATGGTTTAACGTACAACCGAAATATATCAGTTAGGGTTCTTTCCAATGGCGCAACGCATGTTGCGTCGATAGGATTATATCGTCGATATCGTACAAGCACCCCCCTGGTAAATCCAATATTCTCGGGAATAATTACAAAGCAATCACACGCTCATTGTGTCAACCTGTTTATCCAAGGGAAAACAATCAATCAGTGCCGCGTATTTAGGCAGAGGAGCCATGGTCACTTCACAAGTAATGAAATACAATAATATTTTATTGATTGTATGTGGGTTATATCCATAAGCCCACATAAACTCTAAAAATAAGTTAAAATACAAAAGAACACGTTGTTCCCTCATTCTTTATGGGAATTTCAATCATAGACATAG
Organism: Orthosia incerta; assembly: GCA_948252205.1. NCBI lineage: Eukaryota > Metazoa > Arthropoda > Insecta > Lepidoptera > Noctuidae > Orthosia > Orthosia incerta. The sequence continues at coordinate 13,425,310 of OX411747.1, forward strand.
AGAATGGACTGAGTAATATCCTCAAAAATATACCGCTCTGTAGAAAGAGACAGAATGCACTGAGCGTTACTTATTCAGGTTTGAAATAAAGACGGGCAGAAAAGTGTGATACGCGACTGTTTAACCAATAACGCTTTATCTATGAGAAAAACTCCTCTCCTGAAAGCCAATAACGTTGCCCAATATGAATTCTAGAAAAGGATTATGGCCGCACGATCGTGTTATCTCTCGCAGAATTTTCTGACCGCATTCACTTCATACGTGATAGGAAATGCTCAATCCCTTCTCTACATCTATGAATTTAATTTGACATATTTTGTAAAAGGAATGCAATATGTTCTAGAACTCACCTAAGTCCTCGGCGTCTTCGCTCCACTCTCCAGTGCCTCGAACTAGCACCGCTGACAAGCCCGCCAGCACAGCACACACCCACACCGACTCCATCGCACACACTCCCCGCCCCCACATACTAACACACCTACCAACACCTAACCTTACTTTGGCAACATTTTACAACTACACTAATGTTTCATTACCCAACAATCAACTATTAGTTAAGCTCCGACGTTCATTAATTTAATATTACACTATACATTAGCTACGCCATTCCATTACCTCACAGGAACCGTCTATTGTCAACTTTACAATTGATCAACCCTATTGAATCACTCGCTAAAGTCGTCCCAGTACTGCATACATTTTCTTAATTAAATATTCGCTCTATTTTTGGTTGAGGTCGATCTCGAAATCGTAGGTCGATTGGGTTGAATCAAGTTCCATTGCTCCGATTTGTTAGTGCATGTTACGGTTGTGTATGAACGAACCGAGTAATCTTTTCGACATAAGTGGAGTGGAGTGTAGTGTGGCGTCACGCACGGCCGGCTTTCGGGACGCGGTTAAATATCCCGATGAATAATTCAGGACTCTTTTAGCGGCGGAGCGCGCTCGACGACTGAGAGACCACCTGCAACAAAGTACATAGTCCCTCATTTATGGCCAAACAAAACTATATTTAGACAAGTCGTTTTGCAAATTGGAAGAGAATTTATAATCAGTGATGACAGACTGGCAGACGGAAATATTCACAGCAAAGTTTGTGCAATATACGGCATGGGGAGCTTTTTAAAATTTTCATAGTATTATGTTGCCCTAGATTTTGATTTGTTTACCTACAAGAGATACATACATGCGTACAAAAATTAATTAACTTCACAACATTTACCTAGAAAATATCAAAAATATTCAAGCAAGCATTCCCGCTGCATTTCGCCGTGCTACCAGAGACATTCCTCTGTTTATTTTAAAAGAGATTTCTCCGAGAAAAATTTAACAAAAGCTTTCAAGGAGCAAAATCCGTCATCAAAGGCGGCTAAACGACCCGTAGCGTAGTGCTGAAGCGCTAATATAGTTTAGGAAACAACGTGCCCCTATTTCCTAGCCGTTAGGACGAACTTGCCGCCTAGAAACTTACTAATATCTACTTGATATTATGGAGAAACGGCAGCTTAAATATGAGATGCATATCTTATACACACGAACGTATACTAAGAGTGGTCTAGCCGAAGTAGTAATACGCTAATAAAATGTGTGCTTGCCATCAAATGTTATTTTTATGGTAATGTATCCACACTAAAATAAAGTTAACGTCTTATTTCTCTGAAACGTGAGTCTACTTTTGATAAAAGCAACCGCATTTTGTGGCAAATGTGGCTGCGTTTTGCGACTAATTAGAATTTTATCGTTTTCACTTTAAATTATAATATTGTGTTTGTTTTTTAAGCTTTATAATATTACCTAGCCTCAAAGCCAAACAAAAGTTTCGATAATGATAGAGGCAGCGTAGGCCATACTTTTACAAGTTTTTATTAACTTGCAATGTATGTATGTGTATTCGGGTCAAATCTTGCAACCGAATTTTAAAGCAGTTATCCTCCACCAATTACGATGAAAATTTGCGTACACGTTTGATTTAGATGACAATGCACGGTAAGCTAAAAGCTTGTATAAAAAAATAAAAAAAAAACACTTTTTTGAGCTCTTTTCTTGTTGACAGTGATGTGCACGAATTTTTTTTACGCCCCGTAATTGTACATATTTTTATTCTTATTTTAGTTCTTATATTAGTTTGTAAATAATGTACATATGTATATAATTTAAAAAAATATATTATAGTAAAGTTTCTTATGTATCTAGTCCACGCTTCCCTTCGAGGTATCTAAGTTTCAGCGACATAATAGTCTACAAGTTTCCTGTTAGCCATTCGAGAAAAATCACGCTTAGTTGACCTACTTTCTTCTTTTCTGTTTATAAAAAAAGTATACCCAGTAATACCCAGTACCCACTCATAACCATATTTTATTGGCTTCTCGCAGCAACATTCCTCTTATATTTTCTTTTATTCGTGACTTTGATTTCGTACATTGCTCTTAAAGGAAATTGTTTGATCTTTACTAAAGAAATTGCCTAAAAGCCTTGTTTACAACATATTTGCCCCATATGAACGTTTACTTGAGATACTAAGGGCCGGTTTCACCAATGAAAGTAATCGCGATTAGTTCAACTAAACTCAGTTTATGCAAAAACGCTTTCTGATTGGTTGAGACCGCTGAGAAGCATTTAATCAGAACGCCTTATTTGCATAAACATTGTAATGGACTTTTATTAATCTGTTCTAAATTCTGACAATAATTATGTAACTGTCTAAGAAATACTATTTGTCCTTACTACTTACTATTTGTTTGGCAAATAAGGGCTGATTTTCCTTAATACAGGCTACTAAGTAACCTAGCTAGACACCAGATCGTGGAATTGTATTTACATACTCATCACAGATGTAAACTATTCCTAAGTCATCCTTCTTTGTAACAGACTGTACCACTTAAATATGTTTTTTTTTTTTTTAATTATAACTGAGTTGATCTAATTGCGATTATATTCATTGGTGAAATTGGCCCGAAGATATCTGAAAAAGAGCGTGTGAAGTAAAGTTTTAGGTAAAATTATTAAGGTACGGCCTGATTACTTTGCTTAGTTTTTCTGTAATAAATAGCCTCCAGAGGCGCAGCTAATTTATTCCATGCTTGAGTAGTCCACTTTACAGGTTAAAACAAATTGTCTAGTCTTTATGCCTACAGAAAACACGGTGAAGCATTATTAATTTTGATTAGTTGGCTAAAGTGAGCTAATTTCATGCAGACTCAATAGCCGTGGGCACTAAAGCCCCTGAAGCCTGTACTGACGAACGAACGAACTAAATAAAAGTGTTTTCGTAATAATACAAATTTAGACGTTTCTCAGTCCCGTGCCTGGTTGCCAACTTGATTATAATTATTATCTATCCTAAACTAATGAAAGAGGTAAAACTATTGATTTAGTATGTTAGTTTGTAGTTGATTATCTCTGAAAATACTGATATGATTTTAAAAACTGGCCAAGTGCGACTCGGACTCGCGCACGAAGGGTTCCGTACCATTATCGCAAAAATACGTGTTTTTAGTATTTTTTGTTAGAGCGGCAACAGAAATACATCATCTGTGAAAATTTCAGCTGTCTAGCTATCACGGTTCATGAGATTCAGCCTGGTGACAGATGAACAGACAGACAGACAGATGGATCGCAGAGTCGTAGTAATAGGGTCCCGTTTTTACCCTTTGGGTACGGAACCCTAAAAAAGAGTGTAGGGCAAAGTTATTAAAAAAAAATACTTTCAGTATTAGAAAACTAGGAGAATCGCCCGAAAAAATGCACAGTTCGCATGTTATAGCCGATAGGGTACGGGAGAAAATCCGCGGGTAAAAGCTATGCTTAATCATTACATCTTTTACAAATATTGAATTTAGTACCTACTTTAGTTGGACTGATATTGATTGTATTATCAACGTAGATATATTTGAAGGCAAAACATTACGTTTAATTCAATTAAGATGTAAGATGAGATGTAAGCAAACGGTTAGTCGACTCTTCACGTGACCTGAGGACTGGGCCTTTCCTCGGCCAGAGAATCAGCATTGCCACGCAACGTGGAAATGCTGCCAGTGTTCTGGTCACTTTTCACGTTTACAGCGATGTGGACGAATTTTTTGACGCACAATCACCCCTGCCCTTTTTATACGCGTTCGTAGTTTTTAGGGTTCCGTACCCAAAGGGTTAAAACGTGACCCTATTATTAAAACTCCGCGGTCCGTCTGTCTGCCTATCTGTTTGTCACCAGGCTGTATCTCAAGAACTGTTATAACTAGACAGTTTAAATTGATGATGTAATTCTGTTGCCACTATAACAAACAAATACTAAAAACAGAATAAAATAAATATTTAAGTGGGGCTCCCATACAACAAACGTGATTTTTTGCCGTTTTTTGCGATAATGGTACGGAACCCTTCGTGCGCGAGTCCGACTCGCTCTCGGCCGGTTTTTTTATTTATTTAAGTGTATATATAGGTAGTTATTGTTAATTAAGTATTTTAGACTATATTAATTTGTATTGTATCTAAAGAAATAACCCAAAAAAAATCAATGAATGTACAACTTAATATTATATTTTGAATTTGTCTGATAACAATTTAAGTCCTTAGAGTACCTAGATATCTAACTAGTATCACCACTATATTGTAATAGCTTCAGTTTACAAACAATTTGTTATTATAATGTAATAAATGTAATAGCTCTCTACACTCATACATATTAAAAGTAAATGTAATAAGTGGTAACTAAAAATAAATGTAATTGAAGCCGATTTTAAAAGGTTTAAGTAAAACAAAACTTGTATCCAATACTATTAAACGAGCAATATTTGTATATATCTATATATTTATACACTGCCGAGCAATGAAAAAGTTCCATCCACAAAATGCCGACAAACACCTTAATATCTCCTAAGACATAGAACCTAGCTTCATAAATTAAAAAGTATGATGAAATCTATTTTATTATGCAAACTTAAACTTTTTTAAATACTGGTCTTTTTGGTGTTTGAAAATTTCGGAATACATTTGTTTCGTTTTTTGTTTTGCTTTTGATTTCATCCTTGTTTTCGCCGTTGTGAAAGAATTCTTAAATTGTAAAGTCTTACGGCTCTCGTACCATAAATCATGCCTCTATCACCCGAGGATTGTACGAGAATCATCACTATGGTGGAATTGGGATCCAGCCAAAGAAATACGGCCAGAATAATGGGCGTGACACATACTACTGTCCGACGAGTGATCCAAAGGTTTAGGGAGACTGGATTAAACCTGAGAAGACCAGGTATTGGCTAGCCAAGGTGCACAACAGTCCGTGAAGATCGTTTCATTGCGGCAGCCATGTTAATAAATCGACATCAGACGGGAGGTGCGGTTCAACAACAACTTCTGCAAGTTCGAAGGGAGCCAATAAGCAAGTGGACAGTCTTGCCGAAGGAGAATTGAAGCCTTACAGGCCAGCAAATGGCCCAAAACTGGAACGGCATCTTAAAGTTGCCCGATTGCGGTTCACCCGCCAGCATACAGAATGGGGTGAGGACGAATGAGGCAGAGTGATGTTCTCTGATATGTCAAGATTTATGCTGTACCATCATGATGGGAGGAAAAGAGTATACCGACGACCAGGAGAACGTTTTGCACAAGCATGTTTTGAAGAAAAAGTGTCACACGGCGGAGGTACCGTTCACGTGTGGGCTGGTATCTCTGCAGAGGGTCGCGTTAGTTCCAATCGAGGACGGGAACCTAACTGCTGTGAGATACATCAATGAGATTTTCAATGAACATGCTGGTCCGTTTTTGGCCAATATGGGCGACAATGCAGTGTTCATGCACGATAAGGCGCGGGCGCACACTGCTCAAGTTGTAAATAAGTATCTTCAGAACGTAGGAATTCACAAAATGGAGTGGCCAGCAAGGAGCCCCGATTTGAATCCTATTGAGCATGCTTAGGACGAGCTTGACAGACGTGTGAGAAAACGAGTTCCACCTCCAATTACTCTTCGTGACTTGAATTACGCGCTCATCGAAGAATGGGAGAACATTCCTCAGCATATGCTGAGGAATCTGGTATTCAGCATGCCCAATCGCGTAGAAGCTGTATTGAGAGCACATGGAGGAAACACCAAGTACTGAGTTATCAAAATCTACGTTTACACCTAATAAAACCCCTAATTAGAGATTTAGTTTTATTTGCCAAATGACCCCAATTTTTTTAAACATTTAATTTTAAATTTGAACACAATATTTTAAAATACGTTTTTAGTTGGTAATATTCTGATGCGCTGTTAAATGTACTTCAATATTGCAGACGGCGTCATTTAGCTAGCCTTTCCCGTTTAGAAATAATTTGATTAGAAAACGGCTCTAACGATTTCGATAAAATTTGCAATATAGGGGTTTTTCGGGAGCGAAGAATCGATCTGGCTAGGTCTCATCTGGGCAAATTCGTGTTCTCGAACAAAATGGTTTTCTCTATTTTCACCCCAGCAAAACTCTGTCGCCTAAGTATTTTAGTTAAATTGAGAAAGGAAAGAAAGTGAAAAAATTTATTAGTGACGCGCACATTATAATAATTATTTTTCTCGTGTCTGTATGTAGGATATACAGACACCAGATTTCTTTTTAATAATTTTGGACTATCTTTATCGACCTGCATAGACTTTTTCCAACTGTTTTGGGATCAGCTTCCATTTCAACCAGATACAGCTGCTTCATATATTATGAATGGTCAATTATACAATTACCAATCTCAACATGCGTTGATTCACCTTGTAGATCAAACCATGCGCCAGTTATTATTTACCTTCGAGCTACTCGAATGGTATATTTAAAATTTTCAAGTGTGTCTATATGAATTCAATCTTACTAATATTGTAAACGCGAAAGTTTGGATAGATGGATGTATGTTTGTTTTTCAATCACGCCAGAACGGCTGAACGGACCTAGATGAAATTTGGAAAAATAGGCTACTTTTTATCCTGGTATAATGTTCCCTTGGGATGATAGATCACTTTTCACGCGGGCGAAGCCACTGGCAGAAGCTGGTTATGTATATTTTTGTGTAAGGTAACAAAGCACTTCAAATCTAATTTAGTAGCTGTCCGACACAGAAACAAATAAAATTGTGATAACTCAAAACACAGTCATGATTCATTATTTAAATTTCAATATTTTTTTCTATTGCAATTATTTTTGGCGTTGCCAGAAACATTCGTTTTTATATTGAAGTCATAAATGTCACGAACCAATAGGTTTACTATTTCCATCGCTAGGTTTGTTATTTTTTTTTATGTTATTGAGTGCAAAACAAAACAGCTACTGTGGTAGGGACAGCATTATTAACTTCTCCCTTTTCTAAGATATTTGTATTCATAAGGATTTTCAATTGCTGACGCCGTCTGTGCCTAAATGGTTACCGCTGCTTATGGACATCTGTAAGACCGAAGGCATCGCAGGTGCGTTCAAAGGCATGGTTGGCGCAGTTGTTGAGCAAATGACTGCTGCGCTGCATGTCGCGGTTTCGATTCCCGCACGGAAAAAATATCTGTTTGACCTACAAATAGTTGTTCCGGCTCTTTGTAAACGCACCCACGATACAGGAGGAATTACTAGTGTGGGGCAGTTTGAAAAAAAAAAAAAGACAAATCTATAATGTATCATGTCCTTATAACTATACTATAAATAAGTTGTGGTAGCCCAGTAGCTCAGACCTCGCCTCTCGTGCTTGAGGTCGTGGGTTCAAATCCGGGCAAGTACCAATGTGACTTTTTCAATTCATATATACTTTCTAAGTTTATCTTGAACATCGCAGACACCGGTGACAACGGTGAAGGAAACATCGTGAGTAAACCAGGGCTTATAGTCAGTATTTGTAAGTTTGTGCTACATTGGTGAAATTGCTGCAAAGCGTTCCAGTGCGAGGTTTAACAAATAAATAAAAGAAACTACATGCATCCCTACTCTACACACCGGACCACAGCAACTGCAACGCTGCATTGTGGCAGAAATATTGGTTACTTCTAAGCAAGCATGCTCCATCGAAAGACATCATTGCTTATATCAAAGTGGTCGAACGCAAAACTATCAATCCTACTATTCTACTATTATGTGTATCACACTATCACATCACACTAATATAATAACGGCGAAAGGTTGTGAGTGTGTGTGTGTGTGTGTTTGTATTTGTATGTTTGTTATTTCTTCACGCTCAAACGGCTGTACGGATCTGGATAAAATTTGGCACAGAGATAGATTATAGTCAGGAATAGCACATAGAATACTTTTGCTCCCTTGGGATGATTTTCGACATTCACGCAGGCAAATCTGCTGGCAGAAGCTAGAAATAATATTATAAATGTGAAAGTTCCATCCATCCAGGATGTTTGCTACTCACTCACGCCCGAATGGCTGAACGGATCTGGTTGACATTTGGCACACAGATAGATTTTAGTCTAGAATAGCACATAGGCGTTTTATCGCGGTAATATAATATGTTTCCGTGGGAATTCCTGACACGCGGGCGAAGCCGCTAGCAAAAGCTAGTATAATTAAAAAAGCATAACCCTGTCTTTGCTGTCACCCAGTCGGGTAAAAATTAGTTAAGTTAGTTCTTCCCTGGACTTGAAAGCCTTATTACATACTCGTAAGGATAAGTTCTAACTCTACTAAAATTCTTTGCATTTCTCATTGTTAGAAATCTAAGTAGATCCCTACTAGGAACATTATAAGCTACCTGACTGACTTTTTATTAGGTTATACTTGGCTTAATGCTGCTAAAAATAACTCTGACTCCGCTCCATTGGGCGCAGGCGGTATTTTAAGCATACTGTGAATAGCTTACACTTATTTACGGATAAGACGACGAAACCGATGACAAAAACATCATAAAACAAAATGAGCTTAGTTTTTTAGGGTTCCGTACACAAAGGGTAAAAACGGAACCCCATTACTAAGACTCCACTGTCCGTATGTCTGTCTGTCACCAGGCTGTATCTCATAAACCGTGATAGCTAGACAGTTGAAATTTTCACAGTTGATGTATTTTCTTTATTACAAATACAAAAAAAATAATAAAATAAATATTTAAGTGGAGCTCCCATACGACAAACGTGATTTTTGTGCCGTTTTTGCGATAATGGTACGTAACCCTTCGTGCACGAGTCCGACTCGCACTCACACACAATTAAATCTATAATAACAATTATAGATTTAATATAATAAAAAACTAGTTTACTAAACACCATTGCAAATCAAATTGGAACATATCAATCTAATTTTATATAATTGTCTACATTAATTTAAAATGATCATAAACAATCTACCTTTTTTATTTTCCTTTATGGAGTTTCTTGTGCATTCTTCTCCATAACAAGCTACTTTTCCGAATGCGCGGTAGAATATTTTTTTATTACTTGTAAACTTTTATTGTTAACGTTCAAAAGTGCCACTTAATGGCCTAATTGAAATAAATACATTTGACTTTGACATTACATTTAGTAAGAAGTATGTCTTAGATGTGTTTAACGCGCCCTATTTTTAAACGCAACATAATTTATTGTGGTTATTAAATCAAAATTGTCACCTTCATATCAGCTTACACCCTTACTGCTTTATGCAGGCATTAGATATGTACACACCTTTTATACAGTAACAGGAAGCAACCCACCCTGTATGCGAGGATGAATTTATAGCCTCCCTGCGATAATGAGTTTTTGAATTTTAAAGATACCGTTAAAATTAGTAGTATGGGTACCTGGGTACCAGGAAGAGCTTCCTCATAGATCTATGTAGGAGATAATATGTAGAAAGAAAGCAAAAACAAGTTTAACTTTCTTTTTAGGGTTCCGTACCTCGAAAGGAAAAAACGGAACCCTGATCACTTTGTTGTCCGTCCGTCTGTCTGTCAAGACCATTTTTCTCAGGAACGCGTGGAGGAAATTTATATTAAATACTCAAGTCTACTGTCCCTTAAAGCTGTGAAAAAATCAAATTTCTAAGCCGTTTATGCCGCAAATTGCCGCAAATTTTCGACACTCGCAAGGGAATCAAAACCTACAGGGTACTTTCCGTGAACTCAGAATCATAAATTGCGAAAACCGTAAATTTTTTGTTACATCATATAATAAAAATAATTTTAACAATTTTAAACTTAGTAACCCTTTCCTCATGAACGCGTAGAGGTCTTAAATTGAAATTCATATCAAATACTCAGGTCTATAATACCTTTAAGCTGAGGTTTGTACGGAACCCTCGGTGCGCGAATCCGACTCGCACTAGACTGATGAGAAAGAAAATAATAAATTAATAAAAACAGAAACAAACAATATAACCTACCGCTACTTGAAAAAATTGAGGCATAAGCACCTTCTAGCTGAATTTCCACTGAGTATGCTAAATTCGTCAAATATTTCAATAACCTTATTAATACAAGAATCTATAACGACCACGACACGTCCTATGACTAATCAAATAACCCGCCATCATTAAATTGTTAGACTATACCAGAGATATCATACTAGCAGATATAATACTAGCATACAGATGTCTCATCCCATACAAAGAAACCGTGCCGACGTAACTAGCGTATTTCATCTGATTAATCTTGTTATTTTTTTAAGTACATCAATCGCGTTCGATCCCGTTTCACGGCAATAGATGGTGTTAGCAGCGACTTGCAAGTAAAAGACTATAAAGACGCTTTAAATAAAGTGTTATTATATCAGCTATATCGATTGTCGAAATGCCAAAGCTAAAGTAAGGGGTTGATCAACTGGCATTTCGATAAAGTTTATCATTCCCACTCCTTACGTACGCAAAATTGATAATACTGCTGTCAAAACATGAAAGCATACCAGAAAACTTCAATTTGAATGTTGTACAGCTCTCTTGAGCGTACAAATATAATTTAACTAGCCTAAAAAACCATACGCACAGATTTAATACAAATAAACACAAAAATATGTATTTTGGCTCATGTATAGAAAGAAAAGAAAAGAAAGAAAATTGTTTATTCTGCACAAACTAAACGCACAATACAAAATAAAGAGTGGCATTCACTATAGGTACAAATTAGCCAAAAGCCTCGTATTTAAAACGATATTTTTTTTTGTCTATTGCTTGATGAGAGCAGTACACAGTTATCTGTGGGTGAGAGGCCAAAGACAATTTTTTTTTTTAATTTACTTTACTTTTATATCGTAGACTAATGAACATTAGTGAATCTTGTGCGGGACTTTTGTGCACAATTGAACAAGGAACAAACTTGCTCTGAACACAAATTGCAGTAAAATCATAACTTGCCGAGAATTAAGCAAACAAACTGATTTTTGAGCCCTTTTACCTTGAATAAAAAAATTGCACACATGGAATCGATGCGGACTTTTCACAATTTCATTATAATGGTATCTCTAACGTCCATGTAAATTGCAGCTTCTTTGGAATTTATGCAAGGGTACCCCTATGTTTCGGGCTAACTTGACCGGACTAAAAGTTGAGTTGGACAAATACTCAACTTTAAATGCTTAATTCAGAAATCGGGGGTTTACGACAATCGCAACCGCTGATATAGTGTCAACTGCTAATGTAATTCATATTTAATTATTTATGATAAGGTGAACGGTATATTCTTTCTTTTCCTACAACTATTGGCCTGTTGCCAAAGTCTTTGAAGGCCTCGTTGTGCGCCATTAGCAATTGCACGAACAGTTTCTTGCCGCACGGTATTGCGAAATTCTTTGGATTTATTTACGCGGTGCGACCTGCCGGTTCAGCGATTCTTTCTGGGATTTATATAGCGTGTACCGATGGTAGATTCTACGACTAGCTTTCTCCCGCGGAATCGCCCCCGTGGACTATCCTACAGGAATTGTGCATTATCATACTTAATATTATAAATGTAAAAGTTTGGATTGAGGATGTTTGTGTAGATGTATGTTTGTTACTCAATCACGCCAGAACGGCTGAACGGATCTGGATGAAATTTGGCACAGAGATAGATTATAGTCAGGAATAGTACATATAATGCTTTTATCCAGTAACATATTCCATGTTCCCTCGGGATAGTTATCGACGTTCACGCGGGCGAAGCTGCTGGCAGAAGCTAGTTCGGAAAAAAAATTGCATTGTATTGAAATAATTTACATGGTCGGATCATTATTGCCAGAGATTACGTTTATTTATTTATTTTATACTTTATTGTTTACCACAAAATACGTACAGGACAAACAAACAATTAAAGCTTTATATATAGTAATAAAAGTTTTGAAATCATGATCTTAATCAAATAATTTAAACCCAATAACAAAATTAATACAATTAGTATTAGAGGATAGCGACGTTGATGGTTTAGGTTGATCTTAATTTTGCAACCAGCAACACTAGATCATGCATAAATAATCTAACCGAATCAGAGGAAATTGCAAACTAATACAGGTAATTAAACAATGTTTACAGCAATTGTTATGGTTTCACTTGGCACCCAGCAACAAGCAAAGTAGCTCTAATATATGTCACAGAAACATTTATTTATACTAAATCATACATAATTCAAGCAGTTTCATCAACTAAAGGCCAGGAATCAAGAGATAACCCGACTTTACTCAAATACCCGTGATTTCCTTGAGGAGTTTCAGAGATATGCAAATGTTTGTACACACTATATTATTTATTAATCATCACATCAACCAAGCCTGTCCCTAAAAGGGGCCGATATAACCCTACTTATAAATCATCACGAATAGTGCGATAATCAAATTAGAGGCACTACACTACCAGAATTTTAAATAGTAATTATGCCAAAATAATTAATTTATCAAGCGCTGTTCAAATTACTGATTCCAGTTGGCTACAATACAAACATAAAATAATTAAGTTAATAGAATGAGCAACAAACTCATTTCATTAAATAAATAAAAAACATTCTAGACTGGCATATAAGAACTAGTTCATAAACCAACATAGATTTAAAAAAATTACGTAAAACATTTCTGGAGAGATACCCACCGCCGATCAGCTGATAACTGTCAACAACATTCATTGTTTACTCGTTCACTCTGTGACGATGCAATCAAAACTACTGACAGTTTCGAATTAGAACCACAAAGTTGCGATAACAGCGACCCTTACTTGTCATCTTCATTATACATCGTGCTAATAGGTTTCGCCCCAAAGTCCTAGTGGGTCTTTGTACCGCAATCCTCTTTATATATATTTTTTTATTTCACTTCAGTCCTTCACATTCACGTTTAAAGTTTTATTTTAATTTTATGTTAATTATTACGCACGTATGTGTGTTCGTTAAAGTTTGGTTATGAAGATTACGTGAGGTGTCATGCGTGAGTGTCTCGGGGGAAGACACGTTTATCGGGTCGCGCGCCGCGCGGACGACTGGCGCGGTTGGGCCATCGGATCGCGTCGACGCGCGGTGCCCACCTTGCCTTGCTCACGATTTCACGAAGGGTGCTCGGCTCGCGTCGGCTACCCTCGCCCGCCTCCGCCAGGTAAGCTTCCCCGACATGAAACTCTGATTGAATGGATGAGTTTCCAAATGCTTTTTTGTCGGAGCCGAGCGACAAATCACGATGTCGGACGGAACATTTGTGTTAACTTCCCGTGGTTTATTTGAGGGACATAAATTTAAATTACGGCTTCTTGAATTTTCTTTTGAGTGTTTTGATTTATGTTTCATAATGAAGTATGGTATATGATTGAGTTATTGACAGAATAATGAGTGATTTAGATGGGAATTAGGTAGGTACTCTTCTATGAATGGAGCACATGAAAATAGCATACATTGAATGAGACCCACGCCAAAAAGATAACGTCTGTCCCCAATCCCACTGTCTTTATAAGGAAACCTTCTGTCTAAAACATTCCTTCATCAATCAATTCACTTCCATCTACTCATTCCCAGACTAGGTAATTGGTGCTCCACCGTTTGTCTTTTGCCACATCGCCTCCACCCTTTAACTTCCTCACTGCATGTCCACCGGATTCAACTGCTCTACATAGGTACATATTAATTACTGGGATCCAAATTAGCGCACTGACCGTACAAAAGTTCTCGTTAAAACCTTGTCAAAACGCTTTGAGAACTCAATCGTAATTTAGCGTAACATTCGTACCTAAATGTTTCCAATTTGTTTCGACAAATTATTATTAATATTCACAGTTTATTTTATTCACGTAAAATTGGCGTATTTTGATGTTGCTCGGAGTAGATGGTAGAGCTAGGGCGTTAATAAATGTTATTCCGAAAACACGATTTTTGGATGTTAAGGAGTTTTAAAATCCTCTCTAATCTCTCTCTCGGAAGTTGAAAAGTTTTTAGTCATCGCCTGATTCTTCTTTCAGCTATAAAAAAAATGTCTTCCACTCTGTCGAATTGGATAGCTGTAATGATAACTGTATGCATCTCTGAGAAAGGATTTCTTCTCCTTATTCTTCTGTAAATCAATGCACAATCCATGAAAATGAAAACCCAATTAGGATTAAACACATGCCTTCCTTGCTATCATAATCAATACCATCCCATGCCAGTTAAAGTTAAAACACAGACATAATACTGAATTTCAAAACCAAAATTATCACAATGGCCACGGCAACTCGCAAAGAAATCCACATATTAACATCAAAAATTCTAAAGGGTACATAACGCCCTGGGGGCAGCGATAGCCAGGGTTGTCACGTTGAGAATGAATTATCGACTCAACGTGGATCCCGCAGCATTCGCGACTATGACGTCTGAAAATCATCAAAATTCCGGTGTGAGAGAGAGACGGAGCCATTCAGGACACATAGCACTATCCTTTTTTCACAACGGAGTCATTATTTCATTGGCACTTTGTAGTAGCCGCCCCTGGCGTCAGAATCGGTATCTCAAACAAAAGCGGCCTTTGACAAAAACGATGGTGCCATGCCGGTTATCGGATTACGAAGGCTTAATGTGACTTAAGGCCTGTTGGCAATCGGTTAAACTGGTTTCGTTAGGTTAGGGTTAAATTAAATGAATAGTTCTACGGCAATAGTGAGTGAAGTGGTATTCGAGTTTATTGAAGTTTTTGAAACGTTGATTGAGTTGATTGCTAGGATCGGTTGGCTTCAGAATAACACAGAATTTATCTTTATTCAAGTGTCCATGACACAAAAATGTTTAGTAAAACTTGCGACTTTAGAACAGTGTATCACCGTTAAGGTTACACTAGTCAACGGCACGAACTATTTTGTGCGCGGGGTTAAAATGCATTTTATATCAACCGACAACACGTGCGGAAGTGCTGTGATGAGCAGTAGGAAGCTAGTTCGCGTACGAATACACACTTTTGTAAATTTGTAGCGAAATGGATAATGAATTAGGACGAAACCGAGCGCGCGAAATTTTATAAACAGACCTTTGGGAGTCTGGATATCATGAAAAAACTACAAAACGTATCTGTTCAAAATAAAATTATTTTCATTGTTGAACTACTAATCTATCTCTGTATAGTGGCCGTTTTGCAATTTTCCGTCTTCTTATGGTATTTATTCGCGCCCAAAAATGCCTTAAAATTAGTGTCGAAATGTGGAACTTTCGACGCTCATAACTTCCAAATATTTACTTTTTTCACTTTTTTGTTTCCATACAGTGCTAGATAATGATGAGACAAATTGATATCACTTTTTATTTTGAACTTACATTGTCAAACAGTGGAATAATACTGTATGGAAGAATTTTCGACTAGTGTAACCTTAAGACAACTCATTAGAGATGTCATAACAGTGATCCACGAACACACAGTCTAGACAACACGCAATCATACTCGGGTTACCGTCAGCAATGAATGAAGACGACACATATCCTGTCTGATTAATATGAACACGATTACATGAAAGCGACAAGTTCTTAATTAAGAATAACCGTTTCGTTCACAAACAAGACAAATACCCACAAAGACGAGCGAGTACACTAAGAGGGTGGAGAGGTGCACTAAGAAGGGAGATCCGAAACTTGAAACCCCAAACGAACCCCGAGCTCAAACGTTAGTCAGTCCCTAAGCATAGTTACACCATAGCAACATAAATAATCATCTTTCATAAAATACGTAACAAATTAAGAAACAGAAAAATATAAACATAACAGTTAAACACCTAAAGAATTTAATATTCATGAAAAAACAAACTCATCTAATACACTGTCTTACAAAAATTATGATATTTATTTGTTAGAAGTAACAGCAGAATTGGAATGATTACGTAGTATTATGAGATTATGGAGCTCGCCGGCCGTTTTTTGGAGCAGCTAAACTAATTTAAAATGAAAGAACATTTTACGCTTCAGAAGCGACCTTTATAAAATGAGTTGGAAAATTGCGAAATATACAATGACGGACACTTTTCTCACGATGAAGAGGAATCCTCTATTTTTATGAACAATTATTTTCTTTGAACTCCGTTTTTAGCAAAAACTAAGTTACGGTAAATTCGGTCCTTGAGTTGCTTCCTGAAGCCTCCTTTAAAATGCCTAACTGGAGCTTTTCAAAATCTTTATCGATTTTCGCCCGTAAACTCCTTTAATTGGAATTAATCATTTCTGCCATGAATTCTATAACATTGCAAACACCGTTCTAAATAAAATTTCGCAACATTTTTTTATAACGGCATTCTTGTTATGGCCTTCGTCAAAACACAAAATATGCATTTGTTGCTGATTTAATTTAATCGTATTGATCACTCACCTCAAGAAGCCCAAATGTAATGTTGATTTATAATGTCCACTCTATTTAAAACATTCACTTACTATTATTACTAACTCATCCACGTGAACTAAAATTATTGCGGGTGGGTGTTTATGAGGAGACAAATCGGTCTAGCAATAACTTCAGTTTATCCGTGATCATGGTGCTTACAACAGCACTAAAATATCGGAAAGTCGTAACAAACAGTAAACATGGTAAATATCCCGTTTCTAATGTTAGTGTTAGTGACCATGACAGTTTAAAAACTTATAAAATACATCAATTATACACATTATTTGTTTACACAGTACCTGAGCCGTACTTAGTTTGTATTTTAATCATTAGGAATTCAAACTGAGACTAAGATTAAAGTGTTTTCAGCAAGTTCTAACACAATAACAATAATCATTGCTTAACTTCAGTCGGGTAGATTGTTGAGTAATAACATTCAAATCTAAACTTTCCACTGTATACTAACTAGGTAATAAATGTGGTTGAAGCTCGGCTTCTACACTTTTACAGCCGGAATTTAAATTGCAAATACCTATTGCCAAAAGTAAGCCTTATGTGGGTTGTTTTGGTAGTCGGTTTGTGATGAATAGAATAAATAAACAAATTGAAAATGGTATACTTTGATGGTTTGGTAATGTTGCGAGAATGAACGAAAGGAGTCTATCAAAAGGCTGCCATAAGTGGAAACACCGCCCTAGAAGGACATACGTGGATCTAAATTGGTGAATTTTAATCGACTTCAAAAAGTAGGCGATTCTCTATTCGACAGTTTTTTTTAACAAACTTCAAAAAAGAGAAGGAGTTTTTTAATATTTGTTACCTCAGAACTTTTTGATAGGTGAACCGATTTTGATGATTCTTTTGTTATTTGAAAGCTGGTGCCATTTCAATTTGGTGAAGATCCGATGAATAACTTCATCAGATCAGATATTTCAGATGTTTCAGATATTCAACAGAACTCTTTAAGAAGCAACGGAAAATCTCGTGGTATTGCTGCAATCATTATGTCTGTTTATTGTTTACGTCATTTCATAACATAATATCCCGCCGGTACGCTCTAAAGGGGTACGCAGATGTGTACAGTTCACCCTGGTGCACTCTAATTTCACTGGTTGTGTTCAAGTTTCATGTTTTTCGGGTAATCTATTCTGGCATAACTGTGAGCATTATAGATATGTAACACAGCCAAAAAGTAAAAAATAAAAATCTTTTTTACAAAAAAATACAACAACTTCCAAATAAAAATAACTTCAATTTCAGAAACAAAAACAAAAAACCGACGTCCAACATTGAAGTTATTTTAAACTTTGTAGTGTTTTTATTTGGAAGTCGGTTGCATATATTTGTAAAAAATATTTTTCTTCAGAAAGGCCAAATGCGCAGTTTTGGTTTCATCGCAATCGGTTCACTATTTCAAATGTTAGATGAATTTAAAGAGTTCAAGAAGTAAAATATCACAACACACGCAATACAGATACTCGGACAGTTGAACTCCATATTCGATAGATGACGTTGTGCATTTGAAGTAATTTTCTGAATGGCGGTGTTAAGATTTTCCGCGAAAGAAGTAATTCTTCTCATAGAACAAAAAATGGTGGGTACGTGGGGTAGGCAGGAAGGTAAGAATGTAGGGTAGAGTAGGCAGTTGATGGGAGCGAAGCCGCGGGCACAGCTAGTAATGCAATAAGAGTGTAAAAGGGTCGTAGCAGGTGGCGTTCTGCAGTTTCTGCCTACCATTATGGGACTGTCGCACTGCCACTGCTCTTTTCCTTCGTCCTCCACGATACTCTTCCAGCCACTATGATGGCTTTTTCTCTGCTACAGCAGTGCGACTCTGGAACTCTCTCCCACACTGCCTACGCGACAGCCCTTCTCTGGAGGTCTTTAAGAGGAAAATCAAAGATTTACCTAGCACAATGACATAATATTAGTATTATATATATATTTATTTATGTACGTACGTAGTAAGTATATTTATGCATTAATATAATTCGTCAAAGGTTATTTTAATATTGTACCCTGGATGCCTGCCCTCTATAATTGTCAACTTTCTCTGTCACTCTAGGGTTTGCTGTAAGAGAACTCAGCATTGAGTTAAGCTCGCCTTTGTACAGTCAAGGGTCAAAAGTGCAGTCATACTCTTCCAAAACTCAAATGGCTAGTTTTTGTAGAAGTTAAATTATCCACAACTGATTTAATATTTTGTGTAGAAATTAAAGTGTAGATTATTCCTACTAACCGCGAAAAGTTGAAATTATGCTGCCTACAAAAAAAAATCCTTTTCTGTTTTGGTAGAGTGTGACTGCACTTTTGACCCTTATATTACATGCACTTTATTATCACATTCAAATTCAAATAATTTATTGTAGATCATAGGTACATAAGATGTTGTATTGGTTACAGGTAGATCTGCTATGTCCCGCCATTAAGGCATACAAAGTTCATAACATCAGGCTATTCAAAATACAAATCATCAAATTGTCATGCAATACAAATAAAAATTAAATAAGTACAATATGAAATGTCAAATTATTAATGCTACACAATAGTAAATTCAATTAAATAGTGTCTCTTCAGTTTGTGAGTAATACTTTATAAATTCATGCATATGCACCCATTGGTTTGTTGTAATAAGCCGGCTATTTCAGTGTCTTGTCACTTGGAAATTCTATAATCGAGTAATAACATTTGCCTATCAATAATTCTTGGAGGTTTTTTTCACATGTATGTAATGTTGTTTTTTTAACACGCTTTTATTAGCTTGGTATGTATGTATCTATGTATCTATGTATCTATGTATCTATGTATCAATGTAACAATGTATCAATGTAACGGAATCTTTGAACGTGATTTTCACCCACTTCAAAACGTTAGATTGATTTGAAACTTTGCACACTTATCAAGGACCGATGACAATGCAATAATTTAAACAGTTTGTCCTATTATCCTTACCATTAGAGCGTGTTTTTTAGTTTTTAGAACTACAATTTATTTTGGTGTACAATCAAGAATAAAAAATGGGAAAAGGGTGTGAATTAATGTATGTATAGCCATCAAACAACATACGGAAATAGGATTTATTTAACGTATTTTATCCTATCTACCGTTTTCCATTCAACTATTCTTGAGTTAAACTAACATACCCTCATCTCCCCATGAACCCAAACGAATAGCTTCCTTCACACAAACCATGAAAGGTCGTACAAAACTCAATTTAAGTTCATTAAATTAACAATTCCAAACAAATAATGAGCTAGCGAATAGTTAATTAAGTTAACAATTTAACAACAGACTGATTCAATGAGCAATACGTTTGACTGTTGATTAATCTTTATATCCTTGATTAACCTGGAATGCGAGGCCATGCCTCCTCAACGTGTAGAAATCTTTTTAACTGTCAGGGCGCTCCGCGAAGCCTGTGAATCCTCCAGGAAATTTTTGTGCTTTTGGGTGGAGCTAGACTGTCAGGCTATGTAAGTCAGAACCCCACAAAGGACTGAATGGGAGTGAGCTGCGTAAAATGGAGTCCTATTCCACCTACCTCATCGTTATACCTTTACAAGCTGACCCGGGAAACTTCGTACTGCCTCAGACAAATGTACGAGACAGACATATTTTTGTTTTAGATACAATATTTTAATATTTATTCTAGTGTTTTCTTATCCCAAGGGAATATTGAACCGTGATGAAAAGTAGCCCATGTGCTATGCCGGACTATAATATATCTCCGTGCCAAATTTCATCCAGATCCGTTCACCCGTTCTGACGTGATTGAGTAACAAACAATCATCCATTTATCCATCCAAACTTTCGAACTTATAATATTAGTAAGATAGTCAGTAAGGCAGATCATGAAAATCAGTCCAGCCGTTTTTGATTTTTAAATGGTCTAACTAACGCGACTTTTGTTCGTGGTGACAGCCCTAGTTTCGCTCAATCACAATCAGGTTATTACGAAATCGGAATAATATTCATTAGGGTTGGTATTCCCGGCGGGTGGTCGGCCGAAGCACGTGCCGCGGCGGCCATGTTTAGCCTGTGCTAGTAACTAGCGCTAATGACGATCTATGATGATACAATTATCTTTCATAATCCTTAGCGTAGTACGTGCATGCTTGATTACCGAGCCAGATTTCCCCGAATGGTAAGTTTTGCAGAGCTGTGCCGTAGTTCTCCAGTTTATCTCTGAAAGTTTAGATCTGTAATTATAAGTTTAGCATTCTAGAACCGTTTTTAGTAGAAACGATTCTTCCGATCCTCAATACTTCACATTAACAACGAAGGTTTTGTAATATTTCTTATAAAAATTTGACTAGACAATTAAGGCTCATTTTCATTGGTCGATACGAACGTAACGAATAACAAAAGACATAAGTCGATAGCGCGGTCGGTGGATTCTCCGCTGGCTTAGCGAGCAATGAAATTCATCGGTTGACGGAGACCCTCAAAGTTGAGCAAATGTGGGCCCTTTGGCGTGCGTTACAAAATTCACCCGCACTTCGCATGCTATCCTCTTGAAAATTAGCCTTGTGTATCGAATGACCACCAATAAAAAAATATCAATCCATCTATTACTATCATGAAGGTTACACTGTATGGTATTAATTGTAACTTCCACTTCCTTAAAGACACCTTAAACGAACAGGAAAATACGTTCAAAAATGTCCCAGTGACAAATGCACCATTTCCTCATCTGTCAAATCGTTGTCACCTCCTAAAACGCTTTAAGAAAATGAAAAGGGTTTCAAATATCCGTGTTTAATGTTCAAATCGTTTCTTGTGCTCCCTGCGTACCGGGTGGGCTGGCGTACTAGCGTAACGGCGTAATGGTGCGTTTACACTAAAGCTGTGCAAGGTAGCGAAGCGTAAGGAAAAAAATCACCAATGGGATTTCGCCATTTTCCTAGCCAGACTTAGCGCAGTTCTGGTGGACAAGGTCTTGCAGAGCTAGGTATTTTTACATTGAAAAAGCTCATTTTTTGCTCGCCCGTATCACACGCACACATCGTGTGATACGGGCGAGCAAAAAATGAGCAGCTGAACAGAATCCGCTGCACCACTCAGCTACACACCTTTTCACAGCATCGCTCGTTATGCATCCTTGCACCGCACAAACAAACTCCTCGCAAAGATTTGGTAGAAACCATTTCATATCTGGTTGGAGTGACGGCCGCCATGGCTGACATACAATGGTCCACGCTTTGAACTAAGTGCGGAAAGCAAATCTCTAAAGATAAACGAAGATAAAGATTTTGCCGCTTTGCACCCTCGCACAGCCCAGTTACCTCGCACATCTCTGCTGATACAGCACCCTAATACGCATTAAACATAATATTCATTCGATTCCACACCTCAACTCGATGAGCGTAATGGCTCGAATACGCAATGCCTAATGCTATGATTACTTAACTGACATTATCAAATGATTCTACGTATCCGTATTTTGACGTTAACGTTTTGTTCAAGTTATGGTTACAAAACCATCGAAGCAGTTAAATCGGTCCTTTAAAGTCAAAAAGCTTGTTACTATAGAAAATATTTGACAAGTAGTAAATAATGTAATTTAGTTTTTATAGTTATATTACACAAACATAACTCTTGGCATTTAAAATTTAACGTTTTGTTCAAGTTATGGTTACAAAACCAACGAAGCAGTTAAATCGGTCCTTTAAAGTCAAAAAGCTTGTTACTATAGAAAATATTTGACAAGTAGTAAATAATGTAATTTAGTTTTTATAGTTATATTACACAAACATAACTCTTGGCATTTAAAATTTAACGTTTTGTTCAAGTTATGGTTACAAAACCAACGAAGCAGTTAAATCGGTCCTTTAAAGTCAAAAAGCTTGTTACTATAGAAAATATTTGACAAGTAGTAAATAATGTAATTTAGTTTTTATAGTTATATTACACAAACATAACTCTTGGCATTTAAAATGCATCTCAGGGTATAGAAGACCTACAGAAAGCCACTTAAAAAAACAGTTTATGTTAAGTCAATGATGAGATGATTGATGCTGCCAATATTGTGGATGAAATGGAGCCAATTCACTGGAATTTGGACACAATATTCAATTCAGGTATCCATCAGTCATTTGGACACCTCCAAAACAAGCATTGTTTATCAATTTAATAACGTGATGCCTATTTTTGATTACGCAAACATTTCCACGTCCATTTTCCGATAAAAATGATCAATGCCTCTCAAGAGACCGATGAACATAGCATCAAACAATCAATTGTTTGGTTTTTCAGTGTTCTGGGGACGGCCGCACGGACGATAAATTCACGGTACATTTTTTAGGAACAAAACTTTTCGAGAAGCTGCGATAATAGAATAATATTATAAATATAATCTTCTTTTAATGTAATTTCATTTAATTTGACTGTATTCTCCTTTCAACTTAATTTCGTGTTTCGATTTTGTAAAGAGTATATATTGAACACAAACCACTTTTGTAATTTTACGGTTAATATTCCTAAATGTAAAAAAGGTAGATCTGTAACACAGGGTCTTACCTATTACAGACTCCCTTCTCCATACAAGGTTGTGTATTATGTTAAATAGTCACTGTATTTTAATTTTTAAACAAATAAATAATTTATTATTATTATTTATTAATATTGATCTGAGAGCAGTGGTGGCCCAGTGGTATGGCGCGACTTACAAGTTGTAGGTCGTGGGTTCGAGCCCAGGCAGGCGCTTTACTTTTTGTAAATTATTTCATCACCACTGCTCACAAAATGGTCAAAATCAAAATCATTTATTTTTATTTTACATAGGCCTACATGGGCACTTATAAAACGTCGACAAAAGGTGCACGGTTCGGGTTAGTCGTTTCCTATGGGGAAGAACCGGCAAGAAACTCCATGGTTACTCTTTTAAAATTTTTGTGTTTACAATATTTCCATGTTACATCATTAGTACTTGGATATGGGGGGACAACGTAGGCCCGACAATAAGTCGTACGAAATTAAAAAAACAAACAAAAAAAAAATTGTAAAACGAAATAAAAAAAAGTTAACAAATGTAGGTGAAGGAAAACATCGTCATGTCCTAGAACAAAAATTCGAAGACATGTGACATCCACCAACCCGCACTGGGCCCGCCTGGTAGATAACGGCCCATTCCCTCTCAGAGAGAGGAGGACTGTATCCCAGCAGTGGGAACATTAATAGGCTGATGATGTGATGTGATTTATCTCAATATTTAAATATTCTTACTAGTGAGTTATATAATTTGCAATTATATTACACCGATGCCCATTTCAAGATATGGGGCTATGTAGTTAATGAAGGTTTCATAAATTAAGAATGTAGTAAGTACGTTACAAAAACCTAGCCTTTTTATTGAATAAAATACAATAATTTTGCCTAGATTTTAAAAAGATTGTGTATTTGTGTGTACAATGAGTCTTTTATTCAGGTAAACCTATTATTATTATTACCATTTTAAATTGTTTTTGTACTTAAAAAGTTATTGCAAACCTAATCATTTTATAACCTAAAGAAAAACACAAGTTTGTTTCACTGTCGACCATATATTGCTTATGATCAGGTGAAATAGTGGTCAAGCGCGCCTATTTTAAATAAATAAAAACTGTGCAAAAATCTTACTTAGATATATTATAAATGCCAAAGTTTGGATGAATGTGTGTATGTTTGTTACTCAACCATGCCAGAACGGCTGAACGGATCTGCACGAAATTTGTCATAAAGATAGATTATAGTCAGGAAGGGAAATATTTCCGAGATAATTTTCAACATTCTTGCGGGCGAAGCCGCTGGCAGAAGCTCGTATGTCAATACACTGAAAAATATAAGATTTAACAGAGCATGCCTGATTTATACGTAGTTTGTTGATGAACTCTTTGGTTTACTTCCCGTCGACCCTTTTTCGCCGGTTATTTCTAACCAAAGAAAAAGCTAGTTAACCTCTATTTTATTATTCTTATCGATACTCTCGGCTTCTCCTGTTTTCCTAGTAACACTAATGTATTTACACAAGATAAAAGAATAATTTAAGCTCATTATCCAGCTTTACTTATAAGCATAATTTTCTGTAACACTATGGGCTTTATTTATAAAAATGTTTTATTCATGAAATCATGTTTTAAGGTTACACTAGTCGATTTTTTTTCCATACAAACGTAGTCTAGGGATTATTCCACTGTTTGACGATTTACGTTCTAAATAAAAAGTGATATCAATTTGTCTCATCATTATCTAGCCCTGTATGGAAGCAAAAAAGTAAAAAAAGAAAATATTTGAAAGTTATGAGCGTCGAAAGTTCGTTTCAACACTAATTTTAACGCATTTTTGGGCGCAAATAAATACCATAAGACGGAAAATTGCAAAATGGCCATACAGGGATAGATAAGTAGTTCAACAATGCATATAATTTTATTTTGAACAAATAGATTAAGTCGTTTTTTCATGATATCTAGACTGCCAAAGGTCTGTTTATAAAATTTCGCGCTCTCGGTTTCGTCCTAAATCATTATCCATTTCGCTACATATTTGCAAAAGTGTGTATTCGTACGCGAACTAGCTTCCTACTGCTCATCACAGCATCTATCTCTTTCGAACGTGTTGTCGGTTGAAATAAAATGCATTTTACCCCGCGCACAAAATAGTTCGTGCCGTCGACTAGTGTACCCTTAATACTATCAGATTCTTAATTCAAATTCTCCATAGTACATTAAACTAATCATAATTATGGCAAAAAAGTTTTATAAATCTACATGATACAGCCGGACTATTTAACTCGATTTTAACAACCAACGCAACGCGACGCAACATATTTGTTAAAAAAATACATAGTGTAATTGTCGTTTTTGAAAACCGAAAATGTATGAAAGAAACTTACATAATTGTCAGATTGTTACCTATAATTTTTTTTTTATAAGCCCTAAGAGGCCAAAAGGTTTTAGTAAACAAGAAGAAAATCATGCTGTGCAGTCGGAGGATACATAGCACGATTTTCTTCTTGTTTACGTCTTTTTAGTTCGCTTCTTAAGCAGTAGGGTATTTTGATTATATTAACTTTTTATATTACTACTTTTCAGTTATCTTCTTTTTTCGATTTACTTTTAATATATAAGTCATATAAGTCATATGTATTTTTGCTATCACCACTAAAACCCTGCATTTTGATACCCACACGATGGGTTTGGAAGAAAATAAAAATTGGAACCCCCACAATATGGCGCCCAAAATCCACCATCATTGTTTTTTTTATTATTTAACGTCACTTATCTAAGAACACTGGGATGTTCAATACCTAACTAACAATGTTTTAGTTATGTCAATCCGTCTAGTGGTTTGAAAGATATGAGGTAATGAAGAATATTACATACATACTAATACAAGATACGCGCGAAAAACATAACGCTTTCCGACTCCAATCGCGAAAATTAATTCCTTGATAGAAATATACACCATCGCTAAGTGCCACATGCTATTTTTTCTACGAAAAAAAATTATAGTTCCTGTAGAAACGCTAGTAGAATATAAGAACAGCTAAAGGAAAAGCTTGCACAGACAACACATTGCACTGAAAACGTCGACAAAAAATCTGACAGGGGATTAAGAAGCTGAAAATGTGACACATGCAGTTTAGTCCCAATTTGCTCTGCTGCTGCACCTGCCCTGCACTACGACTGATAACAAAACATAAATGGAAAAATAATGGCGACCAATTTACCGTGACACCGCACTCATAACACAAAGACAAATACTTCAAGATTAACGTTAATAAAGGCACTATGAGATAGCTAATACAAAAGCCATTATCACCTCTATTATTCTTCCGTTTAATGTTAGTACAGTTCGGTTCGACATTGGGCCTAGTTAATGATGATAGGTGCCCGCCTAAAGCATTCCCCGAATACCTATTTTATTTTTATCACTCTTGTTAGGTCGTCTGCTGACATTTCTAAAGACCGAGACGTTGATCCTGGCAATTATTTTCGAAAACGTAATGCTTACAAATATGTCCATTGAAATAATTCTTGGAATGTTTATTTGAAGATTTGTTTTTGATTCAAGTACAGAGAGTACCTACTTGTTTTGATACTTGGCGCAGTCTGTCCATATTTTCACAATTTTACAACACCTACAGTAACACGAAGGTCTTAAATTTCATATCTATACATAAGCTCACACCTTTTTCCCATGACAGGCAGAGACTACAGAACGCCACCTGTAATCATCTTGTTAAATTCACAACGTCTATCACAAATTGAAGGACTTAATGATTGTCCTTTCCAAATCGATGTTTGTGTGACTATTTTATAGATACGACAAATAAAATGTATAAGATTCATAAACTTGGTCGGGCCATTTGTTTAAATTCCAACACATTTTAAACAGCACATAACATTTATATTATCAGCAACATTTCACCTCAATTTCTACCGAACACTCCGCGGCATGAAATTTTAGTTTATCGATAACGGAAGCAGCCAGATTAACTTCGACACGAATTCCTCATAAACGTTTTAGGGCACCGATAAGAGGGTAAAGTCGGCTCATGACCCAAAGGAGTACGCAAATGGAGTGATCACATGCGGGCGGAAGGCGTCAGTGCAAACATTTTGTGTAGCGTAGTGATAGTTGCTCATTCAAAATAAGGGTTTGTGTGTTTAGCCTCGTTTCGTCATTTTACGTGATTAATAGTTATTATTTTTTTTATTTTGGTAGGTTATGAAAATAGACAATAGTAGGAAAGGACTTTTTCTTGAGATGGTTAGCTGTGTGCGTTATTTACCTATTAGAGTTACTCTAGTTCATTCCGGGTAGGTAGATTTGGAAGTTTGACGTTATTTCTCCAAAATCTAACATTGGTTTTTATTTAGCAGGCATTTCTCAGTAGCAGTCCGGTTTTATGTAAAGTTGATGGCAACGGGCATGATAAACATATTTGTTATACGTTCCCTTCACTAGGAATTTCTCCTGTAATGTGCGCGTTTATAAACATATAAACACACATAAACAAACACCCAGAGCCGGAACAACTATCTGTACGTCATACAAATATTTGTTCCGTGCGGGAAGCGAAACCGCGACACGCAGCGTAGCAGTGAATTGCTCAACCACTGCGCCAACCGTGCGCCCAATGTATATATTTTATAGATATTTTGATATATATTTTTTTTTTCACCTTATTTTTATTTATTAATAATCTAAAATTTACATAATATAAAATACTTAATTAACAATAACTACCTATAAATACACTTAAATAAAAATAAAATAAAACTACGAATGCGTATAAAAGGGCAGGGGTCATAGGGCGTCAAAAAATTCGTCCACATCGCTGTCAACGTGAAAAGTGCCCAGAACGCTGGCAGAATTTCCACGTTGAATGGCAATGCTGATTCTCTGGCCAAGGAAAAGCCCAGCCCTCTGGTCACGTGAAAAGTCGACTAACCGTTTACTTACTTCTCGAAATACTCGAAGAGCACTAGGACCCCATGGACCTAATGTTTCAACCCCAAACGGCTCAAATATATAACTTCCAATAAGGTTGTTGTATTTGCGCCGTTTGAGGTTTTCCGCACCAGCAGCAGCTGCCCCAGCACAGCCCGCCGTGCTAAGAAGATGGGATGGCGCAAGGGTGTCGAAACATGTTGCATCCCACACCAAAGGCCTACCCACCTTCCAAGGCATTATGGTCATCCCGTCTGGGCTCTTCCCATCGTCGCGCGCCAAGCCATTGGGTTCTAAAACAGCTGGCACCCCGGCGGTGACAAGAGCCCGACGTATGATGTCATTAATGCTAGCGTGCCGTGCTAACCGACCAGCGCTCCTACTGCAGGATAGGCCATGGTGTCCGAGGCGGTCGACTGCTTCACCACATTGACAACGATGTGGAGCTCCGCTAGGAGCACCCAAACGCAGACATGTAGCGATCCGGAAGGTGTTGTCACTCAACATAGTACCTATGTTGGGTGACGGTAGTGCCTGTAGCCAGAGGCCCGACTCCCACTCTCCCACAGCGAGCAGGCGCGCACGCTCAGCAGTATTGGTGGACGTATCAAAACGTTTGATATTTTTTGTGTTTGTATGGAAGCTACTTGACACTCCATTTGGCACCTACTCCGTGGACTGTGCCCCATCATTACATTTGCGCCGCTATTTGTTTTAATAAACACGTTGAAGCTAGGCCGTACTTCTAGACCTAGACATAGTAGACAGCCTTTATTATCTAGACTAAGACGAATGTAGGTCACAATCCAACACCTACAATGTACTTATCGAGGGTTTTTATAAAAGATACTTCTGTTATTGTGTTGATGTTTAACAAAAGATGTTTTGGTATATTCAGGTTAAGGCTTAAATTTATGTATTATTTTTTAGCGAACAGATTGGGATTATAAATAGTAAACAAATTCGGATTACTTTTGAAAACTTTAGTAGACGGAGTGAGATTTTTCTTTTGAATATTTTTTTATGTTAGGCAGAGTTTATAATGTGGATGTAGTATTGTAAGAGTTTGCTCATATTGAAAGTTATTAAAAAAAAAATACCATGTATTCTACTTTTCCAAATTACTAACAACTAGCTGACGCCCACGGCTCCGCCCGCGTGGTATTAGTACTTCTTCCAATGTGTTATCCTGATCTTCTTCTTCTTAGCGTGTCGATGGCAAATATAAAAAGTTAAATATTGTGTTTGGCCCAGAATTCAGCCACGGCAATACCATTCGGTGACGCAGTCATAAGGTTTTCGTACGTCCAGGTGACAGGGCATGCTGCGCACTCCGTTAGATGGGCCATGGTCTGCGGAGAGATGCTGCACAAGCACTGAAAACTAGTGCCATCAGAGAACCCCACCCGAGGAGGTTGTCCTTTCTGCGGCCAACCCGAGTGCGGAGTCTATTTAGGTTTTCCAGGACGACCACGGCAGAGTGTGCCCAGGAGGAAAGCTCTCCGAAGGGCCCATGAAATTTTCAGGAGGCTTGAGTTTCTCTCGCCAAAGGTCGCATCTCGCCAAAGAGGATATCGCCTGATGTATATGCTATATATATTTGTGTAAAATTTTATCTGAGTCCAAGTCTGATGACGGTTTGGTGAATACAGACACTCGTAGATCCTTTAATACAGAAAGATTAAATTCTAACAATAGAAAAATCCCAAACCACACTGCCTACTTTCAGTGAATAATATCCCATCAAAAACGTAACATGTAAAAAAACACAAGTCTGTCTCGCGGTGCAGATCTTCTACCGCAAAAAGTACGAGTAGTGAGATTGAATGTAAAACCAAGTCGGATAATTTATTCACATCACATCATCAGCCTATAAATGTTCCCACTGCTGGGACACAGGCCTCCTCTCTGTGAGAGGGAATGGGCTGTTAACCACCACGCGGGCACAGTGCGTGTTGGTGGATGTCATATGTCGAACAAGACATGCCGGTTTCCTCACGATGTTTTCCTTCACCGTTTTGAGCGCAGCGGTGACGAAATAATTTACACAAAGTAAAGCGCCTGCCTGGGCTCGAACCCACGACCTACAACTTGTAAGTCGCGACCGATACCACTGGGCCACCACT
Organism: Orthosia incerta; assembly: GCA_948252205.1. NCBI lineage: Eukaryota > Metazoa > Arthropoda > Insecta > Lepidoptera > Noctuidae > Orthosia > Orthosia incerta. The sequence goes on from OX411747.1 coordinate 13,455,551, forward strand.
GCTCTCAAAAATTCGATAATTTATTCAGTAGGTACTTAATAATTAGGTTAAAAACAAACACTACCGACTTGGTTTTACTTTTACATAAGGGGTCGACATTATTGTGTTCTTCTAATGTAAAATCTAGTCGGTTAATTCAGGCTTCTAGTTTTATCCACAAAGAAGATACAGGAGTCGAAAATGTCCTGAATAGCTTCGAGAAAAGGATTGTACAGTTGTGCCTTTGTTTGCTTGACTTGTTGAGGCACAGCCATGCCCCCAGATCCACAAAACTAGAAATATAGATTATAGAAATAAGGCGAAGATAAGAACCTCTCCACTATCTTCTAATTATATATTATACTCGTATATGTAGGTTTGGTTTAGGTGCTTTATTATTTCTATTTTTATGCACCTGCCATGTTATCTCTCCACCAACCTTGGTTGACTGGTAGAGAATGTCTCAGGCATTAAGTCTGCCTATGTAGGTACCTGTATGTTTCATGAAGTTTTAATTTATAATAAATGTGTAATTTATATATATATAGTTAAGTTATATAGTTGTCAGTCTATTTTAAGTTGGCCTATTTGCTTCTAAACACTGTATTCGTATATCATCTAACTTTCCTGTCGCAGGTCTGCTGGAGGAAATGTCTATTGAAATAAGCAATACCTTTGTGGTCTTCTATCTGTATTCTCTCTTTTCTCTGTCAAGTATTTTATGTGTACATAAATAAATTAAATAAATACATATATTTCTTCCTCTTCCCATATCTTAATTCCGTTGCAACAATAAACACTCAATCTAAAATAATAATAGCTGTATATGAAGCATGACATCACAAGGTCTTCAGTGCCAGCTGAGCGGAAAAATGCTCATTTGGCTTACATAAAATATTTCCCGACTTGTTCGCCGGATTATCACTGTTTCCTTACTGGGGCTCCTACTTACCTTATACTGTTATTGACTGTACTGTATTACATTAAAAAGGTATAATAGGTACAACAGAAATAATAATCGTGATAAAAATACACTTTAGAAAATCGAAGAGTCTACGAGGCCTACGGCGTAGCAACGTAGGTCTACGGCGTAGCGAACTAAGTGCTACGCAGAATTCATTTTTCATATTGTTCCACGATGTCTTCTTTATTAATGAAGTTTATATTCATAATACAGTAATTCTTGTTAATAATTATATTTACCAAAGTAGTAGCAGTTCGCTGAAATTGCTAAAATTCGGAATAATTTCCAAGTATAGCTAATCTAATAGAAAAAATCCATTATTGCTGTCTGGTCACTAACCTAACTTATTACTTCTTAGTAATCCAATAATGCACTTGAATATGGATACTTTTGGAGTGGATCTTTATTAAGGTACCTAAAAACTTCTAAGGAGATAGTCACACTGGAACACAGTATAATATGGAAATATCTTCTTCTTCCTCATTTCCTCATGACTGAGGGTCGTGGCCACATGAGGTCGTTGCCTTCTCCACGCTCTCCATGCTGAGCGGTTTCCGGCCATGCGGACAGATGCCTGAAAATTCCCCCCACAGACATCTTTGACCACATCTGTCCATCGGGTTGGTGATCTTCCACGGCCCCTTTTTCCTTCCACGTTACCAGCCACAATAAGCTTTTCCAAGCTACCAGGGTCCTTCCTGGCCACGTGTCCGAAGTACTGTAGGAGTCGTTTCATGCAGATGGTCGATAGGCAAGATTTAACTTTCAGAATTGACGCGTTTGTGCGGCGCTCCGTCCAGGGAATGCCTAACATTTTGCGCCAGCACCACATTTCGAACGCATCAATTCTGTTACGAATGCGTGATTTCAGTTTCCAGGTTTCAGAAGCATACAGAAATATAGAGAAGATCAGAGTCCGCATTAGCTTAACTTTGGTACTCTTGCTGATTCCTCGGTAATATAGCAATGTAGTTTAAATACAGGTCAAATTTTTAATTTATTTTATTTGTATTTATTATTCTTTGCTTTTGAACTTGATGTTATTTTAATTATGTGATAATAGGTTTATTGTTCGACAATTTTATTTTTATTTATTATTATTGTTAAAATACAAATAGTTTCTCCATGTTGCCAAAATTCTCCCAAAAATATCAGTCTCAATACACTTTTAACCATTGTCCAATACTCCGATATATCTTCGTGATCCATCTTTAGGTTCGCTGCACACTAAAGCGACGGTATCATAACGCTTTCAATTCTGTGAAGCGACGGAAATAAATATGAATTGCATCGGAACGGGAAAGGCATCGGTAGTGCGAATGCTCTCTTTGTTTCCTTGATGAATATTTTATCGAAACGATAACAAAGAGGCTTGGGCGACACTGTGAAGGTGCCTTCAAACGAATGTAGATGCTGAACTAAAGGCGAATTATCGGTTAAGGAAGGCAGAATATACGTCTGATAAACGGCTTAATTTTTCCAATAAAATCTTTAAAAAGGACATATTTTGTGATTGAAAATGATTTTCTATTTATAGACTCCCGTGTCAAGGCGCGACGCGACTCACGCGACAATGCTACAAACAGAAATATTTCTTGATTAATAGGAAAACGAGTTGTTGCATCACTTATGTGGGAGCCATAACTAAATGGAATATTTATATCAAAGACAGGCTCAACGCTGAAAACCCTAAGAACACTAGAAATTGTTATAAAAATGTGCTGTCGCGTTAGCACGTCGCGCCTGTCTGCGGGAGTCTTAAACGAGGAATGAAATTAACAATTATTCCAGCATGTTACTCTCCCACTGTTCCACAGAAGGGCAATGGCCTCTTCTCATACAAAGAAGACACGAGCAATAATCACTACACTTGCTCAAAGTGGTTTGAAACTAATGCAATATTATGGAAGTATTTAAGTCAAGAATGAACGGCAGCCTAATTGCGTAAGTGAATTCTGCAAAGCAAACAAGTCGATTCCTTCCCAAAAACGACTTTACGTATTGCATATAAATACGTAAAGTAAACAAGTCGATTCCTTCCCAAAAACGACTTTACGTATTGCATATTAATACGTAAAGTAAACAAGTCGATTCCTTCCCAAAAACGACTTTACGTATTGCATATTAATACGTAAAGTAAACAAGTCGATTCCTTCCCAAAAACGACTTTACGTATTGCATATTAATACGTAAAGTAGTTTTTGGGACTTGTTTGCTTTGCAGAATTCACTTACGCAATTAGGCTGCAGGTTACTTCTATAAAAGCGTGTCTCATCGGCAAACACATAATCGCTCACCATCAGGTGTGATAGTGGTCAAACGTAAGCCTATCCTATATAATAGTAAAAAATAATAAAAAAACCGGCCAAGTACGAGTCGGACTCGTGCACGAAGGGAACCCTTCGTGCGCGACTTATGAAATTAGTTAAGACAGTTATGAGTTAAGTACATTATAACAAAAATGGCAAAAAAACACGTTTGTTGTATGGGAGACAATCTTGAATAGTTATTTTATTATGTTTTTAGTATTTTTTGTTATAGCGGCAACAGAAATACATCATCTGTGAAAATTTCAACTGCCTAGCTATCATGGTTCATGAGATACAGCCCTGTGACAGACGGACAGACAGACAGACGGACCGCGGAGTCTAAGTAATATAGTCCCGTTTTTACTCTTTGGGTACGGAATCCTAAAAATAATAAATTATTTAAAGAATTTCAGAACTTGTACGTTACAAATACCGTTGGTGAAAACATACCTTTACATAATTCAGTCTTATTCTCCCTCGTTGAGTCGTCACGAAACAGTTGCTGATTCCCATTTCGGAAAATAATGGGCTTATGATATTGAACCCCGACAATATTGTTTTATACCTCATAATTGAATTATTTGATCACCCCCAGATACTTTCAAATTGCTTTAAAAAAATCTTATTTACGTTTTTTATTTTTAATAATTTGGTGCGGTTGAAATTAAAAATAAATATTATCATGGTATTTTCCTGGTTATTTTCATTAAACCAGGAAAATATTGATTATAATATTACTGAAGCAGGCACAAAACGATTTTATCTCAAACTAGCTTCTGTCTGCGGCTTCGCCCTCGTGAAAAGTGTTATTATCCTAAGGAATTATTATACCTAGATTGTTGCAAACGAAACGTTTCGCTCCCTTTTGTTATTATATTGCAACACTGAGTCAGCAAGCTGTCATCGATTTGACAGCTTTTGATTGTGTTGATAGTTGACACTGGACTTGTAAAAATGTGTTTGCCGGTGCGAGACGGAAAAAATTCGGTCTTGATCTGGTATTTTGAAATTGAGTTGTAACCAGCCGATAATTATCCGAAATTGTGTCTCCCTCCGCGAGTGGTATTGGGCTCCGCCTGTGCATTTCTTTTGTATACATTTCGCGCGCAACGAGGGAATTTTGGCGGGAGCGTGTCCAGGTGTCTGCAGGGAATCTCGCCTCAGACCACGACCCTTATCCCTTTATTATATATTTATATATCTTCCACTATAAACCCCGACCTCACAGGATTGACCAGGAGACCACCGCGGAAACATGGGTAAGTGCATAGTTGTAAGTAACACTTTCCACCTGTCAGACACGAACCAATATGTCTAAAGAACAAAACCCTTAGCTTTCCGCTGCTGCGCATCGCAGTTTCGCGGGTATAGACCTGATAGGATCCAAGAGTCTGTCACTGCTATAAGCCCATTGTTCGCCTCTTGGCTTTGCGATCCGAAGGCCTGTATTAAACATAGATTATTGGGATATAAAGTGTCCTATAAATTAATCCAGATTATAAATTCATCCATATACGCTGAGCCTTTTGCCTGATTGAAACACAAACTTTTACATTTATAAATATTAACAGGATTATGATGACTATGAACGTACCTCAGATGTTTTCTTACCCAGCCTTTTCTTACAAAGGGCTGAAAAGGTTTTCCGAGCAATGTTAATATTCAATTACGCAGCATAGAGGGGGAGCTGGCAGGGTTTTTTAGTAATTATATACAGGGCTAAAAGTTGATAGCTGAGAGAACACCGAGAATATAATATCTAAAAAGGTTCAGATAGGAGCTCTTTGGTCAGGGGTCCACTTTCAGATTTCTAAGAAGAGCGTTTAACGAGCAGGGCTGTTCATCGGGTGTGTTTGACGCAAAGTAACATGAAAAAACGAAACTGATTGTGTGCTTTCTCTGATTCAGACGACTTAAAAAACTTAACGTTTGTTAAAAAAAACCTGCCAACTCCCTTTTAACAGGCAAGACGATCATGTTTTCCTTCCGTTATTTTTACTGTTATTAGGTAAAAAAAGGTCTTTGTCCAGTTCTATAATATTTTTTAGTAAAGTTGTAGAATACTAAGCCATAATCTATCAAGCACTATCATGTTGGAGATTGGACCCGTTCTAAAGTATGTATTTTTACAGTTTTGTATAACAAAGAGTAGGTTGGAGAAAGGTACTATTTTTAACCGAATTCAAAAAGGAGGAGGTTCTCAATTCGACTGTTTATTTTTCAGTGTGTAACCTCAGAACTCTTTACTAGGTGAACCGATTTTGATGATTCTTTTTTATTTGAAATATGGTGCTTCTCATGTGGTCCCATTTATATACAAAAGAACTCTTCAATAAACATGGGCGAATCTCTCGGGATTGCTGCAATCGCATGTCTATTTATTGTTTACTAAGTTTTTCATAACACAACATCACGCCGGTGCGCTTTAAAGTGGTACGCAGATGTGTAAAGCCCGGTACACTGTCATTTCACCGGTTACGTTCAAGTTTTATGTTATTCTTGTAATCTATACTGGCATAACTTTGTGCATCTATAATGCACCTTATTATTGAACTTGCTCACTATGTACCACAACTAAAAAGTGAAAATTATAGACTTTTCTACAAAAAAATACAACCGACTTCCAAGAAAACACTACAATGTGAAAAATAACTTCAATTCGGTGTTAAAAATCGAAGAAACAAAAACAGGAACACTGACTGCCGTAATTGTTATTTTTCACTTCGTAGTGTTTTTTGGAAGTCGGTTGTATTATTTTTAACTAGATACTATTCCGACTCAAAATATGGAAGAAATATGTAAAAGGAATGACGTAGGAAGATTGCGGTTGAATGAAAAATCTCTAGATGATGATTATCTACATAATCTCTGCTGGATTTTTGGAAATAAGCTGATAGTCTCTCTTATGTACTAAGGCTTTTGGTGTTCTGCATCACCAAAGAGCTCGACGGTGTACTTAATGTTAAAGAAAATGAAAAAATTAAGAAAAATATATGAATGATGAATGTAGATCGAGTTGTCAGGTGAAATCTTTTAATAATTGAAACTTCAGACCCCATTTACTGGGTTTTTGAGATCAGATAGGCAATTACTTTATACAAAATACTTGTCTTCAACTGCATTCTGGAACCCGATTCTAAGAGCTCGTTCACACAGAGGTCTGTTTTACAGGTCCGCTTTATCGTATACGTTTTTATTCGGCGCTGACGTATGTAGTTGTATGAGCGAGTTCACACACATGACAGTATTCCAGATTCGGTCATCATCATCATCAGCCTATTAATGTTCCAACTGCTGGGACACATGCCTTCTCTCTGGGAGAGGGAATGGGCCGTAATCCACCACGTGGGCCCAGTGCGGGTCGGTGATGGATTTCACAATTCTTCGATTTTTTGTTTTAGGACATGCCGATTTCCTCACGATGTTTTCCTTCACCGTTTTGAGAGCAGTGGTGATGAAATAATTTACATAAAGTAAATCAACTGCCTGGGCTCGAAACCACGATCTACAACTTGTAAGACGCGGCAAATACCACTGGGCCACCACTGTTCTCTTCCAGATCAAGTAAAAAATACCAATCCGAAAAATATACAGCAGTCCATTTTACAGATCCGCTTTATCATATACGTTTTTATTCGGTAGTGGCTTAGGCAGTTGTATGAGGGAGTTCACACACACAATAGTATTAAAATACAGATCCGATTCGTTTGAAAGTTGGTGGTACACTGAATAAAATGTGGTACTGTAAATGCGGTGTGAACATCACGTCCAGTAGCGACGGATCCGTTAAAAACGATGTTCTGTGTGTACGTACCCTTACATAGTTGGGCAAAGTCTGGGCACTCTATTTTAAAGTCACAAAAAATATAACACAAACAACATCCTAAACCCTGAATTATTAGATTATATTTCACCACTTGCACCTCCAAATAAGCCGACTTAATAAGGTTAATCTCCAAAAAGTCCAAATTAAACTAAGTAAAAAGGTTTTAAGATATTTAATCCAGTTATTAGTCATTCTGTTGTTTAGCAAGGTGATTTCACTGGCGGCTTTGCCCGGGACTCGCCACATTGTTTTCCAACTAAGGGTTAGCGCGGGTTTTACCGTTAGGAGACGAATTTAAATATTGGTCACAATTTGAATAAATATTGTAGCCGCAGCTAATTTATTGTGAGGCGGACACATTTATTTGTTGTTTTGTTTGTCATTTTATTTTATAAATAGGTATGGTGAAGTTTTATTTTGGGTTTTCTGGGTCCCTTTAACATAAATTACTGGTTGAACATACTCAAAACATTTAGATGTAATTTTTGAATAGTCAAATAACCACTATCTTGTAATTTTATATATTAAGTATATCGCATCAAGGCTGGCTGATAGATGCAAACCATCGGGAAGTCAGGATTGGACCCTTAGGTTAAGATATCGTGTGTTGCCAGGTAGGTGGGTCAATCGTGAAAATGAAATCACACAAATTATTCGATACACTGAGTATATTCAAATAGACACATCACACAATCGATCATCAAGGTTAAGCAACGCTTGACGAAGTCGGTCCGTGGATGGGTGACCATTTCAACATACCGAGTTTCCTCCGTGCCTCGGAAAGCACGTTAAACCGTTGGTACTTAGCTGAATCCGGTAAGAATGGAAGCCGACCCCAATATAGTTGGGAAAAGGCTAGGCAGATGATGAGACACAAGTTACATTCTTGCTTATATTACGGATCGACACTGATTCTACGACGTCTTAGCTCTACGGCTGTCAGTACTCAACTGCTATATTCTGTGTTACCTACCACGCAAGTGGTTAGAAAAAGCGCACCAATACGTAGTCGTTCTTGCGTTGCCGCCAGATGGCGTGCTTGCGATTTGTTTTGACGTCCGTACTGTTGACTAAACCCGACATATATATGTATTTTTATTTTCTATATTTATTAAGTTAAGGTATAAGTGTAATTTATATGATTAATAAAGTTTTTTTGTTTATATGAAATTTCCTTATTGTTTCTACACACTGTGTCTTCGTTTATCATCCAACTTTCCTGTCGCAGGTCTGCTGGAAGATATTTCTAATGAAATAAGCAGTACCTTTGTGCTCTTCAATCTGTATTATTTATTTACTCTGTAAAGTGTTTTTGTGTGTACATAAATAAAAATAAATAAATAAATAACCGTTATCTCTGAAGAATAAATATATGGCGGGGACCTATTTTTAACCAACTTCAAAAAAAGGAGGATAAAAAGATAAATAAACAAAAATTAAAGCTGTCAAACCGTAACTTTTATCGTTCCGGTAAAATATATTTGACAATTGAAAAATCGGTTTAAGGCTTGCCAGGCGAGAGACTTTTGTCGACAGAGGTATAACTAATTCCTTCTCTTTCACTTAGAATCATGTTGAAAACATAAAGGAAAACTTGAGAATTTAAACTTGGGAACACACAGACTGATCTTTACCATTTTTGATTAGTATAGATAGCCATTGCAATCCATTCTACACAAGAAATTTGTGTTCTCTGCGGACAAAAGTCCCTTGTCTGAGCAGGCTATTAAGCTGACAAAAAAGTCTGTAAAATATTAAAAACCGCACGTTACATGAAAATGCTTTCGAATAAATAATAATAACTTATAAATCCTGTTTGTTTTAGGTTTTGCAAAAAAAAACTAATTCCTAGTTTTTCAGCTTCAATAAAAAGTTATGAGTTTATAAACACGCTTCAAAATAAAGGTGAGTGTTCACTAGCTAATCGAAGCTATCCGCAGGTCGCGAGCAAGCCGGTTGGAAACGAGATAAACTTTCAGCCAGCGTTTGCGGGTTAATTTACGAGGGAACGTCCAACATGGCCGCAATGCGATTTTAAAACACATTGTGCGATTTAAAAAGTTACTTCTTGCAAGTAGAAGTTATATTTTGTAAGTTATGTTGTCTGACAACTGGGCTGCGAACATGTGTCTTTTTTGTTTACTTCAAATACCTATTTAAACGAATAATTTTTGACACAGATTTCTTATTTACGAGGTAAAATTTTGCATAAAGTGTTCGCTTGTATGCCACCACCTTTAGACGTGTGTCCTTTATTTTGCAAGTAATTTAATTATGCAAGCCGTGAGAAACATATCGAATAATATAAACGCGTAATAAGGTCATATTTATTAATATGACCTTATTACGCGTTTATATTAATCGTAAAATGAGTTAAATGAGTAAAAGTAATTTCTATTGCAACTTATTTTTCTGCTCGAAACATTTTTATTATTTATCGCCATATGGCAGCTCAACCCTCAATCACTTAAATACAATTGCTTTGAAAATCGACTATGTCTTTATTTTTTCTTTTTAACAAAGCCTTTTTGTTCAAATCTCAGCCTAACCTTACTTAATAAGTCCGAAAATGAACCTCAAGGGGCCTTTTTACTCAATAACCGGCGTCAAATTACGCCACAAGCCAAGAATTGTAGTATTTACAATAAAACCAATGTTGGTGGAAACAAAAAAACTCGTTCAAGACTGGAAATGTCGTTATTAAGCCGGCTGTGCTCACTTCGGAGGCGTTTTCTTACAAAAAGATGTTTGCAAGTTGGAAATACTCGGTTCTGTCTTTCCTTGAATTTGTTAGAAATCTTTTTCCTTGCGTGGGCACAAAGTTTTGCCACACTAAGATAAACAGGTAGGGTTTCTTGCCGGTATTCACAGATATTTTTTTTTATTTTCGTTCCGCTAAAGACGACTGTAAGTACCTAACTAGCGGTTTTCTCCTGAGTTTTCTACGGAAATAGAGGAATATTTTCCAAAACAGGAAAATAGTAAAATACCATCTTCTTTTCTCAAAACTTAAAAATAAAATCACTCTTATTATTTAAGTTGAGCAAAGTAAAGGATGTCTACATTTAACACGAGTCTGTGCCTCTTTAACCACTTCTCAAACCCTCATACGCGATATGAAGTAAGTATACACCACAAGGTACCTATTCCACATTAATAATGTATCAACAATCCTAAATATTCACTTAGCGGTACCTTATGTGCGCACCTGTTTAATCCAGACAACCCCAAATTTATTTCGAGCCTCGGCCGAACATAATTACGTTTAATCTTGCTCTTTCATTACTTTATCTAGAATTCAGCCACTTATCTCTTAACTTCATCGGTCATTAAGAGTCACCTAACAGTCACCTCGTAATTTACCTCGTAATTTACCTAATTTTATAGCTAATACCCACATTACCTATCCTAGTAATCGGTTTTCCAGAAAATGAATCGTCGAAATACTTTTAGTTTGATTAATACCTAAAGTACTTGTCGGATCAGATTAAGAACCTTAATCTAAAGAAATTGCTATAGGTATCAATAAAACTTGAAATAAAATAAGTCCAAGAATATCTCACATATTAGAAAATATACTATCATAGGAGAAGATAAGTCGGGCCCTTAGTGGTAAAAAATGCCAGTCAGTTGAGCGGCCACTGCGTCTTAGGCCATTCAATTTGTCGCAGCCAAGAGAGACCCTTCTCAATACGTAATTGACACAAGCTTATCCCCAAACTTAGAACCACAATTTGTTCACATTTCTGTAAATAGTGATTCGCTATTTTCACTCGCAACGTCTTCTATATTTACTGAAAATGTATTGGTAAACAAAATCTTATTCTAGAAACGAGTGATTTTCACTTACCTTCAGGAAATGATAGAACCCACGCGCAAGGTTGACACTTTGATATTATCTAAATTTTCGTGAAATTATCTTGTTCGTAATTTAGGTAGATATGAAGAAAATTACTTGTATAAAAAGGTCTCACTGAAAATTTGTAACATTAATAATATCTGCTTTTAATTTTTGTGAGTTGGGATTACGAAAATAGCTGATTAAAAGATGATGATAATGAATTACTTTTAAACTTTTGATAAATAAATCTAAACATCTTCATGCAATAAGCAGAGAAGAAAAGTGAAACAAAACATTCTAACTCAACTAATCACAAAAAGAAAATTCTAAGATAATAATTCACACCCTTGAAAGCTTTTAAAGTTTCTCAGCGTTCAGTGTAACTTTGTTTTAAAAAGCCATTACTCATTCTTTTGTTAGCGATTGTGACGGCAAATTTTTCACGATGAGACAAATTTTGAGAATAAATTAACCAGTGTTATAATCTTGTGCAATAAAAACCAAAAAGAAGTTTTCGGAGTTTGTTTTCAAGTGTACCTGTGGCTGCCAGTGTGGGGTGTTTTAATTAATTAAAATTAATGTTGCTTAGTTTCTGCACTGCTTCAGATAGTAGCATAACTTCTTCAATCTATCGTGGTTCAAATCTGTAGTGCTACCTCTCGACGGCCGCGACACCTGAATCAGGTGTGGACGCCATTTTATTGTATTGTGTCTGCTAATTATGCGCTTCCTCTCAATATCAGGACGGCCACCAGTCAATATGCATTTAAGCGGAAGTTGCGACATTATTTTCTACACCATTAGCAGAGTCGTCTCAATCACCTTTCTATTAATTTATATATATATATATATATATATAAAGGTTCTATATGGTATTATCAATACATATAATAAATCTGTAGAAAAGTAATTTTTGTACATCGAAAATATTTAAAAAAAAAATAGCCAGGGTATTAAAGGATAACCAACAAAACCTATTTTTGTCTGTTTATCTGTTTATTTGTGCACGCATCACGTGGAATGTACGAAACCAATGAAAATTGTGCGTTACTTGAAGAATTACTTAGTTTTTGTTTCATCGCAATCGGTTTACTCTATCAAAAGTTAGATGAATTTAAAGTGTTCAAGAAGTAAAACTATCACAACACACGCAATTCAGATACTCGGACAGTTGAACTCGATATTCGATAGATGGCGTTGTGCATTTGAAGTGATTTTCTGAATCTCGGTGATAAGATTCGCCGCGAAAAATTGATGACTATAGAAACAAAAATGGTAGGTAGGTAAGTAGGGTAGGCAGGCAGGCAAGTAGGGTAGGCAGTAAGTTTGGCAGACAGATGACGGGTGCGAAGCCGCGGGCACAGCTAGTAGTAAATATATATGTATGTTTATTTTAGCTACAATATATATATATTGTTATTCAATTTTACTTCAATAATTATTTCAATTTGTATGCACCTGCCTTGTTATCTCTCCACCACCCTTGGTTGACTGTTAGAGAATGCCTTAGGCATTAAGTCCGCCTATGTACTTGTATGTTGCTTGAAGTTTTAAATAAATGAATTATGGCCGCTGAAGGTTTTATAAAAATCTCACTGTTAAAAGATAGGTGAATTAAACATAAAGTGAGCTCACTTCGAGTTCGCTTGAAATGCCATTTATCAATTCATCCCTTATAGGTGTAATGACAGTTCACCGTCAATTCAGTTCACATCAAAGTTCACTCTCACTCCACAACTCTGAGATGTTTACAAGATAGACCGTCTGATGTTACCCAGATCTCTCATCGGTCTTTCTTTGGTCATAGAATCATGCGCGGTCATTAATTAAGAAAGAAGTAGGTATGTAATATTTCATGAAACATGGAATTTTCGGCGTAAAACGGGACAAGGCTAAGTCCCTTATACTTATTTCATCTTCAACTTCCATCATCATATATAAGGTACGAAGACAGATTTACAAACAAGAAGATAGACAAGAGACTGACAAAGTATTATATTTTATATATTTACTAGCTTTCCGCCTGCAGCTTCGCCTGCGTGGACTACACGATCAATCAAAGCCAATGTCGACTATTCTGCCAATGTCTATAGTACATTGGAAGAGCAAGTGTTTATGTTATTAGTATACAAAGTATTCATTTAACTGCGTACCATGATGATCAATATGAATCAGCTTAGCCAAACACAGTCTACTCTAGACATTTTCTTCTTCGTTTCGCTCTTGACAGAGCGGTCGTGGTCATGATGAATTTTGTCCAATTGCTGGTGTTGTAACTCGCCTCACGATCTGTCTCCCTTTGGCCCGGTTAGGTGAAATTTTAGCGTACTCATTTACAGGAACCCCAACGGCAGATTTAATTTGATCAGTCCACCTAATTGGTGACCTCCTGCGTTACCCGCCTGTTACCGTTCACTCTGCCCTGCACCACCAGTCGCTCATTAGAGTCGTTATTCCGCCTCGAGACATGGCCAAACAATTTCAGTGTTCGAGAGTTACTACTGCTGATAGACGCTCTTTGATGCCGAGTTCTTGTAGTATGGGGACGTATGTGCGGCATTTTTAACCGACTTACCAAAAAGGAGGAGGTTCTATGTTCGACTTTATGTATGTTTTTTTTTTATATATCCGTCAATTGTGGACCGATATTGAAAATTTGGTGAAGATCTGATGAAGAACTTCGGAGATATACAACAGAACTCTTCAATAAATAACGGCAAATCTCTCGGGATTGCTGCAATGGCATGTCTGTTTATTGTTTATACTATTTCATAACATAAAATCACGCCAGTACGCTCGAAAGGGGTACGCAGATCTCTCATTTCACCGATTATGTTCAAGTTTCATGTTATTCGGGTAATCTATTCTGGCGTTATAGGTATTTACTAAACAAGTTGCCTATTAGGTAAGTAAAACTAAAAAGGGTAAATTAAAAAAAAACTGTATGCAAAAAAATACTACCAACTTCCTACTTTATTTATGGAAGTCGGCGTCTTTCTTAGGTACCATTTTTTGCGATATACACACCGACTTCCAAAAATAAAGTTATTTTTCACTTTGTAGTTTTTTATTTGGAAGTCGGCAGTACTTTTTGCAAAAAAGTTTTTTTTGTACAGTACAGTACATTCATACTTACCCCTATATTCTACGTAATTTCCTCCACTCGACTGAAATTGACAGTTATAGTCTGTTATTTATTGAAATTAATCCAGAGTGCTTTCCGTTGTCATAGCAGCTAAGGTCGAAAAAAATTCCTTCAAAATTACTTACCGTTCGAATCACTTGACCTTCATTAGAAAAAATCTTTAAGGTGAAAATCAAAACGTTCTACACACCTCATCTTATATACCTCTCCAAAATATTCTCCTCACGCAACCATGCATAAGATTTGATAAATTAAGTGTCCACTTAAACTTCCTTTGTTTGGAGTCTTCTAAAAGTATAATAAGGCTTCCTGGCGTGTCCCTTCTTGTTAATCTACCTTCATTAGTCAAGGCTTTGTCGCTCAAGGACACAAACACATCTATAGGTGCCTACAGGATAACTTTAATTGGCTCTTGTTTTGTTAAATCGTGCCTTTATAGGCCCGTCATTTAAAATGTCTCTCAAAAAATGCACTGTAGGTAGCTATTTTTTGGGCTTTTGTTAGGTCAACCAATATTTATATTGTCACACATAGTGTTTGAAGTTTCCAAAGATGTGTGCCAACTGCGTGTTGCTCGGGAAACCTCGAAATTTTTAGGCATTTTTCTGGTTTTGGCTTATAACTTCTAAACGGTGCATTCTACAAAAAAGAAGAGTCGGAAGTATAAATAGACTAATTAGACTAAACTAAAAAACCGCCTATTAGGAAATATTAGATTTCAGGATCTTGTTTGATAATTACATGAAATGTTTTCATATTAAATTAAAATTCTGACACTGTTCTAGAAACTCTGGGTCCAATTCACTTCAATTATATTTTAAGATTTTCAGACGAGCATGTGGAGATTTATTTATTAATTTGTTTTTTGTTAAAAGCTTTTTTTTACAGTTTAGGTTCCTTATATTACCATGAATATACGCATTATTAAGGATAACTTAAAAACGACTCGTGAAATCTTGATCACGAGAAGCACCAGCTTTCAAATAAAGAAAGAATCATCTAAATCGGTTCATAATTCGCGGAGAAATCGCGTAACAAACACACAAAAACATACAGTCGAATTGAGAACCTCCTCATTTTTGAATTCGGTTGAAAACGTGCGCAACCGAAATGTCAACTGAGGCTCTAGACAAGTGACATTCTATCATCGAAAGCGTCGCCATCATTATCATCATCATCATCATATCAGCCGAAAGACGTCCACTGCTGGACAAAGGCCTTCCCCAACCGTCGCCACATTGACCGGTCCCGTGCGTCCCGCATCCATACCTTCACCAGGTCATCGGTTCATCTGGTGGGAGGCCTTCCAACGCAACGTCTTTCGGTTCGCGGTCGCCACTCCAGAACTTTTAAGCGTCACCATAGCGATTGTAAATAAGTCAAAAATCCGGCCAAGTAAGAGTCGGTTAAATATTTATTATTCCATGACGCTTGTCAACCCCATACATATTTTTTATGGTTCCGTACCCAAAGGGAAAAACGGGACCCTATTAAAGTGCGCGCAAGATAAGTCTGCGCGCGGCCAAAATCGGAACTAATCGTTTGTCAAATATGTCAGGTGTCAAGAGAGTGTTTTAATCCGTGTTTTTATTCGTTTCCGAAGTAAATAATCGCCATCATTATGCCAAAGGTAATTTAAAGTGCTGGCAGGGATGTTTACTTGAAGTGAACAAGACAATAACGGGCCTACGGTACCGTTTTACAAAGATATAGCCCGCGTTGCTTATTTGACAGGTAACTTTTACCATACCATACCATGATATGATATGATGAATACCATTATAGTACAATTTCCCTAAATTTTCGTACTACCGGTGCCTGTAGTATTGGTTTTTGGGTGGTACATAAATATACCAGCGGGACAGGACCGGCATTATGTAATATAATGCATCATTGTTATTTTGTTTTAGGCGTTTCTGAACGCACCGTCATCTAAATAACTCAAGAGGGTTATGTGGCAGCAGCTCCTTCAAAAATTGTTGAATAAGAAATTAAAAAATAATTGAATTTGACGGTATTAGCCACTGCAGGATTGTTAGACCAAATTTAACAGTAGTCATACTATATATGACTAAGTATTCAATAAAAGATTGACAATCATTACATGAATCTTTTTTCATCATATTCTATGCAAGTAGAAAAAGCTAGTTTCGAGTAATAAAAAATGACTAATGATTAAATGAAGGAAAAAAGATCAGTTATGCTGGCAACATTAAGCACGCCACCCGTCGCGCGCAGACTTATCTTGCGCGCACTCTAAGACTCCACTATCCGTCTGTCTCTCTGTCACTAGGCTGTATTGATAAACCGTAAAAGCTAGACAGTTAAAATTTTCTCAAATGATGTATTTGTGTTGCCGCTATAACAACAAATACTAAAAACAGAATGAAATAAATATTTAAATGGGGCTCCCATACACCAACGTGAATTTTTCCGTTTTTGCGATAATGGTACGGATCCCTTCGTGCGCGAGTCCGACTCTCACTTAGCCGGTTTTTTTCGGGAGCCCCAGGTGTTTCTTGCGGCATTGACGATATCGTCAACCCTTAACGCGCTTTTACAGGATTATATCACTAATTATCCAGCCCCAAGCATCCAGCAATAAGGGAACGGAAAGCAAAAACACAAATCACAAGATAACAGTAGCGCCTGTAGTGCCACGGAACCACGGAAGTTTCCCGAAAATTCTCAACTTTGTTTCATAAACTCATTATTCATTCTTTTGTTGGTGTCTCGGCTTCGCTGCAAAATTTTATGACACGAAAAGAAATTACTTGAACAAATTAAAACGCTATGTAATCTCGGCTGGCGTCGCTGATAAAGATTTTGTATAAATACTGTTTAACCAGGTGCCTGCTTTTACTTGGAAGGTTTTAAGAGACAGACAAAGTTTGGTATCGATGGCAACTTTTTTATCGGTAAATAATATTTGTTCTTTTGAGATTCATTTCTCTGTCGCAAATTTAATTGAGGTATCAATTTTGATGTAACTGGCTTACCAATTTTTTTAGTTGATGCTACTTGCGGTATGGTATCTTTAATCCTCCTTCCTTCTCATTGTAATTATAATAATAAAAACAGAATGAAATAAAATAATAAAAATAATAATAATTATTGTCATTACGGCCAACGGCCTGATGGCCAAGAGCCTCGACGACCATCTGTCGGTTGGATCAAGGGTCTGATACAGAAGGCAGTACTCCTCGATACGGCTCGCATTGTGAGGAGATTCCTGTCTCTGGAGCCCTAACCACCGGTAGCTTGGACCCTGTTCCCGATATCGGCGGACAACCATTATTTTTTATATTTTTAAATGTTTTTTTTTATGATTTGTTTTTATAAAGAAATATTTAAAAATGTAAATTTAAAATGTGTACATAATTAAATAAATGATAATAATAATATACGGCTCGCATTGTGAGGAGGTTCCTGTCTCTGAAGCCCTATCCACCGGTAGCTTGGACCCTGTGCCCGATACCGGTTGGCCTCTATTTTTTATATTTTTAAATGTTTTTAAGTTTTCTGTTTTTTAATATTTAAAAATGTAAAGAAATAAGAAAGAAGATAAATAAAGGAATAATAATATTGGCTCTCCTTGGAAAATGAGAACTGGCGCAAGCCATAGGCATTTTCTACCAGTCGACCTTTGGGTGATGCAGAGACAAATAGTGGTAGGTGCAATATTGAAAGTAAAGCACGATACCTAAGGTAGGTTTATTCAAATACAATGCTATACTTACATACTATAAATACATACAATAGATACTCAAACAATAAATAATAATAATAAGTATTTGGGTATGTCGGAAGCGTTAGGTATCAGCACTACTGACATGAAGCAATCGTTGAGGGAACGCTTCTTTGGCCGCCTGAAAAAGGTATTCAATAGCCTTCTTTCAGGCGGAAACAAGGTGCGCGCCTTCAACGGTTGGGTCATGCCAGTATTGTTGTACTCTTTTGGCATACTCAAATGGACTCAAACGGAACTCGACGCCCTGGATAGGCGGGTCCGTACACTGCTGACTGCAAATCGAATGCATCACCCACGATCGTCAGTCATGAGATTGTATATCCCGCGGAAATGTGGAGGCCGAAGCTTTTAAATGCCAAAAACCTCCACAACCGCGAGATATGCAATCTCAGGGAATATTTTCTACGCACCGACGTAGGTATGCATCGAGATGTAGTAGCAGTGGAAAGGGATTCACCCCGCTCTCCATGGCGAATGAGAACTGGCGCAAGCCTGTAGTGCTTGACACTAACGACCGCAGGGAGGTATGGCAGAGTAAGGAGTTTCACGGACGCTTTTTCCGGTCCCTACATAGGTCCGATGTAGAACAGTCAGCGTCCGTAGCCTGGCTGCGTTTCGGTGCAACCGAAGGTTTTGTTTGTGCAATTATGGACGAAGTTATAATAACGAATTGACATCTGTCGGGCATGTCACCGCCCGGGTGAATCGATCCGCCACATCATATCTGGTTGTTTTCGTCTAGCTAACAAAGAGTACTTGCATAGGCACAACCTTGTAGTCAGGATTATAAGCAACTTGCTCTGAAATCCATTCTTGCCAATTGGAGGTACCGTACTACAGGTGTGTGCCCGACCCAGTTCTCGAAAATGGTAATATCACATTGTACTGGGATCGGTCCATCATCACTGACAGGACTATCGCTAATAAGCCTGATATAGTGGTGGTGAACCGAATCGAGAGGCGTGCAATGATTGTCGACATAACTGTTCCGCATGACGGGAACCTCGTGAAAGCCGAGAAAGATAAGCAAATCAAGTATCTTGACTTGGCTCGCGAGGTTGTCGACATGTGGGATGTGGACACAGCGATGATTGTACCGATAGTCGTGTCAGCCAATGGCTTAATAGCCACGAGCCTCGACCAACACCTTAGGAGGTTCTCGTTAGGCGGCTGGATCAAGGGCCTGATCCAGAAAGCAGTATTGCTGGACACGGCTCGCATTGTTAGGAGGTTCCTCTCTCTGGAGCCCTGACCGCCGGTAGCTTGGATCCTATTCCCGATACCGGTGGGCCTCTATTTATTATATTTTTAAATGTTTTTCTTTTTTATATGAGTTTTATAAAAATATTTAAAAATGTAATTAATAAGAAAAGAGTTGAATAAATGAAATAATAATAATAATATTGGCTCTCCTTGGCAAATAAGACCTGGCGCAAGCCTGTAGTGCTTGACACTAACGACCGCAGGGACGTATGGCAGAGTAAGGAGTTTCATGGACGCTTTTTCCGGTCCCTACATGTGTCCGATGTAGAACAATCAGCGTCCGTAGCCTGGCTGCGTTTCGGTGACCTCTTTGGAGAAACCGAAAGTTTGGTCTGTGCAATTATGGACGAAGTTATCATGACGATTAACTACTGGAGATTTATTGTGAAGGATGGCACGGTTGATACTGTCGGGCATGTCACCACTCGGGTGAATCGATCCGCCACATTATCTCGGATTGTTTTTGTCTAGCTAACGAAGTGTACTTGCATAGGCACAACCTTGTAGCCAGGATGATCCATCAGCAACTTGCTCTGAAATACACTCTTGTAGCATCGGAGGTACCGTACTACAGGTATGTGCCCGACCCAGTTCTCGAAAATGGCAATATCACATTTATTTATTTATTATTATTATATACTTTATTGTACACCACTTAAATAATTACAGGACAAAAAACATTTTTAAAGATAAGTGTACAATGGGCGGTCTTATCGCACAGGGCAATCTCACATTGTACTAGGAAAGGTCCAAATTCACTGACAGGACTATTATAGCCAATAAGTCTGATATAGAGGTGGTGGACCGAATTGAGAGGCGTGCAATGATAGTTGACATTACCGTCCCGCATGACGGGAACCTCGAGAAAGCCGAGAAAGATAAGCAAATCAAGTGTCTTGGCTTGGCTTGGCCTGATCCAGAAAGCAGTACTGCTGGACACAGCTCGTATTGTTAGAACCTATCAACCACCTACCTATGGAACCCTGACCGCTGGTAGCTTGGACCCTGTTCCCAATACCGGTGGGCCTCTATTTGCTATGTTTTTAAATGTTTTTGATTTAATAAAAATATTTAAAAATGTATTAAATAAGAAATGAGTTAAATAAAGGACATAATACACCCACCGCAGTATAGCTACGTTGACGTCGTGGTTGGGCTTGCACGCTTCAATGATCCCTAGGTCTATGCCGGTAGACGAGGTTTACTTTGACGCAACATGCCTAAGGTGAGGAGCCAGACTAAGAGAGATACAATCCGCAGGGCAGCTTTGTGGCGAGCTGGTGGGCAGTGGCGACCCCACGGACCTGATCTCCAGGGAGAAGTCTTGTCCCTCATCTCCGGCTTGTCTTTATTGGCCGGTCGGAACACTGAAGGGTAACAGAGCTCCCACCTCTCTCTTGCCTTAATTGGCTGGCTTGAGTGAAGATTGGCAAAAGCAAACGTGCTCGGATGAAGGAAGTTAACCCAGTAAGATGCTGGTAGGGATCTTGACCGTACTTCCGGGATTGTTCTGATAGCCGTGGTATACCTCTCCACTCGTCAAGCACCTACGGATATATTGCCCCCTCGGCGTTTCGTCATTAAACCCTTTCTGGGGGCCCATTAATTGAGTGTGCCAGTCACCCCCTGCCATTTTATAGCCGTGTAGTTCAACAGTGGTCAGGCAGGAGCCAGTAGTCCTCCTATAGTTTTAAGCAATCGATTTACTAAACCTACCAAACCCATAGCCCAATACATTTTTTCTCCATATTTAACCGAAGATTGCCCTTAGGTGCACTTGCGCAGTGCATACAGGGATAATCGTCGGTTGGTGTCACATTTCTTGATACATGCCTAACAAGGCCTCTGCGAGTTGGCTTCAGCCCCTTTCCGGCCCCCCCGCACGCCTTTCAAAGGACCGGGACGGCGGGACCCCAGGGTCCCGAGATTTTCAAAGTATATCTTAACTAAACACAATGGATTTAAACTTATAGTATATTAAAACTGGACTCTTAAACTAAATTAATTATTTATGCTTACATCTGTTGTTTTTATTATTTTTCCCAGATCTGTTTGCCAATTGGCAAAGGCCTTCTCCAACATTTTCCATTCTTTCCTTTCCTGTCTCACTCTGTTCCACATGACTCCGGCCACTTGTCTAATGTCGTCGTCCCATCTTTTTTGTGGTCTACCTCTCTTTCTCGTGCCCTCTTTAGGATACCACTGGGTCACCCTTTAGCTCCATCTGTCGCATCCTCTTATCACGTGGCCAGCCCATCTCCATTTTAGTCTTTTGATTTTAATTGTTACATCTGTAGTTTTTAATTTGTTTCTGATGACGAATTTTTTCAATCTGTCAGACATTCTTTTATTTAGCATACTCCTTTCCATTGCGTACTGACAAGTTGCTAGTTTGTTTAATATTTCATGATTTAGCACCCATGATTGACATCCGTACGTCAGAACAGTTAGTATGCAGGTGTTAAACAGCTTACTTTTTAAGTTTATATGGATTTTTTTATCTTTCGTAGCCTCTCTCAGGCTCCAGTATTGCTCTATTCGTAATTCTTCTCTCCGTTTCCTTTCGCATGGGTTCTTTTTGAGTTATAAGCTGACCTAGATAGATGTACTCGTCAGTGTAGTCTATTTCAGTGTTTCCTAGTTTAATATTCTCATTGTAGCATTTTGAAACAAACATACACACATAATCATTACTGCATAATTATTATTTTAATTATTAGAAACCTTTAGTTATAATCTAAATAACGCCCGAACCGAGCGGAAAATTTGGAGCGCCGACCTATCTTAAGTGTGATAGTGGTAGAAAGAATAAGAAGTAGAAGATTTATAATCTCAATCACGGCCTAATAAACAAACATAGCATAGCATTCGAATCCCAAACCCCAAGCAAAACAAAAGACGAATGCCACCACAACTTTACCAAACATAAGCATTGCTGAGCGGCAATCCCATGATGAATCCTAAAATAACATGGCGCTCAGATATCTACAAATTCTACAAACCAGTTCATTATATCAGTACTTTAATTACAAACTTGTCCGAAGTGTTGTCGGGACAATCAGCGTTGCATCTCAAATATTTATTCAAACTCGGGAGTGAAAACAAGCCGTATGACGTCACAGCATACAGTTGAGCGCTAGCGTAGAGTTGTAAGGTAAATGAGATGCGATGTGCAGGGAGGACATTGTTTTAAGTCATACCTAGTCTCTTGTTCGTGCTAAAGTTCACTTTTAATTTCGGTGCGAGGGTGTTTAGGTCTGGTTCATACTGAATGGCAATGAATCTTTTTGGTTTTGAAATGAAGTGTCTGTATATCTCGATGTTTGTCAATCAATCACGCATCAACAGATTTGTTCGAAACTTGACACACGGGTAGAAGAGTTGGTAACATTCGAAAATAATCACACAAAATCAAACTACTGGAACAAATACTATCATATGTTCTTATCGAGGCCATGATCTACTAGAGTTCATGTTTTCGTGTTCAGCCGTTGATGATCACAATCTTATCCTGGAATTTAACACTTCTAAAGATCACAACATCAGGCACTCTACCTCATTCATCATCAAACGCCTGTATCTCTTCTAAATCGTGGTCTTCATTGCTGAAGGTCGTGCCCGTCCTGAAAAGCTTTGACAGATTCTTTAACAAGCTGCTTCCAGGCCATTTGTCTTCAGCTCTTGTCAAGGCAACGGTCACAGCGAGTACAAAAGTGCCTCAAATGCGCAAAGTAAAAGCCTCGTTCAGCATAAAAATTCTACTAGCTATACCAGTATCTTCAAGAGCGTGAGTCCACCGCTGTTTACTGCGCAAACAAACTAAACAAATGAACTTTTATTCAAGTTCCTTCGCTCGGTCACTTTACAATGAGCTCGCATGGCACTAATTAGACTGGTGGACAAATTAATGACGTGTATTCAGGACTTTTTGTCGCCATGTGAACTGGGTGCTAGGTTACACAGTAGAGAGGAAATGGCGCGGCATTCGTTCCAGACTCGGAGTATTTAAGATACAGAGTGTTTAGTAGCAAATTTCGTTTTTCATTATACTTTTAATTACAGTCGTGTACACAAAAATATTTCGCAACAATTGTTAATTTTTGTAAAGAGTTAAAAATAAACGTTGTTCGTGAAAAAATCTTGGATTAATTAATATTTATCACGGATATTTTATTTTTGACATATTACCTTGGTAAAGTACCTATTTACAGGGACCCAATACCTACTTGCATTTTTATCACCCATTTAAGGCCGTACCCTGACCAAAAAATCAGCATGAGATATGAGCATTCCTATTGGCCTAGCGGCACTGGTGGCGCATGAATTACGGTAGTGAATACGCCCAGATTTTAGAATAAAATCTTTATAAAATCGAATATTGGTCTTTTGAAAAAAAAAAAACTTACAAAATGTTCGTTATCGAATTGTCTATCCATTAGTGTTAGTATAAAAAAATATTAATGAAACTTTACGAGGAGATGCATGCTATCAATAATTATTTCACATTTTTATGGTTTTGTTGGAAGGAGATTAGTGACACATATACCTCTTTGAAAAAAAATCTGTACTACAATTTTAGAATTAACATTATGTAGAAATTTAATGTATTTTTATTAATTGATCTTTCTTTTCAAATAAAGAGTAGATAGCTCTTAAAAACTGCACAAAATTCGACTAGTGCGGCGTTTTGTTCGGGGACGCGCCTTAATGTTGCCTAGTAATTTGACCAACGATTGACATAGCCTTTTGAAAGGTTCCTTAGTGAGGTGAAACAACGGTTATTTGTCTGATTCTGATTGTTTAAAAATTGTAACTGCAGAGCAACGCCGTTCCGCTCACAAATCATTGTCACTCCATGTGCCATCTATTCTGTGTTTTCGACGTGGATGCATTGTCCACTCGCACCTCTGTGGATTGTTTCGCGCGGATATTTCGCGTCTGACAGTATTTGAATTGTCACAAGCGTCTGTATTGTTCCGTAGTTTTCCACGCCGTTGTTATTTATTTGTATCCTATGTTTAATTAAAATGGTTTATTACTGGCTCAAAAAACTGTTTTTTTTATAAAGTAATTATTATAATAACTCATCTTTTAGGATGACTCGAACATATTCAGTTTTCTTGTAGACGGATTGAATTGAGAATTCTTTATTTTGGTTTTAAACGCCTTACGTATTTTTATCGCAAAAATATTATTATGTATAATCATTTATTTTAAATGTCAAAAGGTCGAGAAAAAAATAAACAACATCACAAGCAAACACGACACCTCCTTCACAGGGTGACATTAATGGAAGTGACAGAAATATAACCTCCTGTCCGTCTACTACACCAAGTGGAAAGCTCACACAATGGCCACGCATACGAGTGACTTGGCAGCTTGGCAGCCAGGCTTGACTTGGCAGCTCAGAAGCCCTGCCACTCTGATTAAGAAAACACCTAACACTTTGCAAGCAAATGCTCCTTCGTCAAAAGCGCGACTTCAAAGAGATCTGTTGACTTTTGAAATGTTAGACGCGTAGGTTTGTTCCACGTGAGTGATCTTAGAGCCAACTTTCAGTGGGTACAGTCGTGTGCTAAGGGAAGGTTTATATTGGAGAAGTAGTGGAGTGAGATATTAGTTTCTGTGATGCTGAAGTTCTAAATAAGTGAAAAAAATGTTATGTCTTATTAAACACAATGGCTTAATTGTAATAGCTCAATCATCATCTTCCTGCCCTTGTCCCATCTTGCTTGGGGTCGGCGCAACGCGTTTTCTTCTTCCATACCGTCCTGTCCCCCACCACGCTATCACTGACTCCCTTTTCTTTCATATCACTCCCAACACAGTCTATCCATCTTTTCTTTGGCCGTATTACAATTGGATGGATGTAGAAGGAGGGCCTCTCCATCCATCCCGTTGTAATAGCTTAATGAAACAACGTATCCAGAGTATTTCTAGATGAAAACCTTTTCTATGTGGCGAAATCCTCATGGATACCCTCTGTCTGGGGAGAACGGAGATTTATGTCGGACTCTAACTGACTAAAATCCCATACGGCTGCTCATATCAGCACATACTTCCTACTTCTACTAGTAAGGTTAGCTAAATTCGAGAGGTTTACTGAAATACCAGGTACGTAGGTAGAGTGTAGTCTTCAAACAAGAATTCTATCTCCATTTAAAAGACTATATATTCGTTATGTAAGCCCTTCTTTACGCAGAACCGTAAACACACGCTTGTACATTCGTCTATGTCCGTCCGTACAGACTTTATTCAACATTAATGCTACTTTATTCTCCCTTTAAAAGAGACTTATAAATATTTAACTGGTCCAAGGTTACAGTTGCCTTAATTGTAAAATAAACTTCTCTTCCTGACTGCTGTTGGTTTCAAAATATCTCTTTAAAAACCGTCTAAGTGCGAGTCGCACTCATGCACGATGGGTTCCATACTATTATCGTAAAAAACGGCAAAAAAACATGTTTCTTGTATGGGAGCCCCACTTAAATATTTATTTTATTCTGTTTTTATTTATTTTAATCTGTGAAAATTTCAACTGCCTAGCTATCACGGTTCATGAGATACAGTCTGGTGACAGACAGACAGACAGACGGACCGCGGAGTCTTAGTAATAGGGTCCCGTTTTTACCCTTTGGGTACGGAACCCTAAAAAAATAATGTTGTTCAGTCTATAATTATATTATGCAGTCTCATTAATTTACTGTAATTTAAGCGTTATTACGTTAAAAAACCGACTACGGTTCGGTATGGTTCGGTTTGCCGAACGTTCCGGTTCGAATCAATGGCCGACCTTCATTAAAATCGGAGATTTTTATCTAATTTAATTACAACGGCTTTATTCGTGAAAGTGATATTTTTAACACGAAAAGTAAAATAAAATTTTACGAGGTTCAGAAAATGCGTATGGGCGTGTAACCTTGGGAAAATTGTTGCCTAACGGAAAAATATTGAGAGATGAATATTATTATAGTCATTGTATGTTGAATTTTATATTGTAATAGCCTACCCCCTACCCTACTTACTTTCCTACCTACGTTACTTGCCCACCGACCTACCATTTTTTTTTCTAGGGTCATTCTTTCGCGGCGAATCTTAACTACGCCATTCAGAAAATAACGTCAAATGCACAACACCATCAATCGAATATGGAGTTCAACAATCCGAGTATTTGAATTGCGTGTATTGTGATATTTTACTTTTTGAACACTTTAAATTCATCTAACTTTTTATAGCGTGAACCGATTGCGATGAAACAAAAACTAATACTTCAAGTTTTGCACATTTTTTACGTAAAAATGTATGTACATTAGTTTCGTATTTTTTACGTAATGCGTGCACAACTAAATAGACAAAATTTCCAAAAATGCTGGCAATGGGTTCTTTTGTTTATCCTTTAACAGCCTGGCTATTGTTTTTTTGGAAATAAATTCGATGTACAAATAAATTGTAGTTCTAAAAACTAAAAAACACGCTTTAATGGTAAGGATAATGGGACAAACTGTTTAAATTATTGCATTGTCATCGGTCCTTGATAAGTGTGCAAAGTTTCAAATCAATCCAACGTTTTAAAGTGGGTGAAAATCACGTTCAAAGATTCCGTTACATTGATACATTGTTACATTGATACATTGATACATAGATACATACATACCAAGCTAATAAAAGCGTGTTAAAAAGACTTTTCTACAGTTTTATTTTTTAATTCTTCGTTTACAAAATCAGGGATCGGCTTTTCCTTGTATATGTTAGTGGATGGCTAAAATTAACCTATGGTAAATTCCTCTAAAACCTTCATACAAACTAGTTTTTTGCAACGACTACCAAAGAAAAGTTCCTATGCATGAAACTGCACGATTTACATATTAAGCTTGGACATAAGTGGCCGGCTAATAGGACATACGCTTGTACCAAATACTGGCCAGTATGCTAAGCACCATAACGGGCTTTTACTACACCAAGAGCTTGCTCTTGGTGTAGTCAAAGCCCAAGCTCAAAGCTTTGTGATACGCTAAGGGGTTCCGTTTGCTTATGATATTTTAGACTTCACGGTCCAACTTTTGTGCACGACTTACGAGGGTAGCTCTGCAGCGCAGTGTTGATCAAATTAATATGAACACTCGCCGAACAAAAACGCGTTAGCTAATTGCAACTCGTTTTTGTTACGAGACGGATTCTCATTCACTTTTTGAATAAAAAGTAAACCGAATGAATGAGATATCTTACATTACGCTACCATTTTAACTTTTTTATCTCAACGAGCTAAGTAAATATTTATGAGCAGTAGTGACAGTATCTCGCTAACTTACATAAAAATCGACTTTCTCGACTCACGGAGTAATTTCTCTTAAAAATTCGGTTCTCTCGTTGAAGCACCGAAACACGTTATAAGGTCACAAGCGAGAAGGACAATTTGTTTAACTTTTCAGCTTACATTAGCCAAGATGAGTTTCCCCGGTTCTCTTATGAAAGTCGGCCGGCCACTTAGCGCTACCATAAAAGTTAAATGCTTCATAAATCATAGTGAGGGGGGGAACAGGACTCAGGAGCCGCTGTAATGAACTGCCGTCTTATTAATAATAACTTGTTGACGGTTAGATCCCTAAAAGCTGGATATTAACTCGACATGGAACACGGCAACAGCTTGATACAATACAGTGACATGTTATATGATTTTAAAATAACGACATTCGAAATACGAAACAAAAGACACGCGATGTATTGAACGCATAGCAATATTTGATACACCTGTCTCTTGTTATAGCAAGGTATGTTGGGCAAATTGAATTCTACAAGTGACTTGCATTCTTTGCAACTCTGAAACTGCAATTTAAAAATAATAACATAAGACGCGCGGTGAATCAACGAATCGTATGCTACAAAATGATTACATTACGAAATAAAATAATGTTAATTAAAAAAATCAAAAATCTCGACTGCTTAAAAAGCGAACTAAAAAGACGTAAACAAGAAGAAAATCATGCTGTGCAGTCGGAGGATACATATTCGCGAGCTGGCTGACCAAAACCAGATGTGATGTTATTTTATTTATAACTTTTTAGTTTTTTAGGTACATTTAAACAAATATATTTTTGAAATCACCTCTTAAAAACCTTTACTTTGTTACACCACACGATGGGTTTGGAAGAAAAAAACAAATTGGGCCCCCACGGTATGGAGCCCAAATACCGCCATTTTTCTATTTTCCAATTTTAATGTAGCCAGTGACACTCGCAGGGTTAAGACGAATCGATGGACGTAAGAATTATCAAAATCGGCCAACACCTTTGGTCTCTAGAACGCCACATACGAACAAAACATACATACATACATAGACTGATAAACACATTACCCTCCTTCGGCAGTCGGGTAAATAGGTTGATTCCCTTTTCCACTTTCATCGATCCCTTTATTGAAAGTGAGCAAAATTTCAATTAATGCCATTCTACAAGGCAAGTATTCGACAAACAGAGGATGAAAGCTTCCAATCAGTCAGAAACTGTTTGCTCGACAAACTCTCCGGGCTCGTGGTTAGCTCGAGGCTCGACCAGCAACTGACCTTGTGCGTAGCTAAGTACCCAAGTTATTTACCGTCACTTATACTTGAACTAACCAATAAGGGTTCAATTAGCCTGGCTAACTACTTGACAGACCTCTGACCCATTTCTGAAGTACATTAAATTACATAAATTGAGCAAGTAGAGATTCTTTGAAGGAATTGTATGAGTGTTCTAGTTTCATGAAGTTACTAGGTTATATTTATTTATGAGTAACCCAGTTTTGCAGGTAGCCTTTGGGTGCGGGCATCGTGGGTCTCTAGGACCTAAAGATTGTTTTAATAAGCCGCATTCGTATGAAAGCATCCGTCTAAGTATTGATTTTAATCTTCTAAGAAACTAGATCTTTTGACCAACCCAGTCTAACTCCTTAACCTTTTACAAAAAAACAAGAAAAGAACCCACTAAGAACTTAACAGTACCTATTATAAACAAATTATTATCCATGCAGTCGGCGTTCATGTTTTCGTTTCTTCGTTTTTTGACACTGCCTTCCGAAATTGAAGTTATTTTTCACTTTGTAGTGTTTTTTTTGGAAGTCGGTTGTATTTTTTTGTAAAAAAGTTTTTTATGTAGATTTGCGATTGGCTTTTGTCCTTGACTTTTATTCGGACTATAATTTGTTTATAATACTGTTAAGTTCTTAGTGGGTTCTTTTCTTGTTTTTTTGTAAAAAAATATTTTTCACCTTTTAGTGGTACATAATGGTCAAGTTCTATAGTAAGGTACCTACAATGCCCAGTGATGCCAGAATAGATTACCCGAATAACATGTAATTTTAACATAACCGGTCGTATGAGAGTGTACCAGGGTGACCTGTGCACATCAGCGTACCCGTTTAGAGCATATTGGCGTGATGGTTTGTTACGAATTGGTGAAAACAATAAACAGACATGCGATAGCAACTAACCCAAGAGATTTGCCGTCATTTATTGAAGAGTTCTATTGTATAACCTTAAGTTCTTCATCAGATCTTTACGAAATTTAAATGGGACCATTTCGAAATAAACTTCTTTCGAACAAAAAAGTGTTCCTGTTTTCATTTCTTCGTTTTTTGACACCGACTTCCGAAATTGAAGTTATTTTTCACTTTGTAGTGTTTTTGTTTGGAAGTCGGTTGTAATTTTTGTAAAAAAAAAAAAATATTTTTCACTTTTCCAATAACATGAAACTTAAATAAACAAAACCGGTGGAATGTGAGTATACCAGGGTGAACTGTTCCCCTTTAATGCGTACCAGTGTGATGTTATGTTATGAAATGGTATAAACAATAAACAGATATGCGATTGCAGCTATCCCGAGTGATTTGCCGTCATTTATTGAAGAGTTCTGATGTACATCTCCGAAGTTCTTCATCAAATCTTGATGAAAATTAAATGGGACCACATGACAAACACCAGCTTTCGAATAAAAAAATAATCATCAAAATCAGTTCACCCAATAAAAAGTTCTGAGGTAACACACATAAACAAAAAAAAAACAATCGAATTGAGAACCTCCTCCTTTTTGGGAATTCGGTTAAAACATTTCTGTAGTGCCTACCTTCTCTTAGTTTAATCTCGCAGAAATTCAAAACCCCTAGGATATAACAATTATATTCATACCTTATATATTCTGTACCAAATTCTGATAATTCATCCTTCAGTGAGAAAATTCTGTTAATCATAAAGATTACAAGTTCTTATCCACAGGTTAAGCGCAGAATATAAAATTACCTTACACGCCACGCAAGTAGAAAACGATGAGCGAACAACTTGAATTATGGGCGGTGGGAGCGTGTTGCTGCAACAAGCCACCGCAACACGCTACTACAACTTGATACACTATTAGCATCTTTAGCTTCTAGTTGTGTTTTGCTAAACGACTTCATGAAGTATTTAATGTTTTTCTTTTAATCTTTTCTTAGGCACATTTTGCATCTGGCGTAGACGTTGTTCAAACGTACGCCACATCAACGATATGGCTGTTTCTTTGTTAATTGGCTAGGAGTAACACAGATTTGTGACCGATAACGATGGGAGTCGTGTCGTCCCCGCAAGAAGGCGAGGCGAGCGGTCACAGCGACTTCCGTTAATTTGTGGCGCTTTGATATTCGAAACCGAGTTATAATTTTACTTTAAATAGTAATAGTGTGTCTTCTGCCTTGAGGATAAAAATGTCACGGATATTTATTATATAAGTAATTCATGTGTAGCTTCATTCGTAGAAGGCGCCAATAATTTTGGAAGCGGTTTAAAAACGGCTTACACTATCAGTGAGCGGTGGTGGCCCAGTGGTATCGGCCGCGACTTACAAGTTGTAGGTCATGGGTTCGAGCCCAAGCAGGCGCTTTACTTTTTGTAAATTATTTCATCACCACTGCTCTCAAAACGGTGAAGGAAAACATCGTGAGGAAACCGGCATGTCCTAGAACCAAATATTCGAAGACATGTGACATCCACCAACCCGCACTGGGCCCGCGTGGTGGATTACGGCCCATTCCCTCTAAGAGAGAGGAGGCCTGTATCCCAGCAGTGGGAACATTAATAGGCTGATGATGTGATGATGATGTGAACACTATCAGTTAAGATCCTTTCTCGAAAGGGTTTCATTGATACGAGATTTACACGGGTTCATTTTTAAGTCGATTTTAGCCTCACAACAAAATTTACCATAATATTAATTTCAACGAAGCCGCAGTTGGCACAATAACTGGCATGAAAGATTATCAAACGCACATTAGCGCAGTGATCGGTTGAATGATTTTTCACCAGCCAGTCGCGTCACTAGGTTTGCCGTTTGCGTTTAGTTTGTGACGTGTCGATAACTTCTTTCTAGGAACCAAGAGGTAAACTCACAAGCTTGAGTGAATTGTTAAGTTAAACACTCCTCATGTCGTGTTCCTCTTTACTGGGGGTCGTGTTTTCCCCCGTCGTCATGGAAACAACTTTTCCTGAACCAGTTTGCGCCATCTATGCCTGATTTTTGCGTTGTGCAGTTTGGTATTCCACGATGTGCGGACTTGGTCTGACTATCTGATTGGACTGGGTCGTCTAGGACGCTTACCTTCGATTTTACTAGTCACCATCAGCTATTCGGGGTTGTGTCCATCCTTTCTGGCAATGTGACCGAAGGCCTCAATATTTCTACGAAGGCAGATCTTGGACAGTCTGGCCTTTAAGTTCAGTTTACGGAG
This sequence comes from Orthosia incerta, assembly GCA_948252205.1. Lineage (NCBI taxonomy): Eukaryota > Metazoa > Arthropoda > Insecta > Lepidoptera > Noctuidae > Orthosia > Orthosia incerta. The sequence goes on from OX411747.1 coordinate 13,487,361, forward strand.
GATATAGTCATTGTTGCAAGGTTCTCCAAGGCATTTGTAAAATCTCCCTCCAGTACCACATCTCAAATGCATCTATGCGGTCACGATCGGACTTCTTTAAAACGTGAATTCTTCGGACCCGTAGCTGAAGATGGAAAACACCAGGGAGTTGACCACATTGAACACTAGTTACTATAAAAATGTGAAATGTAAAACTGTACTTACTTTTCCTGTAATTTTTCAAGAGAACGGCAGAATAACGGAAAGTAAGAAAAACTATTTCGGAAACTGACACTGGAAACTTTAGTAACCAAAAATGTCTTAGTATCATAAAATGAAGTACCACGCTAACAACAAACAAACAAGAGTTTCTAACCCATACACCATAATAGTTCCCAGCCCTTTATTCAAGCAAACAGATGAATTCATAACTCACAGTTGGCAAGGAGTTGTCGCCACTAAGATATCGTGACATTTAGCTCCGTCGCAGATAAACACAGCATCCAGCCATCCGAGAGACCTGATATTATCCTCTATAAGTACCAAGTACTGTTAACCAAAGAAGTTGGTATGCTGGCTGCTCACTAAACTTCTTTTAAAATCTTCACCCCTATAATTCCTGAACAAGTATACTTAATTCCTAAACCTGGAAAAATCTAAATAGAATCCGCAGCAAAGACAACCTTCATAGGTGTGGGTTCTCGAATGATACCGATGTCCAATGTTCGTGCGGTGTCTATACGCAGACCATGGCCCACCTTTCATGATGTAACGCATGCCATGTAACCTGTACATATGGGGACCTTATGGCTGCGTCGGCAAGGGGTGTTGCCTTGGCTGAATATTGAGCCAAACATAATATTTGAAAATTGAATTTACCATCGACACTCTAAGAAGAATATTCCTAAAGAAGTAGGTAGAAAAGCTCCGGCAACATTGGGAATTTCGCTAGCTCTGTTTAAATAAGTCATTCAAGCAGCGCACCTGTTACTATTAATCATGCACAAATATAGGCTCCTAGCAGGAACCATAGAATTCTAGCAAACTTTTCCGATCCGGGATACGACCCCAAACCAAAAACCCTAAAAGTAATATCATCAAGAATTTTCGTTTCTTCCCTGCACAGTAAACTCTTTAGTCAACTGTACGTCTGCATACCCCAAAACTAAACGTGCGATACTTAACACGTCATTATTACGTATCAAATATAGCGCCGTTTAGGTCTTGTCTAGAAATAGTGCTCTAATTTCGTTCATTCGATAAATTTCCAAACGGGTTCCTGCCGCATTTATTATTACCGAGGACGAACGTGAATGTTACAATCGATACTGCTTGACCGATGATTTCTTCACGAATTTATTCATGTCACTTTTCAACTGGCATTTGATACCTGATATTTTGAGTCCAGCTTTCAAAACATACATAACATTGCGTCTTTAATCCCCGAAAGGTTTAGATGACAGATGTGTATTTTCTTATAGACACACATCCACATTTAGCTAGTTATGTTTAAGGGCCTTCCACCACTTTAGTTCCGTAAAACGGTTACTTTCTAAAGCAAACTCCTTAGTAACAGCTAGGTTAAAAGGTTTGAAAAAAAAATATTTATTATTGATTCATGTACATTATTTGTGAAGCATAGTTTTTTCATGTAACTAACAGTTTCGCTTTAAAAAATTGATTAACAACACGATATTTTTTCGCTACTTATGGATACTCCTCTAAACGACTTGGATATTTAAAAATATTTTTACGCAGAAAAATTGATGGCTAGAATTTCTTCATAGCTGAAATAGCATAAGAAGATCAAAGAATATTTTGCAAACAAAACTGTCCAAAAGGATAAGTTCAATAATGATATTCTGGCTCCGAGCGACGCACGGCCATGTTAACATTGGGGAATATATATGCCTTAAGTCACAGGTAATAGGGCGAGATTAATCTATTGCCATCTGCCAGGCAAAGTTCCCTATCCATTTGCATAAAAAAACAAAAGTATGCCATGTTATATTATGTCTAAAGTAGACATAATATAAAATGGCATACTTTTGTTTATCCTAATGATATTTACACATAACATTATTTTCGCATAACAGCTTACGCATAATTTTTTTTAGCTTAATTACTCTAATCATGTTTTTTTTTATTTGTGATGGGTTTGCTCTTGACTCTAGTCTAGGTCAGAGGTGACAGAGACAGAGTCGTCGAATAATGTTTAAGCATAACATTCTAAAGCATAAATTTGTTTACGCATAATGATATTGAAACATATTTTTTTAAGCATAACAAATACGCATAATAATTAATTCCTAAAACGTTAGACACTAATACACATTTTTATACAATATAAATAAATAATTATCATTCTATGATTATATGGTTTTTCTTTTTTTTAACTTAAATTTGTTTCCGTTATTCCTATTAATTTTTATGCCTTAATACTATTATGTACCTTAATATTCATTAGGGCTAGTAATATTATGCGAATTAATATTATGCCAAAACAAATTAGCCTTGTACATAATTATGCCAACATAAACAGAATGCCAAAAAAAATATGGCAAAAATTATTATGGCGAAACAAATTATGCCAAAACAGTTATGCCAATGAATATTAGGAAAAAATTACATTATGCGAAAAAAAGGGATTTTGATACCGTGGTCCAGATGGCAACACTGATATTTAACTGTCATACATGCCTATGTATCATCAACCCTTAAATACGCTATTATATTCTGGAGCAACGCTACGAATAAAGAATCGGTGTTTAAAGCGCAAAAAAGATGCGTTCGCGCAATTGCTGGTATCTTTGTTCCTGAATCATGCGAACCATATTTTAAAATTTGAGACATTTCCATCAGCTTTCATCTATGAAGTTGCGGTATTTGTTAAAATTAATAAAAATCAATTCGGAGAAATACTCGTACAATCAAAAAGATATATACTTAAAATATCTAGTATACTACATGGAACTGCTCTTCTGAGCAAAAGTCTTTTCGGAATGGCAACTAAAATTTACATTAGGATACCTGTGGACATTATAAACACCACAAACTGTCACTATCCAAATATAAATTACGTATTTTTTTTATTTACAAAGCTTACTACGCGATCCAAGATTTTCTTAATAATTAGTACCTACTACAATCTGTTACCATGCATCTAATTCTTATTTTGTAAGATTTGCTTTATATGTGATACCTTTGATTTTTTTGCATGTTGATATAATTATTGTATAATGGAACTGTAATTTACCTAACATCTGTCTGTATAACCTATACAATAACACAATAAAAAGATTTGAAAACCTTATACACTTTGCCCGACTTAAGAGTCTTCCCAGGATGTCTCGAACTCTGCAGTAACACTTGTGATCCGTAGACCTACGAGGCAGCTTTCAAACATAATAACAATATAATGTTTATTAAGAGACCGAATCTATCAACGCCTTTACGTAACCCGTTAACCCAATAAAAAGTAAGACAACCACGTCCCTCGCTAACGTTGCTAACGTCTTAGGTTTTAAACTTAACAGGGGAGACGAAGAAACGGCAGCTTTCAAGCAAAAGCCTCGCGATCACGTAGGAAGCTCTAAAAACTGCTTAAAACCGAGATAAAGGCTCCTAAAACAAGCTACGGCTGCGACAACGGTTGTTTCAGCCGTTTACAACCTTGCGAGGGGATAATGGATCCCCTTTACACCTTTCTCATGCTTTACACGCGGGTAAATGCGTCCCCACTTAGCTTACATGTGTAAAGTATAGTAAAAATTGTATTAGGTGTGTCAGTGAAATACGTAAAATAGACTTACAGAATTGTTTATATTTTGACAAAAGTTTTGTCACAACCCAATGTCGAAATTTAAAAAAATCGTGCCGAATTACGTGATGTTCGATTTTCAAAACCTGAATTGTACACGTCATTGGTATGTGGAGTTATTTTGATCAATTATTTTACCAGTACTTTTTTTCCATAGATATTTACAATTGCTTTTATTTTGATTTACTTTTTTGCAACACATTTTTGAGAAAAAGTCATGTAAGTACCAAACTAGTATTACCATCAATAGAACATTGCCCAAAACACAACTTCCCTGAGAAACTATCTTCAAAGTTTCAGACATATTCTTGAAAATAGTTTTGATATTAATATTGAGGTTAATCAATATACTCAGCCGAAGTATACGGGAGCAGAAACTAATTACATATTGAACAGTTATTGTTTTAACATAATTGCCGAGCTCCGGAAATTAAATCACGTCTCTATATTAATTTCAAAGAACTGTTGAACGTCTTCGTAGTTTGTAATATATTTTTGATTAGTTATTATAATATTAGCCATACTAGCCTTATTGTGAGGTACTTAAATGTCGCAGGGCTTGGAATCTGCGCCTAATATTGACGGTATTACTAATAAAATTCTTTATTCCGAATATTTGTTGAGCTTACAACTCCTGAATTACGGTCAATTTCCACAGGTGCTTATTTTGTATCGAATTTCGATGCCTCTTAACGTTAAATTTTGGTAGTTCATATCCCGTTGGGGGTCTACCAGGTTAAAATGCAAAAATAACTTGCGTTTCGGAAGTCAATGTTGCAAAATGATAAAACATGAAGTGCCAAAGACGCCGCCTCCGAAACGAGAGTTATTTTCATACTTTTTTTTAAGTGCTATGCTTTGGAAGTCGGTATATATTTTTGTGATTTACTTTTTATTAATTTTTAATTTTATCTTTACTTATCGATACTGTTTCATGAACTGGATGCACCAAAGACGCACGGCGATGCGTCATCGGTACATGGTGGACATTATCCCAACCATACGCACCAAACGTTTTGGGAATACTTTTATTATGCGTAAAGCTAAGGAGTGAAATTCCCTGCCGGAGTTTGTATTTCCTGGTATTTCCTGATAGCTAAAACCTGGGAGTCTTTAAGTCAAGAGTGAATAGGTTTCTTCTAGACAAGCGTGCTACATCGGCAACCACATCATCGCTTACCATCAGGTGAGATATTGGACAAGCGCGAGCCTATCAATGATTAAAAAAATAAAAAATAAACCGGATCGACCCTCCACGGGATTTGAACGACAAAAATCTTATGTTACTAATATTATAAATGTGAAAGTTTGGATGTGTGGATGTGTGTATGTTTGTTACTAAATCACGCCAGAACGGCTGAACGGCACTGGACGTTTCTTTTTTAATTACTATTATATTTAGGCTCGCGCTTGACCACTATCTCCCCTGATGGTAAGCGATGATATGGTCGACGGTGTAACACGCTTCCCTAGAACTAACCTATTCACTCTTGACTTAAAGACCCCGAGGTTGTAGCTATCGGGAAAACAGACTCCGGCAGAGAATTCCACTCCTTAGCTGTACGCATAATGAAAGTATTTTCAAAACGTTTAGTGCGTATTGGTGTGATGTCCACCATGTACCCATGGCGTATCGCCGTACGACTTGTAGTCTGGAATTAGATCATGCAATTACATCGCATACTCCCCGAAATGCAACCGATAAAAAACCGACAAATTTGGCACAGAGATAGATTATAGTCTCGGGAATATGTTCCCTCGGGTAATTTTCGACATTCACGCGGGCGAAACCGCTAGCAGAAGCTAGTACTCTATAATACGATATCTATACTATAATATTATAAAGAGTAAAGAATTTTTTTGTTTGTTTGTACCGAATAGGCTCCGAAACTACTGGACCGATATAAAAAATTCTTTCACCAATAGAAAGCTACAATTTTCCTGAGTATAGGCTATTTTTTTATACCGAAAACGGGTCCTGTGGGGTGGTCCACGGGAGCGAAGCCGCGGGGAACAGCTAGTCGTTGATAAAATACGTTTAAAATTACTATCAATACTCCATTTCTTGACTGGACAAGGAATTACGAGGATTTAACACTAATAACTTTGGAATTTTATCTACTCTGGCTTCACTTTGGGCGTTATAGGTACCTAGTCTATAGAACTGGTCCATTATGTACCTACCACAACTAAAAAGTGAAAAATAAAAAACTTTTTAACAAAAATTACAACCGACTTCCAAACAAAAACACTACAAAGTGAAAAATAACTTCAATTTCGGAAGTCGGTGTCAAAAAACAAAGAAACGAAAACAGGAACACCGACTTCCGAAATTGAAGTTATTTTTCACTTTGTAGTGTTTTTGTTTGGAAGTCGGTTGTAATTTTTGTTAAAAAGTTTTTTATTTATCCGGTCGTGTCTTATATTGAAATGTCTATCAAATAACGGGGTAGACACTTCGAAAGTCTACATTTTTCTGTACTAAATACGAAATACCTAGTATTTGTTTCCTAATATGCCATTAACTTACTAATATCCGTTTAGTTTAACAGATACTAATATTCACGGAGGTTGATGGCCGTCGTTCTACTGTACTTAGCGATAATAATACCCGAAAATTCGCCCCATACAAACTAGTCAGCTTCGGCACCTAAATAAATTGTCATAAATGTGCCCGGCTTACACCAAGTCGAATACTTGAATCTGTTTAACACGCGACACGATACTAAAAACAATCCTATTGTTTACCTCTATTTCTTCTAAAACGCCATATTTCAGTACCGAAACAAAGAAACTTCAACTTTATTGTGTCTCCGTAAAGTGCAAATTGAAAGGGTTTTTTTTTAAATAGACAAGATTAAAAGTAACGCCAAGGATATTAAAAATAAAATAAACATGTGCCAGAAGTGCTTTCCGTTTAAAATGGAATATGAATATATAATTTTGATGGTTCGCGATGAAAAATCAATGGGAATAATTGGGTTTTGCCTAGTGCTACGAGTACCTATAAAAATGAAATTGTATCCATTAATTTTATTATGTTATTAATAGAAAAGAAAAACACTCACCTCTTTCATAATAACCTTATTAAATACTTTCTCCAGTGTCGTCGAACTTTATCGACATGACGCTTTTCTGGTGGCTGGCATTGGTTATTCTGGGTGTCAGGATTCGTGGTTGAAGAGAATAGTGTCAAGAACCAATAATTACCTAAATAAGTGAACTAGCCCAAATTAAAAGAAAGTAATAGGAAATGTTTCTGTGTAATGAATATGTATTATATGTATCTTCCTCGAATCTTCCTATTCTACTAGCGCGTCTAAAACCTAAATCTATATCCGAAAATCGGTTATGAAGCCGTAAATTTTGATGGCCACTTGGTTATTATATTCATCTAGATTTTCATTATTTTGCCTCATGCGGAACCACGAGGCAAAGTAGGCAAGTGGTTCCGATCATTTTAGACCGACTTACCAAAAAGGAGGAGGTTCTATGTTCGCCATTATGTTTTTTTTTTGTTTATGTTCACCGATATCTGTCAATTGTAGACCGATTCTGAAAATTCCCATTTTAATTTGGTGAAGATCTGATGAAGAACTTGGGATATATACAACAGAACTCTTCAATAAATGACGGCAAATCTCTCGGGATTGCTAAAATCGCATGTCTGTTTATTGGTTATAATACTATTTCATAACATAGAATCACACCAGTATGCTCTCTAAAAGGGTATGCATATGTTCACCTTGGTACACTCTCATTTCACCGGTTATGTTCAGCTTTATGATATTCGGGTAATCTATTCTGGCATTAAAGGTACCTTACTTGCCTATTAGGTAGGTACAACTAAAAAGTGAAAAATAATTAAACTTTTTTACAAAAATATACTACCGACTTCCAACTTAGAAAACTACAAAGTGTAAAATAACTTGATTTTGGAAGTCGTTGTCCATAACGCAAAAAAATGTACCTACCAAATACACCGACTTCCAAAAATAAAGTTATTTTTCACTTTGTACACAGCACATAATATATAAAGATTGAAGTACTAAATCCACGCAGGCGGAGCTACAAGCGGGAGCTAGTTGTGCATAAAATTTAGCTCAGGCTGGACAAGTGACATTCTATCACCGAATGCGTCACGATAGCGGTCGGAAAAACATCAAAAATGTATGAGATTGTAAAGCACTATCGAAATATCACGGCATTTCGACCAACGCCATCGCTGACTTCGAACGACACTTTTCTAATGCTTCTAATCATAAATGTAATTTATCTACACTCACAACGTAATGTTCCAAATATGAAATTAAAAAATATTAGTTTAAACACAGTACGTGTTTACACAATATTTTTTATTCTACCTTTATACTGTCTATTATGTAACACATTGCCTAAGAAATTCGTTTTGAAATATGAAAATTTAGACACAAGATTATAAAATAAAAATAAAAAATTTGTATGGATCATTATGTAACTGGTAGAATGATACCGAACCTGTTACCACTCGAAAAGCGCGCGTTGATGGTGTACATATAGTCTCTGGTTTTTAGTCTGAATGTTTCTAATAAATTGTTGTTAGAACTTATTTGCATTTAATTAAGTAAGCTCATCAGGTAATAAAATAACAACAAAAAAATATTTTAACACTCGCATGTAGCTTTCGACGTTCGCCTTCGGCTCTCGTTGAAATTGGCTACATCACTCGTGTTAAAATCTCGACTTTTTATGCTCGACACGAAATGTACTATTTTATGTGGACAAGTAAAATTTAAAAAAAAACAGTGCAACATGCTACCTGGATGCCACTGAGGAGCTCTTAAATAAGATTGAGCGCTTGCAAAATCTGTGCATTCGTTTTGTCTTTGGTCTGAGGAAATACGATCACGTCTCTCAGTTCCGCAAGGATCTCAAGTGGCTCCCTATCCGTCTTCGCAGGAATACTCGAATATTATGTCTCCTATATAATATCCTTTTTAACCCTGCATACCCTGGCTACTTGCGCGATCGTTTTTCTTTTACTCGCCCTGCTGATGCTCTGTGCAGATCTCGCCTTAAACTACATCTCAATTTCCCATCCCATAAAACCCATTTCTATTCCCACTCCTTCTCTGTCCATGCAGTACGATTGTGGAACTCACTTCCACCTAAAATCCGAGACTCCCAAAATGTATCTTTATTCACAAAACTAGTCAAAGAACATTACCTCTCCACCATCTTGTAATTTTATATATTAAGTATATATATATATATTTATTTTTATTTTCTATAGGCACTGGTCAATTTTAGGCATTTATTGTAAGGTGAAAGTGTGATAAAGTAGTTTTTGAATGATATAACTTTTATTGTGATTATTGTTCTACTAAGGAATGTTACTGGATTTATATGTATTTCATTTTGTATTTAAAACTACACCTGTCAGATGTAAACTTTATTTAATGCATGAAATAAAAGGCTTTTTTATTTAATTTGTATTTATTTATTTTTATTTATATGTGTAATTTATATGATTAATTAAGTTATTTTTGTCTATTTGAAATTTCCTTATTCTTTCTACACACTGTGTCTTCGTTTATCATCCAACTTTCCTTTCGCAGGTCTGCTGGAAGAAATTTCTAATGAAATAAGCAGTACCGTTTGTGCTCTTCAATCTGTATTATTTCTTTTCTCTGTAAAGTGTTTTTTGTGTGTACATAAATAAATAAAATAATAGTAGATTATTGCATCGAGCACAAAGTAATTTATTATTGCACCGAGTGCCTGATTTAGAGCCCGAGCGTTAGCGAGGGCTCTAATCTAACAGGCACGAGGGCAATATAAATTACTTAAGGCGAGGTGCATAATCTGCTTTTCTTTCAACTATTACCTATAGGAATAGTAGATAAGAGAAACTCATATCAAACAGTCAAAATAGAAGTTTAATTATTGAAATTAAAAGTTATACTTGAGCAATTATTAAACGTAAGGTTAAGTTTTGTTGGGCAAATTTATATTTGTTTGTTTAACTTGGGACTGAATAATATTATCAGACGAGTTACATGGGCCTGGCTGATTTGTTACAATGAAGTCGTTATCACGGGAAGTAGATGGGCGCGGCCACGGGCGCGGCGATGTCGAAAATCACTTTTTTAAATTTCTTTCATTTTTAAATCAGAGTTAGCAGCAATCATTTTTTAAATTTGGAACAAGTAGGATAGAAACGAATAATACGTACGTAAAGAAAAAGTATTGATATCGGCTGGCTGAATAGAGCTAATCCATTGAGATTGGCACCTTTTGGTGCGATTAAAAAAAAAACTGTGCTGTAATGAAATTTCATAAATTTTTATTGCTCTAGAGCAATAAAGACTCGCTTTGTACTGAGTTTTTAGTGTGATTGTGATGAAATTAAAGCATAGTTGGAAGAAAATAAATAAACATTTTCCTTCGAATTTCAAACTACTGCATCATAAAATAACTTTTTAATTTTATAACACACTTTTACTTTTTAACGCATACGCGCGTATGTGCTTGACTTAATGTAGAAAAATAGTGTCGTTGTCTATGGATGCGCGCGCTGCGCAGTATTGAGCAATGATAATCTAAATTGCCCGCCATACCACATATTTTTCCGTTTCCACTTTTGCTTTATTTCAACTGTATGAGTGAAGATAAAAAAGTGTACGCAACGGCACACAATTAGGTATATACACAATAAACCCTATTATATAATACCGTTGCATAAACTCCTATTACAGGTTAGCTGACATTAAGACATCTATGTAGATATGTTTCCTTGCAGTACAAAAGATATTACTGATGCGTCGCCGTTTGTAGTCAAAGTGAAACGTTTCTTGTACCTGTCACATCACTGTTCGAAATTTCTATATTGGAAAACATCTGTTGCTATTTGATATGGAAGGTACCTACCTCCTTTTGAAATGAATCATTCTGCAAAACGAATTCTCTATTTTCCTACTTCAAAAAAAAGGAGGTTAAAAATTCGATACGTATGTATGTAATATTGTTAAAATTGCACAATATTCACATATGTAATACCTTTAAACTAGCAATTCTTGTATATATGTATCTATATATATTATCTGAATCTCAGAAACGGCTCTAACGATTTTCTTGAAATTTTGTATGCAGGGCCTTTCGGGGCCGATAAATCGATCTAGCTGGATTTCATTGTTAAAAAACGTCGTTTTCTCTATTTTCACCCGAGCAGAGCTCGGTCGCCGGGGTACTGTTACTCTATGTGAGCTACTAAACATGTGTACCAAATTTCATAAATGTATGTAGGCATGTATGTATGTCCACGCATTTCGCCGAAACTACTTATCGGACCGTAACCATTTTTTCCATTAAGTATCTTTCAACTTAGAGAGTAATGCAAGTTTCATTAAAATCAGTTCAGCGGTTTTCAAGACGCTCATGTTTAGAAGCCCACATAGAGCTACATATGTGAATATTGTGCAGTTATAACAATATTACATGTATACAACCAAAACCAACGAATGTGTAAATAGAGTTACTATGGGTCAATCCTTTAGAACTTATAGAACTTGCAATTTTTTTTGTGATAGTGCACTAAAACTAAAACGAGAGAAATAAATAACCTTTTTCACACAAAAAAATAAACCGACTTCAAAAGCAAAAACAACAAAATTTTCAAATATAACTTTCGTTTCGGAATCGGTGTCGAAAAACGATAAAAACAAGAGGTACCAAAGACGCCGACTGAAAAGATGACTTTTGAATTCTATAAACTAGAACTTTTAGTGATGAACGAAAACCTCGTACAGCGAAACATTTTTCAACCTCACAACTAATCCTCTGCGCAAAAACCGCTCCTCGTCCGGCCATCCAGCGCTTTAGATCCACGTAGCGCAACTATTGCATATTTTGTATTGCAGCCACATGACGCTCTGTTGTATGGATTCACACGAGCGCGGAATGTAAGTAAGTAGGTTTACAAACAGGATGGAGGCAGATCCGCAAATGGCTGCCGGAGCTAAAGTCAACGCCGCTATTTGTTTTGTGGAACTAACAAATTACATCCTAGGAAACGTGGTCACGTTTGTTATATTAAATCTGGTTGAATTAAAGGTGGGCGAAAAATATAAAGAGTAGAAATTATGAATGTGCTTAATGCTAGATGGCGGTGCTGCAAAGCATTGCTTAGAACCGCACTGAAAATTGTTGAATGTTAAGTTAGCTTGGTTTTTAACGGGAATAACAGACTTTACGATAATGTATGCATTTATTTACATAGATATAATATAAATACACAGTCTATAAAATACTTAACTAACTAAGAATACAAACATATACACTTAAAACAAAAACTACTGACTAACGAAACCTTAAAACATACTATTCTAAAATTTATCGTCGCAAAACTGCTCCACATCGCATCCGGTATTGTGCCCAAAAAACTGGCAGCTTTACCACGTTGTATGGCAATGCTTATCCTCTGATCAAGATCACGCGAAGTGTCAACTAGGCGTTTAGATAGATCTTGAAATAATGCTTGAGTACTCGGACCCCACGGACCATGAGTTTCAACCCCAAACGGCACGAAAATATAACTTACGTTGAGGTTTTTAGTTTTTGGTTTAAACTCGTGCATAATATTCATGGTGAAGGTAATAAGATACGAAATCTTCAAACATTACGGAGTCGTTGTTGCATTAAGTAGACCGAAAAGGTTTGCATAAACGCATTGCTTGAAAGAACGGTACTCGGACTACAAACCGAATACAAACTAAATCCATATTGGAAAACCTTTGTAAGCACGTCACAATGTTGACAAGAACAATAATCAAACTGGTACCTTTGTCCCGACCATAAACACTACAAAGTAAATATTTTCTCAGCCAATAAAGCCAATCATAACCAATTCCACAGACACAAGTTTACATTCATCTTTATTCCGACCGGGTGTACACCGTAAAGCACTCACAGCATCACTGTATAATAGCTGCATCCGTCGTTATGGATTGACGTCTTTATTGCATACTTATACTATGAGACCAACTACCTTTCAACGACAACCTCACCCAAAGGAATTCCAACCTTAGCTATCAAGATTCACAGTTCATTTTCCAGGTGTAAGATTTCCAAGTTTATCGTGGGTGCGCTATCTTCGCATAAGGTTTGCAGTCGCGTAGGATCTCGCCGATACTGGCTGAAATATGAATATCGTCGCGACGCCATTTGTGCAGTCCAGTCACGATTACCCTTATGTTCTGCTGAGGACCGACGACTGTCTACGTTTGATGGCAAGCTAGTGTAATGGCGACGTTAAGGCGATATGTGGGGCTAATAGCGGTGACCTGGTTAGTTGAAAAGGTGATTAAAGTAAGTGGTAGGTTACTTTTCTTTGGAGAGGATGAGAGTGGAACTTAGTAGGTACGGTCTAATTGTTAATACTTTTTTCGTTTTTAGGGTTCCGTACCCAAAGGGTAAAAACGGGGCCCTATTACTAAGACTCCGCGATCCGTCTGTCTGTCTGGCTGTCTGTCTGTCTGTCTGTCTGTCTGTCTGTCTGTCCGTCTGTCACCAGGTTGTATCTTGTGAACCGTAATAGCTAGACAGTTGAAATTTCATATTTAAGGGGGGCTCCCATAAAACAAACGTTTTTTTTGCCGTTTTTTGCTCGATATTAATAACGGCAACATGTAGACGCTTGAAATATTCACGGAAGAATTAAGTTGTATAGTCACTTCAAAAAATAATTATTATTAAAAAAAAAAAAAAATTGATGGTGTCTCCCATACAACCAACGTGTTTTTTTTGCTGTTTTTTGCTCGATATTAATAACGGAAACAGGTAGACGCTTGAAATATTCACATAATATTTAGTTGTATATTCACTTCAAAAAATAGTAATGATTAAATTAAAATAAAATGAATTAACGGGGGCTCCCATACAACAAACGTGATTTTTTTGCCGTTTTTTGCGATATAATGGAACCCTTCGTGCGCAAGTCCGACTCGCACTTGGCCGGTTTTTTTATGGTATGTCTTAGTAAAATATACGTAATAATAAACGTTATCGCCAATTTTCAACTTCATAGGTCAATGAGAAGCTATAAAAAAATTCAGAACATAAGTTTTGTTAAAAAAACTGACTTTGGTGGATTCTCATTCCATAGTAATATAAAAAAAAGAAAACTACTCAACGAGCTATAAACAACAATATCCCACTCGATGGGACAGGTCAAAATGTTTTTTTCGCGTCCTCCCTTTGTATGGGAAGACCCCTTAAAAGCAATTCCAATTTGTATGGCTTTGGGTCAACAAGATGCGTACTGTGAAAATTTGAAGACTGTAGCTCCAATCGTTGGGCTGTCATACCTGTGTGACAGACGAACAGACGGACAGACGGACAGACAGACGGACAGATGGACAGACAGACCGAAAAACGGACAGACGGACAGACATGTGAGTGACAGCAATAGGGCTCCTCCTTCAGGTACGGAACCCTAAAAAGCATGGTCCCATATTGTGGAAGTCGCAGTTTTTATTTAATTTCAGACCCATCGAGTGGGGTATCAAAAAAAAGGGTTTTTAGAGGTTATTACAAAAATATATGGTTATTACAAGAATAAAGCTAATGTCACATACTATGAAAGCTTGGGAGAAAGTTATTGAAAGGCGGCTGAGAGAAGAGAGTGAAATATCGCAGAACCAATTCGGTTTTATGCCTGGTCGGGGTACAACGGATGCCATTTACGCAATCCGCCAGTTGTGCGAGAAATACAGAAGTGCACATAAAAACTTGCACATGGTGTTCATTGACCTCGAAAAGGCATACGACCGAGTGCCCCGTAAGGTTTTGTGGTGGGCCCTTAAGAAGAAAGGCGTGCCAGGGAAGTATGTACAGTTAGTCCGAGCGATGTACAGTCGACTGCAAGCCGACTGCAAGCCGACCGCCACACTGAAGCTGCCAGTAGTAACTGGCAGCTTCAGTGTGGCAGTCGGCTTGCACCAAAGGTCGGCTCTCAGTCGTTACCTCTTCCTTATTATAATGGACGCGCTGACGTCGGACATACAAGAAGAGGCACCCTGGTGTATGCTGTTTGCCTATGACATTGTGCTGGTTGCCGAAAGTGGCCCAAAGGTCCAGAGCAGATTGGAGATGTGGGGGCACAGACTGGAGAGTGTTGGCTTGAAATTGAGCAGAACTAAAACCAAATACTTGTCCTGTGGTTTTGGCGGTCTCTCCAGTTCTATGCCTATAGCTCTCGCTGGAACACCCATACCAATGTGCTCCGAATTCCAATACCTAGGGTTGCTTGTCCAAGGAGATGGCGAGGCAGACCGAGACGTAACGCACCAGATCAACTCGGGATGGATGAAATGGCGACAGGTCACTGGAACAAATTGCGACCCACGGACGCTCCTCAAGTTAAAGGGTCAAATTTACAAGTCTGTGATTAGACCTATCGTACTGTATGGTTCAGAATGTTGGGCTGTGAAAAAGATGGATGAAAAGAGATTGCATGTAGCAGAGATGAGAATGTTGAGATGGATGTGCGGGGTGACGAGAATGGATAAAGTAAGAAATGAGTATATTAGAGGAAGTTTGAAAGTGGCGCCAGTGACAGAAAAGTTGAAAGGTAACCGTTTGTCCTGGTATGGTCATCTGATGAGGAGTGATGAAACGCATGTTACTAAAAGAGTTATGAATATAAATGTGGATGAATGGAGAGGGAGGGGACGGCCAAAGAAAAATGGATGGACTGTGTGCGGAGTGATATGAAAGAAATGGGAGTCAGTGATAGCGTGACGGGGGACAGGACGGTATGGAAGAAGAAAACGTGTTGCGCCGAACCCAAGGGCAGGAAGATGGTGATTACAAAAATATATAAACCGCTTATATGTTTAAATGTAAAAAAATATATAACTAAAAAGTTGTAAATAATCGGGTTTTTTATTTACTTTTTTTTACTGTAACTGTAAATATACAAATAAGCCGAAACTGAAATATAGTAACTTCCTAAAAGTAAATTACAATCAAGATTTAATTCCGAGCATTACAAGCAAAAGAGAACAGCTGGAAAAATAAAATCTCTTATTACAAACGTTCCTACGAAACCCACAAGTCAGCATTAACTAAACTTAGTCCTAACGAGCTAACACTAAAACCTACGTTTACTTAATTGGCTACAATCTCACTACTAGATCCAAATTCTCAACTATAAAAGTAGCCTTAGTAATCTGATTACCTCAGTCCACAGAATTGAAATTTTAAGTTAGGTGGTCAAAGCCAGAGGTAAGAGTCTTATGCTGCCGTCCTATAACTAAAGTGTCGCTATCTGACAATTGGCCGATTTTAGTTTCATAAAAAAACTAAAATCAGCAAAAAAACTCTATTAAACTGTTAAAGCAGTACGTTTAACAGACTTCAAAAATCAGTAGGTTCTCAATTCAACTGTGTATTTTTTTATGTTTCTTACCTCAGGAACTAGATGCACCGATTTTGATGATATTTTTTTTATTTGATTGCTGGCGCTTGTCATGTGGTCCCATTTAAATTTAATCAAGATCTGCAGAACTTTGGAGATATATAACAGAATTACAGAACTCTTCAATAAATGGCAAATCTCTCGGGATTGCTGCAAGCGCATGTTTGTTTATTGTTTATACCATTTCATAATATAACTTCACGCCGCCGCGCTGGTACGTTCTAAAGGGGTACGTAGTTCATCCGGTTACCTATCATAAGTTCGAAAAACGTTTGACCGGATTTCATTTCTTCTAAAACTTTTCAACTATAATCTTTTCGTTTTTTTTACTTCATAGAAGTCACATCTGCCACTGTCTCAGTTGACCTATTTTCAATTCGATTTTTTTCGTTACTCCGACGTTTCATTTGTTCGAAAATCTTTGTACTGAAATTACACTTAGCCGAAATAACATTTGTTCGAAGTATTTATTTTTATATGCATATCAAAATACTAAGTGACAGAGAAACAGTGGACGAATACAGAAGTTTAAAACAGCGACTTGAAAAAAAAAATGTCGTTCCTATTTCTGTCTGCAGGGTCTAAAGTAACCTAACACGAAGGAGATGACGGGAGCTGAGTTCCCTTGCTTTGCTCGCTCACTTCAGCTTCCGTCATCCCCTTCCAACCTAACCTATCCGTGTCAGGGTGCCCTAAATTCCCTAAATTCATGAAAAAAGTTCAAAAGAGGCTTCGGCCAAAAGCATAAAGTTATTTTGTAAAACGGCGAAATGTAGTTCGATAAAATAATACATATGCCACATGATACTTCAATGAAATGAAAATATGTCAAATAATGCATATGGCAAAAAAAACATCGGTCAATAGATTTCGGTCAAATGAAATTCTAACAAAAAATATTCGGATTAGTGATCGGTGCCCAGTTCATCCTGGTACACTCTAATTTCACTGATTGTGTTCAAGTTTCATGTTATTCGGGTAATAACTGTGGTCATTATAGATTATGTATAGTTCTCGCCAAACTTCTTGTCCGCCCTGAAGTTGGCTACAATGGCTGCGCAGTAGTAAATCTCATACAAAAACAGTTTCGTGCCTCGCGCATGCGGTAAACCAACTTCAGGGCGGCCAAGAAGTTTTGCGAGGACTATACCACAACTATAAAGTGAAATAAAAAAGTCCGTTGTGTTTCTGTAAAAAAGTTTTTCAATAGATTCCGTGTGAAAAATAAACAACAATTAATTGCTATGTTTAAAAACCTATTTTTTATAAGATTGTCATTGATTTAAACTAACAATGTGCTTATTCAAAGGGCGCAATTAGATCTATTTTTGACACTAGAAACCCTCGCATATGATTTAAAGTTGATGAACAGCGTCGACTTTTATTATTTCGTGGATTTTTGTTTTTCGTCTAACTCAAAATATTATTTTTTCAGATAGCGGGAGACTAGCGGACGGCAGTATGCTGGTGGCTACGTACTTAGCTTCCCGACGAATCTGAAAAGCTTACGGCTGAGTCTTTGCGATGCTCCTAAGTCCATCGTAGAATTTCTGACATTTCCATCGTTGTATGGTTGTGGAAGAGTTTTGTGGTGGTCTTAAAATGTTTAGTTACGCTTTTCTTACGCATTTCAGGCAAACAACAAACCTGCTACTGGACACTGGAGAACTATGGGACAAACTTATATTCGTTTTTATAAGTTAAAGACCTTACCTTGTCTAATCGTACACTTCACACCCCATTATTAAGTATTAATGGGACAAGTTTTCAAAAAAACAATGTCATTCATGTTCAATGTTGTATGCAACGTCGTTTTAGTTCAAGGCTTCTGCAGATAGACGTGATTCAGCAGTGCGACAACGTTATGACAGCCACTTTTTACCCGACTACCGAAGGAGGGTAATGTGTTTATTTAATTATTTATTATTATAGGGAAAACAAACAGTAGTATACTAAAAATATACAAATTGTCTTAAACATATGACTTAACAAATATAGTACCCACTACATTTTCCACAGATTACTACTCATACTAAGACAAACTGATTAGCAAACGTTATTGTAGTCAAGATATGGAGAAACATTAGAATCTACTGTTGATCCTTAAAAATTTTGATTATGTTAGTTCTAAAGGTATATCTGCTTACAAATAATATGTCAATTGCACAAAATGTAATGTGTATGTTTATGTGTGTATGTATGTTTGTTCCTATGTGGCGTTCTAGAGACCAAATGCGTTTCCGTTTTTTTATGAAATAGAAAAATGGCGGCTTATAGGCGCAATATTGTTGGGGCCCAATTTTTTTTTTCGAACCCATCGTGTGCTTTATCAAAATAAAGGGTTTTAAGAGTTAATTTCAAAAATATATAACACTTTTATGTTTAAATATCCCTAATTCGAAAAAAATATGTTAACTAAAAGGATATAAATAAAAAAACTTGATACAAAAATACAAAAAACCGGTCGCTTAAGAAGCAAACTAAATATACGTAAGCAAGGAGAATTTAAAATCATGCTGTGCAGTCGAAGGATACATCTGGTTTTGGTCAGCCAGCTCGCGAATAAGTATCCTCAGACTGCACAGCACGATTTTACGTCTTTTTAGTTCGATTCTTAAGCTTAAGGTTTTTTGATTTTTTAAATTATTTAATCATCATCATCATCATCATATCAGCCGAAAGACGTCCACTGCTGGACATAGGCCTCCCCCAAGCGTCGCCACATTGACCGGTCTCGTGCGTCCCGCAACCAGCGGATCCTCGCAACCTTCACCAGGTCATCGGTCCACCTGGTGGAAGGCCTTCCAACGCAACGTCTTCCGGTTCGCGGTCGCCACTCCAGAACCTTTCTGCCTCATCGGCCATCCGTTCTGCGAGCAATGTGCCCTGCCCACTGCCACTTAAGTTTGGCAATTCTTCGGGCTATGTCGGTAATCCTGGTTCTCTTGCGGATCTCTAAATTTCTGATTCGATCACGCAAGGACACTCCGAGCATTGCCCTCTCCATTGCCCGTTGGGTGACTTTAAGCTTTCTGATGAGGTACATTGTAAGCGACCACGTCTCAGAGCCATATGTACTGGCAACACACACTTTGTAACTTTCGTCTTGAGACACTGTGGTAAGTTGGACGAGAAGATACCGCGCAACTTCCCGAACGCTGCCCAGCCGAGTCGGATTCGACGGTTGACCTCTTTCTCGAAGATGGCCCTGCCCAACTGGATCGTTTGTCCCAGGTAGACATAGTCGTCCACAACTTCGAGTGTAGAGTCTCCGACCTTGATAGGAGTGGGTGTAACATGGGCATTTAACATCACCTTGGTTTTGTCCATGTTTATTCTAAGACCCACTCTTTCGGAAGCTCTACTGAGGTCATCGAGCATTGTACTGAGGTCCTCCAGGTATTTAATCATACTAATATTATAAATGTTTACATTTTTGATATCAGTTTGGATTTATGTGTGTGTGGATTATTTATTTATTAAGTTATTTTTGCTTTGTACTTTTATGTTCTGGAAGTCGGTTTGATTTTTTGTTAAAAAAACATATTTTTCTCTTTTTAGTTTTGGTAGGTATCTCTAATTAACATAATAATCATTTATAGCCAAAGTACATCTCATGACAATTCCAATAAGCCCAAACACGACTAGGATACTTTATTTTATTTCAGACTTCCAGTGCCTACCTTCCGGCTTCATTATCAGATCAGTTCGACGGTGCCATTTTAATCAGTACCATGTATAAGTATTTGTTTCATCATAGTCGGTTAACTATTCGAGATATCATATACCCGTGACATACTTAGCATTTAGGAGTTCCAGTGGCTATCTGTGGTCTTCTTCATCAGTTCCACTTCACCAAATGATACTTCTTGAGTGCAAATGATTGCATTGTTGATGAAAACACCAAAATCGCTATATGTATGCCTATAATATTTAAGGAGTACCCACGATTTCTCTAGGATCCCATAACCAGATTTTGACCTGATGACTACGGGACCAACTAAGAAGTACAACCTTTAAAACAAAAGAAGAATTTTTGAAATAGGTCCAGGCGTCTTTGAGTAATCGGGGAACATACATAAAAAAGAAGATTCCGACGAATTGAGAACCTCCTCCTTTTTTTGAAGTCTGTTAAAAATACAAAGTATATAAAATATTAACTTAAGAACTATGCCCTGCAAAACCGTTTTAACGGTTTGTCTGTGGGAACGGAACAAACAGTATTAAAATAAGGTTTATAATGGATGTTGTTTGTTACTCAATCACGCCAGAACGGCGGAACGGATCTGGATGAAATTTGGCACAGAGATAGATTATAGTCAGGAATAGCACATAGAATACTTTTTATTCCGGAAATACGTGTCCTCGGATTAATTTTGGACTTTCACGCGGGCGAAGTCGCTGTTAGAAGCTATTAGAAATTATTTAACATTTTTTTATCCATAGAGGAAGAAAAGTAGCGACTAACCCCCGGACGACCCAAATTCGTACCAGCCCTTAACATTACTTCCATATTTGGGCAATCTCCTGGAGCGCCTTATCGTTCTACGTTTGCTACCGGACGGACCAAAATTTCATAACAATCAATTCGGTTTCACTATGGGAAACGACGGCGATGCGCCATCGGTACATGGTGGACATCCCACCCATACGCACCAAACGTTTTGGGGACACTTTTATTATGCGTACAGGTCATTCTGCGTAACGGGTCAAGAGGCTTATCGGCCACGATGCACTGGTCGCCTCAAAGCTCCAGAGCCTTGAACATCGAAGCCAAGTGGCCAGTCTGTCGGTTTTGTTATAGGTTACATTTCGGGGAGTGTGCGATGGAACTGCACAATTTGATTCCGCCTAGCCCTTTCAATGCGCCACCGGTACATGGTGGACATTCCACCCATACGTACAAAGCGTTTTGCGAATACTTTCATTGTAAGCACAGCTAAGGAGTGGAATTCCCTGCCGGAGTCTGTGTTTCCCGATAGCTACAATGTAGGGGTCTTTATGTCAAGAGTGAATGGGTTTTTTCTTGGCAAGCGTGCTTCACCGTCGACCACATCATCGCTTACCATCAGGTGAGATAGTGGTCAAGCGCAAGCCAATAGATAATAAAAAAAATAAAAAAAATATCCACCGTAGATGCGGCCCTTACTGTTAGGAAAATAGTTAATACATCTGAGCATAAGTACGTAATTGGGATTTTTCTAGATATTTCTGGGGTTTTTGATAACGCATGGTGGCAAATGATATTACTTAAAATGAAAACTCGGGGCTGCCATATATAGTATAGTTTACTTTTACTTTTCAAATGGTTTCGCGAAACTCGGCCATCATTCCATGTCGAAGTCTCTCACCATGGGATGTACTCAGGGTTCGGTTACTGGTCCGCATTTATGGAATTTAGGCTTTGATGATTACCTCGCGATTCCACTTCCAAGCGGCTGTTCATTAACCGGTTACGCGGAAGACGGTCTTCTGCTCATTCAAGTACTCGAGCTGGAATCGAGAATTTGGCTGACACTTGCCTACGATTAAAATCTCAGTGGGGCGATCGAAACCGTCTGACCTTTGTTCTGCACAAATCAATTTCTTCTTGTCAAATCGTTGTCTCGTTTACTGTCAAAGTATTTCTGACAAATAGGAAAATACCTACAGTAGCACATCCGTCTCTCCCACCCAACCTATCTTTTGCCCAACTATTTTGGATCCGGCTTCAAAACTATCCAAATACGCCTGGATCTGACAGCTGACCTCGAGTCTCGACCACCCAATTACTAGGCGATTTTCTGAAGTTGCTTGTTACTTCTAGGCTTTCGGGGTTCCGACTATTTGTTACGACTGACATAATAAATAATTGAATGTTATGGAATACGTCAAACTACGAACTGAATTCTCTTTTTACCCGGCTGCAAGGAAAGGGTTATGTTTTTCGCGCGTGTCTTGTATGTATGTAATATTCTTTATTACCTTATATCTTTTAAACCGCTAGACGGATTTATTTAATTAAGATATCGTTAGAGGCGTCTTGACCGCCCAAGTGTTCTTAAATAGGTGATGTTAAGAAAAAACAAACATGGCGGGTTTTGGGTGCCATATTGGTCTCAATTTTTCTTCCTTTCCCATCAAGAGGTGTATCAAAATGAAGGGTTTTAAAAATTTAAATAAAAAAAGTTAATTTAATCATTAAAATCCCGATCAAGTGGTCAGCCAGCTCGCGAATATGTATCCGCCGACTGGACAGCATGATTTTCTTCTTGTTTAGATCTTTTTAGTTCGCTTCTTGAGCAGTCGAGTTTATGTTTTTTTTTATCTTAGCTTTAGCTTAGGCTAAGGTTGCATGGATTCGCTGGACTGGATGCGAGACGCACAGGACCGATAGATGCGACGATGCTTACCATGTCCACTGCTGAACATGGGCTCCCCCTATGTTCAATAGTTGTCATGTTTCGGCTGAAATGATGATAGTGAATTTCTATGCCTCAATTTGTCATTAGTTGATTAAATTTTAGTTCAAAAATTTAATTGAAAGTTTGCCAATAATATTTTTGAGATAAGATCTCAAAAATATTGTACCATTTATTTTATGTAAATTATTTAAAATATTCTTTTCCGTTCGATAAATATAATAAAATTAAATGCCCATACCAAAAAATATTAGGTGCCTTTCAGGTTAAAAAATTTAATATTCACAATTATTTACTGTAATTCTATTACCGATAAATATTAAGTTTCAAAGTTAAAGAAAATTCCCTTGAGGTTTTGCAAGATTTCAAATATTCAATATTTTAAAGATTTTATTTTCTATTCAATTCAATTTATTTTAAAAGATAGATTGAGTCACTATGAAGACCAATTATGACGACAAAGATCCGAAAAGGTGACTCTTAATATTTATAAGTCCCCAAGCAACGCCTGTTCACGTCTGAAAACTGTTAAAGAATTATACCAGCTATGCGGCTTTTTAAACTCTTTCCCTTGACTCCACTTGTTTACACGTTGAGTCCGCTTCTGCACGCTCACAACATGTTTAGATATTGTACGTTACAGTAAGCTGATTTTGTGGAAAAATTCATGATATTTATGACAATATCAGCAGGTTTCTGAATCGATAATCAACACATTTAAGGCCGTTCCCTGACCAAAAAATCAGCATGAGATATGAGCATTCCTATTGGCCTAGCGGCACTGGTGGCGCATGAATTACAGCAGTACGCCCAGATTTTAGAATAAAATCTTTATAAAATCGAATATTGGTCTTTTAAAAAAATAAAAGTCACAAAATGTTCGTTATCAAATTTTCTATCCATTAGTGTTAGTACAAAAAATAATTAATGAACACTTTACGAGGGCATGCATGCTATCAATAATTATTACTAATTTTTATGTTGTTGTTGGAAGGAGATTAGTGATACTTACACCTCTTTAAAAAAAAAGTGTACTACCATTTTAGAATCAACATTATGTAGAAATTTAATGTATTTTTATTAATTGATATTTCTTTTTAAATAAAGAGTAGATAGCTCTTAAAAACTGCACAAAAACGACTAGCGCGGCGTTTTGCTCGGGGTGGCGCCTTAACTACAAAATTTTAAAGTTGGGTACAGCCAATCATGACACTTTACTTTGAGTTAAATTTTTACGCATCGATCATCTGTTTGCCAGAAACCGAGTGAAAGTTTTTTTTTTATAACTTTGCCCCACACTAGGAATTTCTTCCTGTATCGTGGGTGCGTTAACAAACATATAAACTCACATGCACAAACACCCAGAGCCAGAATAACTATCTGTCATACAAATTTTTGTTCCGTGCGGGAATCGAACCCGCGACACGTAGCGCAGCAGTCAATCGTTCAACCACTGCGCCAACCGTGAGCACGAAAATAATAATCTAATAGTAAAGAATAATAATCAACCATTGACCCTTAACCCAATGGCTATTTTACCCATACACTATAACTACAAGTACATATCAATGTTTAAAATTCCATGTATAAGTTATATTATTTCTGCTAAGGCTTTTAATGGCAGAAATCATCTGGACGCAAGTGCCTTTTCTGCAAGATCGTAAGCATCAAGTTTAATTTATTATTAAGCATTTTTATAGCTATCAAATCCGAATTCTTAGACTGTCACAACTCTAGTTGCGAGGTATATAAATTAAAGCTTACGGTCTTACAGAAAAGGCGCTTGAGTCCAGATGATTTCTGCCATTAAAAGCCATAGCAGAAATAATATAACTTATACATGGAATTTGCCCGAAATTTCACTTTTGCCCGGAATCGAATTTCTTCCAGCCTCGAATGACGTAATAATGAGAACGGCTCACATAATAATTATACCTGATTAGGTGAACTCGACGCGATAATTGGACGACATAATCCTGATGGCAGCAAGGAGTCCCGCATCGTACCTCCTTAAGAAAGGTGGAATAAAGGGGAAGAAGAAAATGTCGATTTAGATTCAAATATGTTATCATTTAAACCGTCTTCAAAAACGAGGAGGTTCTCAATTCGACTATTTTTATTATGTGTGTCACCTCTATATCTTTTTACTAGGTGAACCAACAGATTTTGATGATTCGTTTTTATTTGAAAGCTGGTGCTTCTCATGTCACCCCATTTAAATTTGGTGAAAATCTGATGAAGAAATTTAGAGCTATACAACAGAACTCTTCAATGAACAACGGCAAATCTCTCGAGATTGCTACAATCGCATATTTATTTATTTATTTAAACTTCATGTACAATGGTGATACATAGGCATATCTGCTTATTGTTTACGCCATTTGGTACCATTCTCCATCCCATGTGGTACTATTTAATTTTGGTGAAGATCTGATGAAAAAATTCAGAGCTATACAACAGAACTCTTCAATAAACAACGGCAAATCTCTCGCGATTGCTACAATCACATATCTGTTTATTGTTTACGCCATTTCATAACATACACACATACATCACGCCGGTACGCTTTTTAGGGGTGTGCAGATGTGTACAGTTCACCCTCGTACACTCTCATTTCACCGGTTATGTTCAAATTGCATGTTATTTCGGTAATCTATTCTGGCATAACTTTGTCCATTATAGGTACCTTGCTATCGGTCGATGTACAAAAACGAAGAAACAAAAACAGGAACACTTATTTCCGAAATTAATGTTATTTTGCACTCAGTAGTGTTTTCTTTAAAGTCGGTTGTATTTTTTAGTAAAAAGGATTTTATACGTTCAGTTATTACTCACGAAACCATTTCCAAATGAAAATATTAATATAGGAACGAAAACACGTACCCAAATCGCTGAGATAGTGAATTCCGTTTTCAATTTAAAATCATCTAAACCCGGTATCTGAATTATAAAATTTGCTGTCCTATTAATATTCATCTCGACTTAAAAGTGAGGGTTGTGCAGAGTCGCACTACGGGTGCACCGTCGCAGTCGCCGCACAGAATTATTGCATTAAGCGCGCGGACCCCAGACTCGGTTAATTTGTTGGTCACCGCTCGTTACCATTTAATTCGTATCCCTCTAGCCCAGATCGCGGCTCACTTTATCAGATTATCATCCAATTTAGTCCACCCGCTCGAATAAACGAAGTCACTCGATATGAAAAATGTTGGAATAAAAATCAGGTCGGCCTTGCGGCTCTCCTACTTTCAATTTATAATAGACTTTTGGATTGCGGCTAACGAAATTTGTTATCAATCATTATCCCATTTACATAGACGGAGAGAATATTATTACGGTAAGTGGTTTAGAGAGAAAGGTTTTTGATTTTATTTTTTTTATGAAATGGTTTCAGCTACCCACTTGGCTTTGAAAGTCTTAATGAGATTGAGTGCTTTAGATGTCGGGTTAAAGCGGAATTTTGTGTACTTGAGCTATAAATCCTTCTGCATTTTGCGAGTTACCATAAAAGTAACGATTTCCTGCCACCTGCACGGTGCACGCTATCATTCACCACGCGGGCCCATTCACCACACATCTGCTTACGACTGTCTAGATAATTCAACAAAGCGTGCACCCCAATTTTCTTGCAGCTCGGAGTCAAAGTTGTGCGGTGTGGCGTACAATGGGGCCACCCAGCTCGTGGGTAATGCGACACCGCCGTGCGAGGGATTTCCCGACTCGTACGACTGGTAGCAAGCGACAAAGCAGCCACTTACCCCGCGTACCGTTTCGCCGTCTCTGAATGCGCCAAGAAATCTTCCCACTGAAGCGCCCGCGCCCCGACATGCATGTTTGTGTATCCATTTGCTTGCATCGAATGCCGCGGTAATGGATTTTTAAGGTACGGTATGTAGATTGAATGGATGTTTATTTGGCGATGAAATCATGGGACTTCGGTTCATAGGTTACTTGTGGTGGTTGGTTGAATTTTCATTGTGATCTTGACAGGTTTCAATGTTAAAACGTTGATGAGAGTGGAGTTGATCAGCTTTTCTCAAATTAAGTTCATTTCAACCTCATACGCCAAGCAGGCTAATTACAGCATAAATCATTTATAATTTCGTTAAAATCAACTCCCTTGCAACGAACACGTGAAACCGTATCCGACTCATTTTCTAAAACAGCAAGAGAATTTAGTATATTCTGTTTCAATTTAAAACAATTCACTACAATAAATTATGTAGAAAGACGTCCCAGTCTATATTCAAAACGTTTCAGGTGTCTGCAATACAAATTGTTCCTGCAAAGACATTAAAATGTAAATCCGTTTATACTTAGCTATGCAATGTGCCCATGTGCACTGTCTATGCAAAATGCAAATAACTGAATTATTATACAATGTATTTCTTCAACTACATCGTATCTCATAGTATGTTGGTTTAGCACCAGTCAATATATTTTGGTTTTGTATTTCAGTTGTCTATGTTTTCAGCGTAAGGGCGGTTACGCACTGCATCCGATCCGAGTATGTGATTTTAATCCGAGTCTTATCGAATTGAACATGTTCTGAATTAAACGGATAGAGTTCGGATGTAGTGCGTAAGCTTCCCTACAAGAAGTACTACGGCTAATTCCTAACCGAAATTTCTCGGATTCGGATACGATGCAGTGCATAACCGCTCTTACATTTTTCGGGCTTTGTACTTTTCAGCAATTAAATATAGACCTTCGGGTTTCCTGGTAATGTCAATTATGATGTACCTATTACAGATTAAAGTTATTTGTGTAATTTAAGTAATTTCTGTCTACACTTCATCATCCACAGCCCGTGTTCGGCCTCGACTGGTTTTAAGCCTCTCTTTCCATGCGCCAATCCAAACGCTCCTGTCCAATCTTTTAGTGATTACTTCATACCAGTTGCCTGCTGATATAAGAAGTCAGGAAATAAAAAGTAAATTTGCCAAGTCATTAAAGCAGTTCTTTTTAAGGTGATTGTAAATGATCTCTTTGTTATAATTACATTAAGTGTCCGCACTAATAAGCTTTAGTTTTTAATACTCTTTGTTCCGTTCCCACAGACAAACCGTGAAAACGGTTTTGTGGGGCATAGTTCTTAAGCTAAGATCGTATAAAATTGTACTTTAATAAATAAATAAATAATAATAATAATAATTTAATTCCTCATATATTTACACAAACCAGACGACTTACTTCCTGTTTTTTATCAACAAGTCAATCTTACTCATCAATATGACATAAAATCTCAGAAACGTCTTTTAACATAGCTGTGTTAATAGTACATTATTGCAAAGGCCGGGAAATAGGCAATTGCAGGTCGAGTATGAATTTGAAGGCCGAGCCGTAGGCGAGGACTTCACTAATACGAGACAGGCAATTGCCATTTCCGCCGAGGCATATATAGTGCTTTTCTCAAAAGAATGCAGGGAAATAAAAAAGTCGTTATTTTCATAATTTCTTAAGTCAATGCCGTTTTTAACATGAACTTTCAGCATGGAATAAATTGCCCATAATGTAAATGGCTTTTTAGTTTTAGAAATCTCATTAAAATACGCCAAAAATACTGTATCGGAGAAAATTTTCATTATTTTATAGTTTTTCCAAATCATAAAATGTTCATATACCTACTTTCATGTATTTTTCTTTTTACTTCGCTGGAAGCAGGTTTTCCATTGCCAATTTGGCTTCTGATCTTAAATCTGATGGACCGTGAACCGTTGGAACTGATTTTAATTATTAAATTTATATTTATTAAATATTTAAATAACAAATCAAGACGAATTTTCAGCTTTGCCGCACATTTTTCTATTGCTTTCTATCTGTGCCAAAAGGCAAACGCATTCATGGTTATACAGCCAAGTGAACGCAATTTGTACTAAGCAAAGAGACTTACTTTGGTATGCCAAGAATGATAAAAGAGATCCAATCAAAGAGTATCTAATAACCCCAGCACGCCTTTACATACAACATTGCTGGAGCGTTGAAATGTTCCAAATTCAAAAAACGCTCCAGCAATGGATTTGATTTTCACTGTCCGTAAATTCGGAACTTCGCGTGTTCTTTTTTCTAAAATAATGACAATATTTCCATGCATGTTTGAGAAAAAGACATTTACCTAGTACTCAGTACCATTTCTGACATTAAATCTGAATGCAACAGTGAGTTTTATCCTTACCAAATTAGGTAGTGTGCTGTATTTGTCTAATGCAATTCCACTGAGCGATACACGCTCGGAGCGAAATAAATTGGCGTAAAATAAAATGCTAGTTGCTTCGGGAGGATATCCGAGGTTCTCCTGCTATCCGTGACGCCGAGACTAACCGCATTTTGTTCAATTTACCTGCATGTTAACGGGCTTGGAAATCATAAATGATGGAATAGTATTGGGGATTTAGAATCAGTTTAGTTTTCCTTGTGATCGTTGGAGCGATGGTGATGGTGTCTGATATGTTTCATAGGATTCCCTAAGGTTCTTTGCCAGTTTTGTCTCTCGATGGTGATAAAAACATAAATCAACATTTATGTTTTTACAATATTGAATTTTTCAATAGTTGCTACTGTAAACATTAATACCTAATGGTATTATTTTGCAAGAAAAAGTTATACAATTATTATTTCTAGTTTATGTAAAAGGTAGGTACAATGAATATTATAATGAACCCATATTTCTTTGAAAATTGTATCCAAATCTATACAAAAATATTTCAACACAACTCAAAAGCTGAACGAGTGTAGTACTCGTATTTAGAACAAAATCTTTTGTACCGAATTCAAGATATCGCTTGAATACAGGCAGAGTATAGCCAGTTGATACATAATTATGTTTTCAACGAGATATATCGAGCGATTTTCATCAGCCAGGCAATTCGTGTTCATCGGCAGTTTTATTAGAAAACTTTATAATAAAATAGTGTATCCTCGCGTGGCGGGGTGCAGTTTATTGTGCCACGTGGTTGCAGGCACAAATACACTGGCGTGCACTATCAAAGGCTCCTCATAAAACTGGGTGTGACTGTCTTGCTTTTTGTATGGACTTATGGAGTGAAGATATTGCAATTTTTAAGGTACCAAACCGCTCCCTCATATTAGAAGATCGCACAACCGACCAAGAAATAAGATGCCTTGGAAATTTATTGGTACAAGAAAATTGATTTTGATCCTAAAGGCTTAGTAAAAGTGACCGGTGTTGAAATAAAATCGAAGTAATAAAAGCACAGAGAGAGGGCTATCTATGCTCGGCGTTTCCTTGCGTGATCGAATCAGAAATGTGGAGATTCGCAAGAGAACCATTGCAGGGTTACCGACATAGCCCGAAGAATTGCCAAACTTAAGTGGCAGTGGGCAGGGCACATTGCTCGCAGAACGGATGGCCGATGGGGCCGAAAAGTTCTGGAATGGCAACCGCGAACCGGAAGACGATACGTTGGAAGGCCTCCCACTAAGTGGACCGATGCCCTAGTTAAGGTTGCGGGAAGGCGCTGGATGCGAGACGCACGGGATCGGTCAATGTGGCGACGCCTGGGGGAGGCCTAAGTCCAGCAGTGGACGTCTTTCGGCTGAAATGATGACGATGATGATTAAAAGCCCGGTCCATTAACACAACAATTACTGCATTGTTGTGACACTTTTATCGGTAAATCTGTATATTTTTCATCTTAAAAACTGAATTTTAAAACAATTGCAGTAAGATCGTTTTCCAAGTGTACTCATCAAGATTGCATTCCATTATCTAAAGTGTTAGTAGCGCTGGTCAGGTCTCCTTGAGAGTCGGTAAAGTATTTTATGACTGAAGTATCGGGAACGGAGCGCATTGGAATAAATCGGTCGAAAAAGTATTTTAACCGACAAAAATAATGGAGGAGGTTCTCAATTCGAAATATATTTGTTTAATGTATTACCACGCATAACTTTACATAGATTGGTCCGATATCAAAAATTCTTTTTTGATTGGTAAGAGTATACTTACCTCAAAGTTGGTCCCATTTAAACTTGAAATAAATATTCACCCCTAAAGGCAGACAAAAATATTTATTTGTCATCGCAAGCGATTCAAGATGCCAACTTCAAATCAAAATATTACAACTCGTTGATTCTATAATGTTTATCAACCTGTAACTTTATTCTGATTGGTTGTACGATGAAATCCGCTAGAGGGCGCTTCAATTTGGTACTAAAATATGCGTGAATAAAATCAGTCTAGAGAGCCTAGCATGAAATTGCGGTAGCTAACGCGATATTGATCAGTTTTTTCAGATCATAAGATCGAGATTATAAGTTCATTGTATGATCTTTTGTCTTTTAATAACTCATTGTAAATATCACCGGATAAACGTGACTTTTTTTTGGGACTATCTCACCGCACTAGTCCCAAACCACTGTAACTCCTGAAAGCCAGAATCAACAGTGGCGACTACCAGAAAAGCGCCGAGGCAATGAAGATCGACGAAGTCTCGGGGATCCCGCAACGAAATTTATCAGAACAGAATAAGTTAGGAGTGGGAAACGTATAAATTTCCACTACACTAAACGTGATTGTGTATTGTTCTTCAACCTACGTTTTACTGGTTGCCCAAGTGTACCCCTACATCATAGAAATTATACCAAGAATCAAAGAAGATGCCCATGATGTAGCTACGATATATATATATATTTAATATTGATAATTTCCCACTAAATGTTCAATTGTGAACAGAGTCTGTTGAAATTAAGTAAACTGAAAAGCAAAAAAACCTTTTTAACAAAAAATTAACCCGACGAAATAATGAACTGAAAAGCAAATAATTAAACTTTTAGTTCAGCATTTTGAGTTGGCGCCTAACATGCAACTTAATTACTTAAAGCGAAGAATGATTGTAGGTAGGTTGATCTTCGTTGATTGTATGTTTGGGGCCTGCCTCAAAGTGGTAGACTGTAAGTTTATTTTTTGCTTTTCAGTTCGTTATTTCGTCGGGAAAATTTTTTGTTTAAAAGGTTTTTAGTACCTAGGTTTTTGGTTTTCTAATGGAGAAACCACAAAAAGCCTGAGGTTCTAGACAAGTGAGATTCTTTTAACGATGGGGTCGCGATAGTGATTGGAAAAATCGGCCAAGTGCGCACATTTAGGGTTCCGTACCAAACCGCAAAAACAAGTTGGTTTTAAAAGAAAAATTAGAAAATTACAAAGAATCGTAAACTTTTTACAAAAAAATACAACCGACTACCAAATAAAAACTTCTCCTTTTTGAAGTCTGTTAAAAAAAATACAACCGACTTTCAAATAAAAATACTACAAAGTGAAAAATAACTTCTTAGTCAGTGTTCCTGTTTTCGTTCCTTCGTTTTTTGACAACGACTTCCGAAATTGAAGTTTTTATTTGGTAGTCGGTTGTATTATTTTGTAAAAAAGTTTATTATTCTTTGTAATTTTCTAAATTTTCTTTTAAAACCAACTTGTTTTTGCGGTTTGGTACGGAACCCTAAATGTGCGCACTTGGGCGGTTTTTCCAATCACTTTCATTTAGAATTTATTTATTTAATTTTTTTATGTGTATGGATTTTGACGAATTTTGCGCTTTGACATGTCACACGATCAATTCCTCAGGTAAATTATGGAATTTCGACCATCGCCATTGGCTGATATTGAATGACACTTCTACGATTGAATGATTCTAAAAGCGATCACTTGACAAGATACTCTGGTCAATCATCAAATCTGAAATAAAAAAAGAAGACATAAGTAGTCACAATGGATCTTTGTGTCTCTGAAGTTGGCTGCAAGACCCTGCGCAGTTGCTATTTTTGTGCCAATGTTGAAGTAGAAGATACATTGTATAACTGCCTCTTTCACTCACTTACGTTTATCGCTTCGTCCTATCTCGCTTTATGTATGCAGTATACTCGATGACAAACTGGTTTTTGGGCAATGGTTGCAGAGCCAACTTCAGAGACACAAAGATCCGCTGTGACTACTGTACGTTCATTTTTAGGGTTCCGAAGTCAACAAGGAACCCTTATAGTTTTGCTCCTTCCGTCTGTCCCTCCGCAGCTTAGCTCAGAGAGTCTAAGTACTAGAAAGCTATAATTTGGCATGGATATACATATTAATAATTCCGACTAAGTGGTAAAATAAAATCATGAAAGAAATTTTTCATGGGGTTCCTCTTATAGACGTAAAGTGGGGATGTTTTTTTTCTCGTCTTTCCCATTGTGTGGAGTATCCTTGTATAGGTCATTCAAAAATATTATGGATTTGTTAAAACCATTTTTCAACTCAGAGATCCGTTTGCGTAAAATTAAGCATAAATGGTTGCTCTTAGCTATGTAAAAGTAACGAAATTACTAAATATAACGAAAAAAAAAAGTAGTAAATATAACGAAATTAAAAGGAAAACTATCACAGATAAGTAGGCTTTACAAGTTTACGAGTAATAGTCGACCAACTTATAAAATGTACTTGTAATAGTAAAAAATTTGGACAAATACCATTGAAAAATTACTTAAATAACGTTGTTAGCTGTGTAAAACAGAGTAAATATATGCTTATGAACTATGTATACACAAATAAAATCATAACATCCTTAATAATAATGGTTTCTAAATTAATAAAGTTTAAGCTCGAATAATGCATTGGTGTGGCCAGAGTCGTTGGCAGTACCGGTCCGTAGTCCATACAGCGCATGTGTGCGGGGGAGTCTATTGTGTGTTAGTGCAGAAGTATTTTCGACGTTTTGTAATCTAAAGTCAAATTAGATTCGATTGCCAAGCAAATTATTTATTTTCTTTTGTCGATATCCATCTATAAAGCCAATATTCGACCCGACTACATCACTAATTGAGTAGCGTAAAACATTCCAGAACGAAATAGTGAATACCGCAGTTTAGAGGTGAATACATACGACATTTTTCAAATTCCGAAAGAGAAATAAATAAGGAGCGTGCGCGCAAGGATCCAGGAACGAACCATACCATTCCCCGTGGCTCTAACGCGCGTTCGTATCGGCTCTTTTCGCAATTAGCACCCGCGCGCGGTGGTACTCAATTAGATAATATTTTTCTAACCTCAGTTGCGAAGTTGGATTTTATAACTCCTTCTTCAGTTCCGTCCTTCTTTAGTTTAAGTCAAGAGTGAATAGGTTACTTCTAGCGTGTCTTACCGTAGACATCATCGCTCTCGTTTGACATATGTCGCAGAGATCAAAATCTTTTATGAAGTATAGTAGGTTAGGTATATATTTTTTTTATAGTCTTGCCTTTTGTAGGTTCCAGGTAATTAAATAGTACATTGTGATACAAGGGTGGAAAATAGGTTATTGCAAACGAGCTGTCATTAACGAGTCCGAGCCGAAGGCGAGGGTTTTTAATGACACGAGTTTGCAATAACCTACACACCCGTGTATCACACGACGTTTTTCAACATAGTTGTGAGAAATAGTAAAAACAAATCAAAGAATTAGATTTGTTTATTCACAAAAATTTTCAATATGGCGCGTTTTTGCAACTGGACATATTTTTTTACAAAGTAAACAGCCTATACAGCCTATTCGATTTTTGACAAACGTTGATGTGAAAATAATTAACTTAAAACTGGTAATTAAATATATTAAACAACTATTTAAAAACTTTTGAGAATTCAATGCTAAAACGTACGGAATCATAAATTTTTCCTCATATAAAATCTATCCCATTCTATTCTATGTATGAAAACTCCTTGCTACTAAACTTTTATAAATTGACTTATAATAATGGCGCGTTTTTGCAACTGGACATTTTTTTTTCAACGATAACAGCCTATACAGCCTATTCGATTTTTGACAATTGTTGATGTGAAAATAATTAAACTAAAACTGGTAATTTAATATATTAAACAACCATTTAAAAGACTTTTGAGAATTCAATGCTAAAACGTACGGAATCATTCATTTTTCCTCGTAGAAAATCTAGCCCATTTTATTCTATGTATGAAAACTCCTTGCTACTAAACTTTTTTAAATTGACTTATAAATTTAAAAATAAACTGCAAACATAATGATCGAGCTCGTAAACAAAAGTCACGACCACGTAACAGAAAGACGCCTATGCGTAATATTAACTTTCGAATCATAATTATAGCCTCTGAAAGAACGTCATGTTTAACAACTGTATTGAAAAAAAAAATATCTCTGGGTGCGTTATAGAAGAATTCAAGCAAACGAAAACAGCACAATATAGAATATAATTTATGATTAAACGAACTTACCCTAAGTGAAGTTCTATCAAAATTATACGAAGTGCCTCGTCCGAAGAGATTAGTTCCTGTAATTAATTATTATTATATACACATGTAGTAGGCGGCTATAGGCTACTGCGCAAATCACTAGTTTTCAGAGTTTTTTTTTTTTTTTTTTCTTGCCTGGCATCACTATGTCAACTTGTCATTTAGTTTAGAGTTACTGATGTTTTAGATATTTCCAGAACGCTTCTGGGTTATACCTTAGGGTTGGGAGGGTGTCACTAATCTCTTCGGACGAGGCACTTCGTATAATTTTGATAGAACTTCACTTAGGGTAAGTTCGTTTAATCATAAATTATACTTCGTGCCTCGTCCTCGAGATTAGTTCCTGTAATTAATTATTATTATATACACATGTAGACTTTGAGAGTTAAGTTCTGGAATTATCGCATAAAATATGATGACTTTTTGAAGTAAAAGCTTTCTTTCTTTAAAATCATATATATATATATATTTTTTTTTTTTTTTTTTTTTTTTTTTTTTTTTTTTTTTTTTTTTTTTTTTTTTTTTGGACTAACCATCATTCATGGTTGTCCATAGGTTACACACAGGTTCTTAATCAGTTTATATATTCTTAATTATCTGTTTAAAAAAAAATGTATTATTTACTTTCTTATTATCATTGTTATAATGTTTATAGACCATCATAGTTATCATTAAATAACAAAGATTCTTATTCAGTAATTTTCTTAATTACTATTCTCATCTTAATTATATTTATTAACAAAATATTTTTGCCTATTTATTATCATTAAGTATTTCAGTTTTATAAATACTATCACAGTTGCTATTAAGTAACATGGGTGGGTTCTTAACCAAAATGTTTTTATAAATTCTTAATTATCTTTTCAACCGAATATTTATTGCCTGCTTGCTATCAATATTAAAGTTATTTTAAAGAGTAACAATCATAGTTGTCATTTGAAAAAGAAAGTTCTTGATTAACCATTCAGATAATAATAAATATAACTGTCTTATCAAAATCCATTTTAGCTTTTTTATTACTATTCTTAGTTTCATTATCAATACATTTATGCTCCTTCGTTATAAGTTAAAGTTGTTAGTTGTTGTAATAATTAGTACATGTAAGTTTAATAAGATATCTTTAATCACAGCTAAAGATTTATTTTGCTAAATCATTTTGATCCTTTACACTAAAGGTCTGTTATAAAATTTACCAAATGTACTTGTTTAATCACATCTTAAGATTTTTCTTGCTAAATTATTTTTATGCTTTACACTAAGAAACTGTTATAAAATTTACCAAATCTACTTGAATTGCAACTCCAGCCTGCTGTTTTTAGTATCTGATCAATGATCATGTTACACCTGGCTTATGACTGTTTGTGTTTAAAGTACACTATGTGGTACGGTTTCTTAGTGCCTAAAGTGGTTAGAGGTTTTGTTAATGTAGGCTACAAGGTTTCAGCTGGAATTATTCCTGTTCTTTGTCTGAAGAATTGATTGATTATTTAGTTCATAAATTAGAGATTTTATGAGGTCTGAAATTTTGATGGTTATATGCATTGATTGTATTACTATGCTTTGATTTTAATTTTGACAGTTCTAGAGACAACATCTCATTTGGGTACCAAATTCCTAAGGCTTCCAGCATTTGGGATGTGTCCCAGGTGACATTGTATTTTTGGGCAGGTGTTCGCAGTCTGAACAAGCCCTTAACCATTATTTTTAATCTGTCATCAGAGGACATTCCTGGACATTCTAATGTTTATTAAAGTAGGTATTATAAATTTTTGACAGTTAATCATTTGTTATATTTTTTACTGTAATTAGAAAGTTCTGTTAAGTAATTATATCACCGTTGATGTATATGATTTCAAGATTTTTATATTAAACATGTGTCATATTGTTTGAAAGAGTTTTCTGATAGAGATGCTATCTTATCAATTGATGATGGTGGTATGCTTCATTGCAATAGACTTCACTACCCACTGGACTCTGACAGCCAGTGGTAAGGTAGGTATGGCTTTTCCCTTGCTGTGAATTACTATAACATTTTCATTAGGTTTGAGTATGAGCATCCCTGAATTATGGGAAGTTCCCTAAGTAAAGGGAACCAGTTGGGCATGGTGATCAACATGATGCCCTAAGCTTTATCCATTATGATTTTTGTAGATCTTTTAACATGATTGAGAATGGTGGAAAAGCGTTAGAGAAAATTGGTTACCAGTATACTGTGAATGTGTCAATTGTGAAGGCATTTGGGTAAGGGCCATGTTATGTATTTATCATATTTATAGTTAATGTGAATTGGCAATAGGTAAATTTCAGGTGTTCCAAATTTATCTTTCAATAATTGGTCATAAGCACATTGGAGTTATACTACTACGTAAGTACATTATAACTCAATGCATAAGCGTTTTCTTTTAGTTCCCATTCTACGTCGGAATGTGATTTCTGCAATACAGTATCAGCTTCTTGATTTCCAGTCGACCTAATGTAAGAAGCGAAAATGAAATTATGTTATACTAAAATGAAAATAATACATAACAGTTTACAACCAATGCCGCAGGCTAAGTTGAAGAGATGAGTGTTGAGTTCCACCCATTTGATTAATAATGCAGCCTATATTGCTGTTGAATTTTCTATACATGACGTTATTTCACAATTATTTCATGATTGAATGATGTTACTAATTCCAAATAAAAATCATGTGACATTTACATTTCTTGTCTGACCACTTGCCCCTAGCAGTCTCATCACCACAGGCAGCCCCCCCCCCCCTTTGGTTGAGGCGTCAGAAACCATTTCGGTTGCATAATTAAGTTTGATTTTATTTACTCAATTTTGAATGGCATATGACCACCATTCAGGAATTCTTCTGGGGATATTCATGTAATTTTTATAATTTTCTTCACCTTGGAGATTTAGGCTTTTACAACATTATAGTTTTTAGTTATATACCTATATAAAGCCATCCATATTAAATAGAAGGGCATGCTGAGACCAGTACCTAGTCCTACAAAGCATGTTAATTTTCTGATTTCATAATTAATAAGATTTTTCTTATCTGGAGGTAACGTTACATGATAGGTAAGAATCTTGTGTCAATGATATATCCTTTAATTGTACTAATATTAGTGGGTGTAAGTTTGATATTTAATAACTTGTGATTAACTTCTTAGTGTTTTGAATGTTTTCAGTTACCAATCAAGAGCCACAGGATCTCAGTATTTGTTGAGTTTTCATAACTTAAGTGAAAATGTTAGGTGCAGTGTTTTACCCAAACAGCAGTAGATTGAACTCATACAATTTTTCATGAAAGAGATTCTAGATATTTGCTAGAATTTTTGTGATATTTTATAAGATATTATGCATTAAGGTATGTTAAATATTAATATGTTAATTATTATTAAGGTATGTTATGTAACATATGGCCATGGAACTATCATTTGATGCCATCTTTAATTCTATGCACAAATCTTCAAGTTTGAACGGCTTGCATTAATGAACTTATTAAGGTTTTAACTTTAAAATGCATACTGCCATTGAGTTTTGGTCTTACGTAAGAAACACTTGAGACGATTTTGCCCTTTTCAAGGCTAGCACTTAAATATTGCACCAATGGAGATCAATTAGATAATTGTCTCCTTATAGTATGTTTTTTCCACTGGTGAAGTGTTGTGGGTACCTATGAAACCCTCAATCCATGATAACATGGTCTTATGATCAGTGATAAGTTATTACTGTTTATAAGAATTATATAAGCGACCAACGTACCTTACTGAGTTTAGCGGTGTCAAGGTTGTTTGGTCGGGTGAGACAACCACTTAAAGTTTTGTACGGCTGAATCAGGCTATAGCCATGCTCCCAGTTCTCCTGTCGTCCTTGTGGCGCTGGTGAGCTTTCCAGTATTTTGTTTGGAATGTGTTGGGTTTTTGCTTGGGTTTAGGTGCTGTAGCAGCCCTGATTTAGAAGCCGCTTTACCAACTCAAATAGTTTCAGCAAGTGTTTTCCCGAACAGATATTTATCTATCTTTGTGTTTTGAACTTGGTCCTTAAGATCTTTTTTAATTTGAGCTGCAGCTAAATTTGCATCTAGTCATTGAGTCACAATATTGAACTTCACATAAGGTGCGATTGGCATCCATTATTTAAGTTAGTAGTTCTGTACCATTTTCTTTTGTATCCAGTACTTTGGATAATGCTGCTTTTAAGCAGGAGACGGTGCTGAGTAGTCTTTGTTTCGATTCTATGGCCTTGGTTATCAATAATTTGAGAATTTTGCTTTTATTTTGCTGTATAGCATAAGAGCCTCACGTTTTTCACATTTAATGTTAGCGGGTATATTTCCTGCTGAAGGATCTGTAGGGGAAGTACCCGCCTGTGGTCTCTAGGGAGACAGACCTCACGTTGCAAGACACTCCAGACAGCTGGTCACTTCCTTGTGGAGTTCGGCCCCATCACCATACTCCGTGTTCAATGTTGGGTCAACCCCGAGAATTTCGAGAGCGTCTGTGTTATTCAGGTTTGAATTGTGTGGAAGATCACTATTGTTAAGTTAGTCGTATTCGACTTTGTTTCCATTTCATTTGTGACGTCGTCGTATAGGACTTCGCCTGGAATGATTATAAACCATTGTTTTACTTCCGGTTGATAACTGATTTTTGCAATCTGGTGGTTGTAGCAATTCCAAAGAATTGAACGAAACCAGTGTATTATTGAATGTTTTGATACAGTCCAATGATCTGCTCGAATACATTCGTTAGATAAAAGATATAAATTCTATTTGATGATCTCGTAAATACGTGGTGAGACAGCCCGATGGCTAGCCCGAAATGCATTATTTGTTTCATTATTTGAGACAGTCCGATAATCAGCTCGAATATATTCCTTATGTTTAAGAAATAAATTTTGTTTTGATTGATAATCTCGTAAATATACAGTGGGACGGCCCGATGGCTTGCCCGAAGTGCATTATTTGTTTGAGATGCAAGTTTAGGGCGGAGGATTGATAAAATAGTTGTAGATATGTAGTAATACATACAATACATTTTAACAGAGTTAGGTAGGTACCTTGTGGGTCTAAATATGGCGTCGACTCTTGAGACTATTTTGTTTTACTTTGTTTAAGTCGAGCACGTTTTTAAATTGCTCCCAGATTTTTTCATGTTTCTCCTGATTCTCTTTATTCCTCGGTTGATTGTGTCCTTTTTGGCATTTTTTCACTTTGAAAAACTGTTATTTTTATTTAAAAGTTTAATTACGTGACGCGCAGCGACGCACTATAATCGCGAATGACAAGTTGACATAGTGATGCCAGGCAAGAAAAAAAAAAAAAAAAAAACTCTGAAAACTAGTGATTTGCGCAGTAGCCTATAGCCGCCTACTACAT
The DNA here is from genome assembly GCA_948252205.1 of Orthosia incerta. Lineage (NCBI taxonomy): Eukaryota > Metazoa > Arthropoda > Insecta > Lepidoptera > Noctuidae > Orthosia > Orthosia incerta. The sequence continues at coordinate 13,527,621 of OX411747.1, forward strand.
GTGTATATAATAATAATTAATTACAGGAACTAATCTCGAGGACGAGGCACGAAGTATAATTGCTCTCTGCCATATGAAGCAAGTTAGTACTTGTACGTATTTCAATCAAATATTCGCACGTTTGTATGAAGATAGAATACTATTAGATATCTCTACCGTGCCAAAAGCGAGAGTGGGACGTCAGAGAGACGACACCAGACTCCAGGTACACAGTTAAGTTGACCGTGTTATGCCTATGATGGGTAAGACTGAAACAAAATAACTCGATCATCAAAATTCCAAAGTAATTGTGTTGGTGATTCGTGCCTATTGCAGTCATCTATTTACACGCATTGACATATAGACAAGAACATTCCTGCCCCCCTAGCCAAGTTACAAACGTTTCGTATCGAATCGCTTTGTACGATCGTTAACACCTTCTATTTGTATGGTCTGACCACGTGACTTAACGTTCAGATGTGTCATTCCCATACATTGATTCGTTTTCTACGAGTGTTATCGATTGCAGATTGTCAACTTGGCTACAGGTGTTTTTTTCAAAATAATGCTGGCGAGTTAGAACTAAAGTTCACTAAACTATTTATATTGTCTAATCAAACTATTAAAACACAGCGCTAGATTGCCAGAGTTTAGTTTACTCGCGATCAAAACGTCGTAAGTGCTTTAAAATTTATGGCGCTTACGCGATTCGTTCGACATAAGAGCGACCTAAATGAGTTGATTGTGAAAGTTGATGTTGATGATGAAAATTGTGGAATTGTTGCTATCAAATTGCTGAAGGGTTGAGTTATTATTTTTATTAAATTAATGCTATTTTTAGATTATCGTATTGTTATTGTTGATTAAGTATTATTGAATTCTTATTATTAAATTGGTATTTTTAAATATTATTATTGAATTATGATTTTTGTTTATGTTAATTTATCGGATATGTAATTTTATTAATTTTGTTGATTGAGTATTCCTTTGTGTTGTTATATTGTTGGTATGTGCGACTCGTAAATTATTTGTGTGTTGTTTGTCTATTGTAAATGTAATAATTATATAGCATTGACTCTTTGCACGCGTTGGGTTACACTGTTAGTGTAAGGAGTAATTGTATTGAAATAAATAAATAAATAAGTAGTTTAATATAAGGTGTACGGCTTGCAATACAGTTCAGTCGAACAGAGAGTGTCGGATCGCCAAATCTAGTGTGTAACTGAAAGTCTTTTGAAGGAACATAATATCCTACTTTCAATAAAAATGTGAGAACTAAAAAAAAAACAAATAAACAAATGAAAGTGAAAAGATTCGAACGCGCTGATCCATTTTTTAAAACGCTACATTCGCAAGTGGACCCATACATTTTTGGTTCAGTGTTCTTTTATAGTAATCCAGTGTATTGGAAATACTTGCGGTATCTTCCAAGCATTAACCCTTGTTAAACATAGACCCTTCTCAGTTTCCGAATGGCATGATCTTACAGGCGCCATGCAAATATACCATTGTGAATTTCTTATACGGGCGAAGCTTATGGAGAATTTCTTCCGGATAGCGAGAATTTTCTACGTTTATTTACAGATATCATTGGGTATTTTATTTGAATAGATTTCAAGTACTCTTGTTCGGTATTCAATCTGACTATATTGATTATTTTTCAAAGTGATTTGTTGATATATTTTGTAATAAATAATATATGTAGTAGGTGTGTACTCATACCAAGTAAACATATTTCTTAAGAGTGTAAACATTTTTATTACGAGCTAGTTGTAATAACTTGACTCTCAGTTCCCTCCAAAATAAACACACGAAAACCTCCCTTGATCGTCGTCTTCGCAGATTCAAAAAAATAAATTATGAGTAAAATACATAAATGTCTTGACAGTTAAAAAACGTGAACAGTTCATCAGTAAGCAAGTATTGAAATACTTTGACATTACTCAAAAAGGTCCGACACGACCTACTTTTGTGAATTAAAAAAGGAAGTCAATTGAGCAAAAAGGTCAACAATTTACAGGTGTGACGAAAATGTATAATTTCGTTCGTATTCAAGGAATTTTGCTGCTTGTCATGGCTTTAAATTGACTGTATTATTGCTTTAGCAGTGATTTTAGCTGTGATTTTTTGTATAACTACTGATTGATGAATACTTTCGAATGTTAATTCATTTACTGGCAGACAATTCATTCTTTGTACCACTCTTTGGGTCTACAAGCATGGAATTATGCACAACATTTCTTTGTATAATGAAATAAGATGAACGAGGCTTTTTGCAAATTCATCTCTTAAAGCTATTTAAACAGGGCATGAAAGTATATATGGAAGTATTGACTGTTGACAAGCACACGATAACTTGTAACATTCAATTTGCATTTTCCAGCGCAACATTGTCAGGCAATCAAAACTTTGAACGCTGTAACGCAGCCAGAATGCTCGAATGTAAGCACACTATGAATGGAAGCTATAAAGCTATCACCTACCCGTCTTATCAGAAAAATAGCTTAAAATAGAATGTATAAACATAAAGTCAGTAAACCATAACTCTAAATCTCCGAACAAGGTCCGACCGTATTCACGACACAATCGGCACGTAAATTCTTAAGAAAATATCAAGTCGAAACTCGGACGAACAGCGATTCAAAGCGCCTGGCCGGACTCGTGTAGTGTAACACCGTACGTACAGCGCTCCTACACACAGGGGGTTGTATATTACAGTGAGGTCGCGACTTTATCTCAGTTTCCGCCCGAGTTGCGTTCACTGGCGATAGAGTGAAAATAGTGGCACAATAAAACAGGGCTCGCCAACTATCGGGCGGCGGGCCCGGAGAGAGCCCACTCCTTATCGGAAAACGGTTACCGTGATTCATTGCGCCTCTATTTACTTACAGATCTCTTAGTTCGCTGCAACCTGCAACTTCTGTGTTTCTTTCTAATCAAGTTGCGGGATTAACCACTTGTTTCTGTTGCCTTTTACGAAAATAGCGTGTTTTTGGTGTACGTGGGATCGTCAGACAGTCAGAATAAGGGCCATATCCTATTCAAACATTTGCATGTTATTAGTTTTGGAAAACAAAGGCATCATTGCGATCTTGTTATGTCAACTTCACATTTATTAGCTAGCAAACCCATCGCTCATTAATTATTTATTCCAATTTCTAATATAAATAAACTGCCATCTTTCATACAATTTGCAAACAAAACCGACGAGACGGTATGGTAATTTCTAAATGTAAAGTGAGTAATCAATACATCAAGAGCGACAGAAGCCAAATGAAAATGGAAATGGATTCAGGCCAGGAAATGAAAATAGATTTTGAATTGAACGTGCCGAAATCAAACAGTGCTCAATTTCAGCCGCTTAGAATTTCGCTAGCGGCCAGCGGCTAGAGCAGCTAGGAAATACTTGTGAACAAATAAAATACAACGTAAAACGGTGTAGTCGACTGCGGTTATAAACTCTTTCATATAAAGCGAAAGTAACTCAATCGGGCGATAGGACTGGAGTTAAACGCAAACAACCCGATACATGAGAGCTGGACGAACGAAATATGTAACGGTGTATAATGCACTTTTATCGACACTCACAACGTAATGTTCCAAATATGAATTCAAAAAATATTGCATGCACACGTACTTTATATTTGTGGATAGGTAAAATTTCAAAAAATAGTTATTTATGCTACAAGTGCGGAAGGTAGGTGATTTGCGAGCGTGCGAAGCGAGTGAGTGGATAAATCGACACGAGTCGGAAATCATCTTACGCACGTGTATCATACAATATTTTACTATGCATTGTGCGAGGAAATAAAAAAAAAGGCTGAACCAAGCAAGAAATTAATAAAATGGCGGACTTATTCAAGGGCGCTCAGCATATCCACATATTAACTTTTACTGCGTATGTGCAAACAGCTGTCACGTCGTAACGCAAAAAGGCACGAGCAAAATATTCATTAGAAGTATTAGTTTTGTTTTACCTTTTATATGAATGATAATCTGTACTTAACAATTTTTTTTAAACTTTTCTCAAATAATAAAAACTCTATGCGGCGGGCTGACGTTGGAGTTAAAAATTAAAAAAGTACAGGAAAGTAAAAAGCACTAGTAAAAAGAAGTGACACTTTCTGTACAGTTCGGCTGCTTGGAAAACGCTCTTTTCGAGGACATGCATTATAAAAACCATTACAGTGCAACATTTTCCTTCGATTTTCAAACAAATGCATCATAATAGTAGTTTATGATACTGTTGCATAATAAGGGGTATTAAAACATGAGTGTGTGTTTTAATAGTATTCACACGAATGTTTTAATACCTAGTTATGTGCAGTTTCATACACTACTTTATCTACACTTACATTTTGGGATTGAACCTACTAAATACCTTTTTTTTTGCATTTTTCATGCCATAAAGTCGTGATAAATTCATCATAAAATAATCTCGACTTTGCTGGTAAGAGATTATGAGTAGAGTGTTTCCTTCGCCGCATATAAAATGTTTGGCGGAGTCAAATTTTCTTCACATTCACTAATATCAGACATTTTAAGCAAGAATTTAAAAAACTCATGAAATTCAGTACAGCGAAACCTGCAAAACGTATGAACGGCGCTAAAAACCCAACACATCACCGCATTATCTGCGCATGCGCTAAGGCTTAGCACACGCACTGCGATATTTATTCGCGCCATTTTTTTCCGCCCATTCTGCGACCTATGGAATTGTATGAAGCTGCTCGCATTGCGGTAAAAAAAACCTGCGGCAATAATACTGCATGAAAGCCGTGTTTTGCAACAGAATAGACCGCACCGTGGCGCAAATTTAATTCGCGCGAATATTTTGAGCTCTGTAAACAGGTAGAAAGAGACAAAATTCGCAGTGCGTGCTAAGCCTAAAGCGGGCATTGTCAGATACAATTTAAAATTGGAATCAAATCTTTTTATAATAGGTACTAAAATGGCATTACAAAAAAAATATTGATGGGAATTACTCATAATCTCTTACCAGCAAAGTCGAGATTATTATAATTATGATGCATTTATGAATAAAAAGGTATTTAGTAGGTTCAATCCCAAAATGTATGAGTTTAGATAAAGTAGTGTATGAAACTGCACATAACTAGGTATTAAAACATACTATTAAAAACCTCGCCTACGGCTCGGTTTTTAAACTTCACTCATGTTTTAATACCCCTTATTATGCAACAGTATCATAAACTACTATTTTAATTTTTATAGCACACTTTTACTTTTTAATCTATTGGCGCTTATGGGCTGATTGCCTTAAAGTAGAAAAGTAGTGTCACTGTCTATGGATGCGCGCGCTGCGCAGTCATGGTGCAATGAGAATCTAAATTGTCCGCCATACTGCACATTTTGTTCGTTTCCACTTTTATTTTATTTCAACTGTATGAGTGAAGATAAAATAGTGTATGCAACGGCATATAATTAGGTATTAAAACAATCGCGTGTTAATATTATCACATTCGGCATCGCCTCATGTGATAAACCCACGCTCGTGTTTTAATAACCCCTATTATATGACCATTGCATAAACTACTATTATACACCGACGACGCCCCGAGCACTCTGCATGCTTGTATAATATTAGGCAACAGTCGGGCAGTAGAGGTTGCCCTAGTATGTACACACAATGATTTGATGAAAACTTGAAAGTGACCGTTCGCCGCACTATCAGGTCTTTGTGCATACATTTCTGCCAAAAATTCCAACAACTATTCTCCAGGTTAACCTCAGTCTTATCTAATAACACTTTAGCAAACAGTGATTGTCTTTTCAGCCCATCTCCCGAGAGTTTGGGTATTAATAAACACCTTATTATGTGGCTAATACTATAGAAAATTCCGTCCAAATTCGGCTTAACGAGAAACAAGTCCAAGTCCCAAGTGTCCCCACAATTGTAGCCGGTTATTGAGTCCGGACTCAATGAGGCGACCTCATCTAGTTTGTGGACTGGAGTAAACGAACCCAACGAAATATTCAATTTCGCGTCCCGGAGCGACGATGCTTTTTACATTTTATTAAACTACTGTTTAATGCAAAGCACAGCCGCCGTCATAACGCGGTGCGGTGATGTCAACTATATGCTTTTGTCTATGAACGTCAAGGGTTCCGGAGTCGGGAGTCGGGGTGTGTCATTCTTGTCATATTGTGTCGGTTCTAAAGCGTTGCGCTGTTTCAATATACATAGTCTGGCCATAACTACTGATAGAATTAAAAATAAACAAAATATTACATTTGAATTTGGAATCTGTCATTTTTATATGATTTTACAAGATGACTTAGGACTTGCAGCCTATAAGAGACTTACTGGACATTTCTTAATTACTGATAATTTAAAAAAGAATAGGGTGGTAAAATCGAAACAACTACTGAAGCGGTACGCGTACAGTAAAGGGAGGTCACAGAAAAATTTTGTTTACGGAAGAGAAAGTTTTTAGAATTGAGCAACATGTTAACAAACAAAATGACCGTATTTATGCTCAAAGCTCTAAGGAAGCTTCCCAATTAGTCGATAGAGTGCAACGTGTGCATTATCCGACTTCAGTGATGGTTTGGTGGGGTGTTAGCTATGAAGGAGTAACTGAGCCAAACTTTTGTGAAAAAGGTATCAAAACATCGGCACAAGTGTATCAAGATACCATTCTTGAGACGGTAGTTAAGCCCCTTAACAACACACCATATTCATAAAATTTATCCATGGAAAGAGTGCGTGCTTCTATTGATAACTGGCCTCAACGTTTAAAGGACTGTATTGCAGCCAATGGAGACCACTTCGAATAAGCTTTTTATATTTTAAATTGTTTCATATTTATGTATTAAACAAACACATTGTAATAGTAATAAATGTTATTTGCAATAGGAAAAAAGAATGTTTTCTTTGTTTCTATATTTATGGCAATATATATAAATAGTTATAATATTTGCCTTCCATTTTCTGCAGTTTTTATATAACGAAACCGAACTATATAACCTCAAAGTGACCTAAATATTTCGTTAAATGAAATACGTCCTCATTTTGGTCGCTTAATCGATCAGTACTGTACAATTTCGTTATAAACCTACCACATAAACGGTTTTTGGTTCGTCAATCATAAACGATGGAACAGCATAAAATAATCAATTCATATTAGATTATTTCGATTTAGGGAAGACCGCATATGCGTGCGTTGAACCACAAACCGCAACCCATTTGCAGCTAGCTCTCGATCCTACCAAACACTTGAATTAAATCATTGAGTATCTATTCGTCAATCATCGATTAGGCTGTATAACCTGTGTTCCTATGACAATGGACTAATTTGTGTAAATCCTATTTATGACCTAACTAGCTGTTGCTCGCGACTTCGTCTGCGAAGCATTAGTACTTTCTATAGCCTATTTTTTATATCGCGCCATAATATTATACGTGTGTGGGCCGCCATACTTGAGAAAGTATTAGTTAACCATACAAAATTCTACCCCCCTGTCCACCTCCTTAAAGATATTTTCCGGGATAAAAACCTATCCTACGTCCTTGCCAGGGTCTCAAACTATATCCATACCAAATTTCATCTAAATCGGTTCAGCGCTTTAACAAGCAGACAGACAAACAGAGTTACTTTCACATTGATATTAGTATGGATTAAGTTTGAATACTTTCTTGTTAGATATTTGTAAAAATGACAAAAAATTATATGGAATGTCAAATGCTATCGAAATGTCACGTGATCGAACCCACATGTTGGCATTTCGAGCATCCATCGCCATCGCTGACATCGAAAGACATTTTTCTAGAGCCGCATGAGTATTTACTGCAAGGGATTTTGAATCTATTTTTTTTACATTTCGCTGTAAGTATACATGCATGTCCGAACTTTATACAATTTGAACAGCTGCTCAAATTGTATAAAGCGCAAGTTCGGACATGCATGGAGTACTGCTCTCACCTCTGGGATGGATCTGCCAAATATCAACTTGATGCACTTGAGTCGATTGACAAACGGGCCAAGAGGCTTATCGGCAACGATGCACTGGTCGCCTCAAAGCTCCAGAGCCTTGAACATCGACGCCAAGTGGCCAGTCTGTCGGTTTTTTATTGGTTACATTTCGGGGAGTGTGCGATGGAACTGCACAATTTGATTCTGCCTAGCTGATTTCTCGTGTCTACTGTGCGGGTCACAAATAAATTTTTTTTTTTTTTCTTTTTCCTTTCCATCACCGGACAACAAGACGTACGGCAATGCGTCACCGATACATGGTGGACATCCCGCCCATACGTACAAAGCGTTATGCGAATACTTTCATTGTACGCACAGCTAAGGAGTGGAATTCCCAGCCGGAATCTTTGTTGCCTGATAGCTACAACCTTGGGGTCTTTAAGTCAAGAGTGAATAGGTTACTTCTAGGCAAGCGTGCTTCACCGTCGACCACATCATCACTTACCATCAGGCGAGATAGTGGTCAAATGCGAGCCTATCGATAAATAATAAAAATAAAAAAGTATACCATTATCAACCGATTTCGATACATTTAGCGAGTTTTACTTTTTTGTAAATCACACATTTTTCAAAGCATTCGTCACCAGTTCATCTTTGATTTAAGTTCCTGGACATTTCATTTTGTCATTCGCTGTCACCGTCCTTGTGTGAACTGTACAGTTCAGGTAGGCAGCATCCAATTTAAATCACGTTGGCATCTAGTTCGGAATGTATAGTTTGTACCTTACAAAGGCGACCATTTCCGGATGACATTTTGTTGCATACAAAGTTATTTCCTCTTTGAAATGACATACATACGCGTACTCACTAAAACAGAAACACATAAAGCACTTGCGAATTACTAAAAATCTGAGTACATTGTTGTGTAAGGTCTCAGTTGGAATTCCGCGAAGCCTTTGTTACGCCGTGCAATAAAATATTTCATTACTGTGTGGAACGTCTAGTCCCGCCGTGCCGCGTCGCAACGCGTCGTGTCTCGCCGCGTCGCGTCCTACCGCGCCGCTCCACCGCCTGCGATTGCGGTGAATTTCTTTTTTTTAAGTGACGCGTTTGCATTCCGATGTGAGCGGGATATTAATATAAAAAGTTCACTAGTTTAGCTCGGGAGTGACGACCACGCTATAATTTCGGTTTTCATGATGTGGAAACTACAGTTTGTATACTTTGTGAATCTTAATTTAGTAGCAAATGTGTCATAAATTATTCTTAGGGAAAGGTCTTTTTGATATTTCACTAAATGAGAAGTTAAGAACCAAAGTATAGGCGACTTGAAACCTGATAAAAGCTGCAATTCGAACACCTGAAAAAATGTAAACCTGCATAGTAGGTATATAAAGGGACGTGTCTCAATAAGAGTGCACTGTTGCGTTTAAAAATAAAAACACGTATTGTTTGAGTAAGTCGTGATATTTATATTGCCCCCCACGGCTCTGATGACAAGCCAATTACTCTTTTCATGAAATTTTCGATGACTTTTTGACAAAGATGTGGTTGCATCTCACAGATAACGTGTTGGATCGCGGCCTTGAGCTCAGTAATTATTTCTGGTTTATTGGCATAAACCCAAGATTTCACAAAACCCCAAAGAAAGAAATCGCACAGCGATCATGATCTTGGTGGCCAGTTGACATCTGAATTTCGTGAGATGATTTTGTCTGGAAATCGTAGCAGCAATAAATCGCTTGTTTCATGGACGGTGTGGCAGGTGGCGCCGTCCTCCTGAAACCACATGGCGCCCTGATCCATACCATCCAGTTGAAGCCACAAGAACTCTTTTATCATATTACTGTAACGAATGCCGTTCACAGTCCTGCAACTCGGGCCACAATTTTTTGACAATTATAACACGTTCTTCTTTTGTGTGATGCTCCATTTTTTATTAATCGGAACAATCATAGGTAACAGCTGTCCAATTTTGTAGTTGCCAAATGAACGAAAAATAAAATTACACATAATTCAAATAGTGTACTCTCATTGAGACACCCTATGTTGTCACATGAAAAAAAACAGTGTCGCCCGTCAAACCCCATCCCGAAAAATCACGCTAAAATTTCAGAAAGCGCCACCGTAACCAAGTGGCCGTACGTCATCTGTATGAAATAATTAATTACACACTGAACAAACTTATTCTCGCTTGCAAACGCTTTCGAGAATACGTCCAAAGCAAAGTTAAACTTAATCTGACCGTCACTAAGGACGTAGAAGCCCTAAATTACAGAAGTGCACACTAAACATCCTGTCAGACCCTATTCATTCATACTTTGCCACTAAAACGCTTACCTACTGAGGCACAAAGGGAATTTCTATACGAGTGTACCTTCTATAACTGTACGTGTCAGACATTCTGACAGTTGTGTGCGATTGTACAATCGCTATACAATGGTGGTTGTCTTAGAAGTGTACTTGCGAACTCACAAGTGCTTAATTGTGAGATCGCGTCTTCTATCGCATCTTCGGATCGTCTCGGATTCGCTGCACATTGAAAACTTTTAGTAACGACCCGACGAACATGTGTTACTCTAAAACAAAATGCTTTTAGTGTGTAGCGCTGAGTTTTCGGGTTATGAGTACCTACTTTGTGTGGTAGTGTTAACTTGTCAAAATAGTTCTTTGTTAGGAAGGCAACGTGTTAAAAATGGCGTATACATACCTATGTATACCTGATGGGTATGGGTACCTGATAAATATTATACTGGGGATGTAGATGAAAAAGTACAGTTCAGCAAAATTCACGTAAAACGAAATAGTTTTTCTGTTGTGTTTTAGGAAAAATAAGAAAATCGCCAACTTTAATTAAAAATCCCTTCTTATAGAAAATTAAAGCTTCTAAGTTTGAATTTAGAATCTTACTACGTATTCTAGCCAAGTTACACTAGTACCCTTGTACTCTATTGTCTTGATGTGTTGCCTTAATGTATTATTCTGTGTGTGTCATTAATTATTAAATAAATAAACAATTACATGTTGTCTTATATTTATTACAGTAACAATTACGGCCATGACAGTATTCAACTTTTTTTACTTCTACAACTTGGCTGAATTGCAAATAACTGATTTGCTCCTTATTTTTCATGACATTCTTGCATGTTAAAAAGTTTTATTAAGGGTACACTAGTCGACGGCACGATCTATTTTGTGCGCGAGGTAGAAAATCATTTTATATCAACCGACAACACGTGCGGAAGAGCTAGATGACCAGTAGGAAGCTAGTTCGCGTACGAATGCACACTTTTGCAAATTTGTAGCGAAATGGATAATGATTTAGGACGAAACCGAGTGCGCGAAATTTTATAAACAGACTTTTGGGAGTCTGGATATCATGAAAAAACGACTAAACGTATCTGTTCAAAATAAAATTATTTGCATTGTTGAACTAATAATCTATCCCTGTATGGTGGCCGTTTTGTAATTTTCCGTCTTCTTATGGTATTAATTCGCGCCCAAAAATGCGTTAAAATTTGTGTCGAAATGTGGAACTTTCGACGCTCATAACTTTAAAATATATATATATTTTCATTTTTGGCACCATACAGGGCTAGATAATGATGAGACATATTGATATAATTTTTTATTTTGAACGTACATCGTCAAACAGTGGAGTAATCCCTAGACTACGTTTGTATGGAAGAATTATCGAATAGTGTAACCTTTTCTGTTCTAAAAAACACCGGCCGAGTGCGTGTCGGACTTCGCACATTCCGTACCAAATGTTGAATAATGTAAACATTATTACCAAATTGAAAGTTCACAGGTCAATAGGAAGTTAAAAAATTCTTCGGCACAAAATTTTGTGACAGACGGACACGTGAGTGACAGCAATAGGGCTCCGTTTGGACCCGAAGGATTCCGTACGAAGGGTACGGAATCCTAAAACGTTCGTCTGCAGGTAGAGTTTTGATAGCTTTAGTTAAAAAAAACCGGCCAAGTGCGAGTCGGACTCGCGCACCGAGGGTTCCGTACAAAACTCAGCTTAAAGGTATTAGAGACCTGAGTATTTGATATGAATTTCAATTTAATATACCTCTACGCGTTCATGAGGAAAGGGGTAGTAAGTATGTATATGATGTCACTAAAAATATACGGGTTTTCGCAACTTTTCCTTTATCTATGCTTTAGGACGTTGCTTCGTACCAAATTTGAAGATTCTGAATTCACGGGAAGTATCCTGCAGGTTTTGATTTCCTTGCCAGTTTCGAAAATTTGCGGCATAAACGGCTGTATCTTTTGATTGCATTGGCTTAAAAGTTTGATTTTTTCACGCTTTAAGGAACAGTAGACCTGATTATTTGATATAAATTTCAGCTTGATACCTTTACGCGTTCCTGAAAAAAAGGGTCTTGACAAACAGACGGACGGACAACAGAGTGATCCTATAAGGGTTCCGTTATTTCCTTTCGAGGTACGGAACCCTAAAAATGGTAACATCATGCACACTTATGATTTAAGGGGAAGCTGAAGTGTTTAGAACAGTGTGTTCTATTCATATCGCCAGTTAGGTTAGTTGATAAATTTATCAACAAAATAGTTTATTTTGTAAATTTATTAAATACCTGTTCTGACAATTTAGCCTAGATGCAGCCGTTGTTCACGCAGAGTCCCATATAGTACCTACCTACGTAATCAGGCTTAGCCTGTAGTCAGTAACCAGGCACCAAACCGGAATTTGGATTACTCGAGTGAAGTTCCGGCAGAACACTGGGACCGATCATTAGAACAACTGATATCGAGACTGATAAATATTTCTAATCAGCAATCAAGCTATTACTGAACGTTTCGTCATCGTCGTCAGCTGTTTAATGTACCCACCGCTGGGACACAGGCTTCCTCTCTGTGAGAGGGAATGGACTATAATCCACCACGCAGGCCCAGTGCGGATTGGTAGATATCACATGTCTTCGAATTTTTGGTTCTAGGACATGCTGGTTTCCTCACGATGTTTTCCTTCACCGTTTTGAGAAGCAGTGGTAGCCCAGTGGTAACGGCCGCGACTTACAAGTTGTAGGTCGTGGGTTCGAACCCAGGAGGGCGCTTTACTAAACGTTTGTTTTGAATGAAATATATGTACCTACTTGTTTATTAATGAACAAATTCAGTCTCAGCGGCTGAAAACTGTAACAATGAAGCAGTCTTTGTACCCCGTTTCCTTACCACCAGAAATAATAACAAGCCATTTTATTTATTACACCTTAATCGAACCCCCATTAGCCTAAAAAAATCCTATTTATAAGCAAATTTCGAGGGTATTCAGTAAATAGAAAAGTAAATTAGTGTTGGAATCTCTTATCGGCTCATTTCAATAGAGACTGCGAAGCGGAGCGCATCAATCAATCGTGTATGACGGCCGTATATTGAAAGACTGAGCCATCGCCGATCATTTTAGAGGGTTATTCAGACTTATATTGTATGAGGTATCTGCTGGTGAAGTATCTTTAAATTAAATAGTTTGTACAGTGCAACTATTTTCTTAATGTCCCTCGGCAAACTTGGTACACGGGGTCGTCTGGAGCCCATGTGCTGGTTTAGTCCCTGGGTTGATCACGGCGTGCAACGTGTTCTGATGCGCCGGTGATAGGGTTGCTCCCCGGTGGAGGGTCCATTGACGGCCAACCGCGGCGGGTTCGCGGTGAGTGCTATCGCGTGCCCGTTTTCCCGCCATAAGCGGCACAGGAGGACTCCGTGGAGTTTTAGTGGGTTAGAGTTCCGCATCTCCTCATGATAGCGCAGTATGCATGATTATATCTCTGACTTCCGTTGTGGTGAGTATCTGCTGAAGTATCTTTGAATTAAGTCGGTTTCTTGTATATTAGTAGTTATTTCGAATCAATCGTGTATGACGGCCGTATATTGAAACACTGAGCCATAGCCAATCATGTTAGAGGGTTATTCAGACTTATGTTGTGAAGAGTATCTGCTGAAGTATCTTTGAATTAAGTAAGTAGCAATTAGTAGTTATTTCAAATCAATCGTGTATGACGGCCGTATATTGAAACACTGAGCCATCGCCGATCATTTTAGAGGGTTATTCAGACTTTTGTGGCGAGTATCTGTCGAAGTATCTTTTAATAAATAGCTCGTGTATTGGCAGTTAGGTAATTGAAATAACAAGACTCCGTTTTATGTTCTAAGTCTAGGCAAACGCCTTGCCTCTAAACATAAAATGGACTATAAAAAGATTTAATCCGAAGCTTTTAAAATTTTGATATGGTTTATTGCAGGCAAAACATCTATATCCACATCAATCAATCTGCCTAGCCTTTTTCCCAACTCTGTTGGGGTCGGCTTCCAGTCTTACCGGATTCAGCTGAGTACCAGTGTTTTACATGGAGCGACTGCCTATCTGACCTCCACAACCCAGTAACTGGGTAACACGGTGCCCCTTGGCAAGACTGGTGTCAGATCTCAAGCTTCTGACTACCCGTAACGACTGTCAAAGATATTCAAATGACAGCCGGGACCAACGGCTTAGCGAGCTTTCCGAGGCACGGAGGAAACTCGGTATGTTGAAATGGTCATCCATCCACGGACCGACCTCGTCAAGCGTTGCTTAACCTTGATGATCGACCAGTGCGGCTGTTATTATTTAGCCACGTGCTCCTCCTTTTTTTTAATATTTATGTGGAAAACATCTATATCCTTTTAAATATTAAAAATGCGAAAGTAACCTTGTCTGTCTGCTTTCTCGTGAACAGCTGAACGGCTTTAGATGAAACTTGACTTATGGATAGACTATTAGCAGCCTTATTGCGAAATGAATTCGGCAAGGCAAAGAGTATGAACAGTCGACCAATCAATGCGAGATGAAAGACGCGATATGGATTTCCGTCTATGTGATTGGTTGATTGTTCATACTCTTTGCACTTTGCCTTGCCGAGTTCATTACGCAATAAGGCTGCAGAACTTGGAATAACACACAAGATACTTTAAATCCCGTTATGATGTAACACGCGGGCGAAGCCGTGGGCAGAAGTTAGTGCAAAAAGAATTCTATAACACATTAAATTTATAAACAATTTTGTTCCGGATCTGGAAAAACATGATATACTCATAACTTCTACTATTTGAATATAAGCAGAGCCAGAAACATAGCTAGTATAACATACAGCTAAGACAGAATCCCGCCGTGTCCTATCTCCGTCACCTCGTTGGCATCTACTCGGCTCCCCCATTTTACGAGGGCTCGCCGTGCTATTATTAAATTAGCTATCATGCCTTATACTTAGCTATGTGTACAGTTTTAACATTGTCTACTTTTAAAATCTATTCTAAGAAAGCTGCTGCTCTTTGGTAGCTATGCTAGTATTATATTATCTGTGGTAACTGTTATGCTAGTATTATATTATCTGTGGCAGCTGTTATTTTTAACCCCCGACGGAAAAAGAGGGGAGTTATAAGTTTGATGAGTGAATCTGTGTTCTGTGTGCTTTCTGTGGCATCATATCTCCTAAATGGATGAAACGATTTTGAAATATAACTTTATTAGAGTATTCTTAGCTATGTTTGATGAAAATCAGTTCAGCCGTTCAAAAGTTATGGGCCGTTTTACTGTTTGAATCGGTGTGTTTTCGCTTGATCATCATCAGCCTTAAAATGTTCCCACTGCTGGGACACAGGCATCCTCTCTGTGAGAGACGTTTAAGCCACCACGCGGGCCCTGTGCGGGTTGGTGGAGGTCACACGTCTTCGAATTCGCTAGATATCGTGTCATAATTACTTGCTCAATAGATTGTCGATCGAAGACCAGATAAATTATGTAGCATGAAATAAAATTTGCCGAGGTTCTTAAATTTTACTTATTAACTAGCTGTGCCCGCGGCTTCGCTTCCGTCATCTGCCCACCCTACCCTACTTACCTTCCTGCCTACCCGACATACTACATACCAATTTTTTTCTAGTGACATTCTTTCGCGTAGAATCTTAACACCGCGATTCAGAAAATGACTTTAAATGCACAACGTCGTTGGTTATCCTTTAACACCCTGGCTATTTTTTTTGTTTTTTTTTTTTTTTGATATGCAAAAAATATTTTTCTACAGATTTATTATATGTATGGATTTCGTAGACAAGACTGAAATTTGCGCGGCGGGTTGCCACTTCATCTTTACTTAGAAATAGTGTCGTATCTTTATCAATTTCACGGTTAAAACAAATGCATTTGTTGAGAAACTAGCGGCCCTTATTTAATTTTTACTCATTTATAGTCAGACTTCATTATATCGATCGCATTTATTTCATTGTTGATTTTGTATTTATCACAAAAAAGTTTATGTACTATGTTATATTTAAATATATTAGGTTTATATTCATAAAACATTTATTTAAACCAATTAGTAAATTTTATTGAGGAGTCATGTCACATCGATTCGATGAATCACTTATGATTGAGCTCTAAAGAAGGTCGAAAATAAGTTAATTGGCAGCTGTCAATTTAGTTTACGAAATAAAAAATCAGAATATACAAGCATAGTCAGAAATGAATCTCGATTGAAAACTATTTTTCAGATCTGGGAGGTGACCATAAGCTCTTAGAGCGGTATCAATTTGAGATCGAATAAGGGACAGATGTATATGACTTGTATACATCTGTCACTTACTCGATATCAAATTGATACCGCTCTAAGAGCTTATGGTCACCCCCCTGATTAACGCTCTAGCGTGAATACTGGCAAAAGTGTCGATAAAAGCGCTTTGATTCACTAAATTTGTCTTCATCTGTGACAAAAATCTTCTCTCGTGTAGGGAAAAATGCTATCCTGTTGCACTATTAATCCACACTAAGCACATTCTATCGGCATCTAACTATCAATTTTATTTAATTCAAATATTATCAAACAGCCAAATTCTAATCATGTCGTTTAATTCAGAAAGCACCGTACTTAAACATGTACCTAAGTAACCACGAAGAAAATCAGGTAAAAATAACCTAATGAAACCAAAAATAAATAAATAAACATCCAATAACGCTGTCAAACTCTAGAGGGTCATTTCCACCCTCATAAAACAAGAAAATAGCAACGATGATCTACATCTACATAATTAAATAGAACGGGAGGCGTAAGAAGGAATCTGACTCCACAGAGTTAGAGCGAAGTGAAGATATAAAATATGCACGTGCAGAAATCGAGGATGACGTTGCGCGATTTGAGAAACATGAAACTCGAAACCTGTTGAAGACTTGCTAACTAAGGATAACCGTTTAAAAATTAATCGGCTACTACATTGCAGAAATTTGACAATTTTACAAGAGTTGCCTGTCTGTTTAGATGATATATGGTGCTATAACAGCACAAGGAAATTGTACTGAATTGTCTTACTCAATTTGCTTTAAAAAACCTTTCAAGATGGCAAGAAATAGGAGTAAAATTGGGTTAATCTTTGTCAATATGAAAGTGATACAGTCTTGTTTTATCAACACTCATATGTTTGGATATACATAAACATTGAGTATCTCAAGTTTTATCAAATCGTCCATTGGAAGACTCAAATATTTTCGAACAATGTCCAAGGTCCAAGCAAAGTCATCTCCTTGGACAAATAGTGAAAAGAAACTCACAGAAATAGTGAAACTGGATAGAACACTAAAGTCGCAGAGCGGGTAAATGAAAGAAAGCTTTAGATTTATGAAATCACAATTTTTATTTTATCATTCTAGTAAATTTTCACACTATTGAGCTAATTACAATACCTGCCTGCCATCGCAAATGATATAATATTCTAGCAGTTCGTGTTAAGATCTTTATAAATTGCTTTTAAATATATTGCAGACACTTCTATTTAAAGACAAAAACACTTAGAAATACAAATATAAAAAATAAAACAGTCAATGTTTACAAATGGAACGGGCGTCCCTTCTGGCTAGTCTGTAGGTCTCTGAAGACTCTATTGGCTATCTGGACATCTGTTGGCGTTCTACAGTGTTTACATTTCATTTCTCGGAGCAACAAACGCCGGTAAGAAGAGGGATGCGCGCGCAGAGATCGCAATCGCGATAGCTTTGAGCTGTCGCTATCGTGATCTACACTGCGAGCACTTTCCTGTGGAATAGTTGCTTCATGACCTGCGTATTCTTCGACTGTACTTTTAAAATTTTATAATATAAACACGGTGTGCTGGTCAACGACCCAAAGTTAGCTAATTTCACAAAACAAGTACACTTATTTAATCTCGCAGAAGCAATACCTGCATAAAAATACATAAAAATAGGTGTTCTTATGAAAAGCTAAATTAATGGGATGGCAAGACGAGTCTGCTAGGCGGTCTGACAACACCATCTTCTTGCTTCAACGTGTTTGGATCTTCAGATAACAGTTCCTCGTAGTACACCGTTTCAGAGGATTTAGGTACAGTGTCTTGGCGGTCTTTTTCTTCTCTTAATGATCTATCCCTCGAAACAAATGGTTCTGCTTGTTTAACACTTGGGCTCCGTTCACAACTACAATCAGATTTAATGAGACGGCCACTGTTTTTGAAAGGCTTTTGAGAAGGCTCTAAAGTGCAATCTCCTGTAGCACATTCAGGTTTATAAGTGCGCTCTTTATCACGATCATGTATCAATGGTATCTCTTCCAATGTATCTTTTAAGTATTTGTCCAAATATATATCTTCATCTTGGTTATTTGCTAAATTTAGGAGAAAGCCATCGTCATTGATAAAGTGGTCTTCAAAGTTAGCATCCTGAACTCTGTTAGTTAATACTTTAGGTTGGAAATCAGGCCGTTGGATGAACGCACCGTTAAAGCTGTAATTTTTGCGCATTACATTTTGTCGTGGAACTGCGTATTGTGCCTTGGCTGTGAACTGATTTTTCATAGCATAGTTTTTAATATACTTTTCTATGTAAGGTATAATAGAAGGAGAAAGCGAAGACAAATCGTGGACTTTGTCATGGAGATCTTTACGAGTTACAGGTATTATTAGAGGTGATTTTAAAAGTTCCAAATATTCTCGGCGCTCATCCACTCTTTGGGATGCTGGCCACTGCATCTTTACTTTTGTAATCTCTTTATTTGTATAGTCGTCGTTTAGTTCACTTTTATGCAACTTATCGGGGGCGGCTAAGTATGAGGATATTTCGTGCGGGTGTTTGTGCACCACTTGATATCCTTCGAATTTAGAATTAATAAAATTAGGCGAAGAGTCGAATGCACTCAGAGCAGGCAATTGCACTGCAGGCTGTGGCCCCTCGGGAGTCGACGCGAGGGCAAGGGCGTAGGCGAAGTCAGGATGTACTAACGTCTTAATAATTTTGCTCCGAACAGGATTCATGTTACTTTTCTGGTTAATATAGACAAACGCTCTTTCACTTTGGTTATTTTTTTTCTCTGTGGCATGCTCGTATAAATCTTTTTCATCTATATTACTTCTATTTTTTGGCAGCATTGCCTTTTTGGAGTATAACGTCGTTGATTTTACTTTTACGTCGCTACTGTTGTCTGTATTCGAGAAACTTTTTGTAACTATGTCCTGTAATAATAGAAAAATAAAATGTTTACTACTATTTCATGTTGATGGCAAAATATTACATTATTTTGGCAAGAACTAAGTAAAAAACAAAATCAAGTAAATAAAAAATTAGCCACGGTATAATAAACCTGCTTGCACATTACGTGAACAACTAATTGTTTAGGTTAAATAATATTTTACAACATAACTACGTTTCCATTATATTACTCACCTTTGGAACACTCGAGGGTACAATAAATCCGAAAACAAGTCCAATACATAAGGAAACTAAAACAACAAATGCATTTCTCATTTTCCACGCCCGTGATGTAATAGAACAAAATAAAAATAAGATTTTGCGAGACTACTGGACGGGAGAGTATATAAAACTAACATTTATTTTTCACTAACATAAATGCGACCGTTCGCAGCACATGAGAATTTAGGTCTAAAGAGTGTGTTGACGACTACAATGTCAATGTTTGTAAACAATGAAACAGATCAGTGGATAAAATATGACGATCTATAAACAAGCCATTGTTGTCACGAGTTAGTCATATAGTTGATATGCATGTCTTTTGTTTAGATATTATTTATAACTCATTGTTAATCATTATCATTATCATTTCACCCGAGAGACGTCTACTGCTCTAAAGACCTTCCCCAAGTGTCACCACCACGATCGGTCTCGTTCGTCTCGCATCCAGCATATTCTCGCAACCTTAACCAGGTCATCGGTCCACCTAATGGACGCATCGTCTTCCGGTTCACGGTCGCCATTCCAGAACTTTTCGGCCCCATCGTCATCCATCCGTTCTGCGAGCAATGTGCCCTGCCCCACTGCCAATTAAGTTTGGCAATTCTTAGGCCTATGTCGGTAATCCTGGTTCTCTTGCGGATGTTCTCATTTCTGATTCGAACACGCAAGGAACCTCCGAGCATAGCCCTTTCCATTTTCCATTGTTAATGATTGTCCCTTAATATAAAGTTATAGTTAAAAAAAACTAAAATCATAACGAAAATGTACAAAATAATTTTCAATAAATTTTTATAATTAAAAATAATGATTAACAAAGATATGTATTTTATTATACAAAATCGTGGGGTGCTTTTTAAGATATTTTCAAAATGACTCTTTGTTTTCCAACATCTATCAATATAATATTATAACAATTACCATCAAGCACCCTACGTTTTTTTACAATAAAATATTTTATTTATGTTAATAACACTATTCTTAATTTAAATTGTCTCTTCAAAGTTAGAGTGAACAGGCTTCTTCTGGGTAAGCTCACTCCATCGTCGACTCTGTTTCTGTCACCTTTGACCTACCTAGACTAGAGTCAAGGGCAAACCCATCACAAATAAAAATAAAAAAAATTGAAAAATATTTTCTACTAAAACTAAAACACGTTTTGTATTAAAGCTTGTTTTAGTTTTTTTTAAGTATTTTTTTTTACTTGTTGTTCAATTTACCATTAAAGCGTGTTTTTTTCGTTTTTTAATCCACCATTAATTAATGCAACTACTTCCCTGTGATGGGAGTGAGTAAGTAGCGTGCCTACTACCTTCCCTGGATGTGATAGCCGTTCCTCAAGCTCCCTCTCCGGAACATTCATTCAATACCTGTACTTGGTTACTTGTACTATTATTTATTTTGTGACTTGATGCAAAAATTAAGCCATGCGCATGTCTGGTAGTGCGCGTGGAACTAGTTGCCCGCGCCTTAGGTATGTGAGCGGTGGGACGGAGAGGCGGGGGCGCCAGTAAAAACCAGGAAGACCTATTGACAATGGGTGTGATGACCCATTGACCCATTGTCATTGTCATTGTCCATTGTCAATTGTCTTAACCCGCCCCCTCACCCCTGTCGCCACCTAAGGCGCGGCCAACTAGTTCCGCGCGCACTATAGCACGCGCTTTGGTACTTGGCACAAAGACACTACCGGGTATCGGATACAATAAAATCGGCAATCCTGAATATCCTGGTAAGGATAATGACACAAACTATTTAAAATATTGCATTGTCATCGGTCCTTGATAAGTGTGCAAAGTTTCAAATTAATCAGATGAATTTAAGGGGGTGAAAATCACGTTCAAAGATTCCGCTACATAGATACATACATACCAAGCTAATAAATGCGTGTTAATAAAAAGCCTTTTCTCATACAAAGAAGGTACATCAATCACAACGCTTATAAATGTGAAAGTTTGGATGTGTGTTTGATTGTTACTTAATCACGGCAGAACGAGTGTACGGATCTGGATAAAAATTGTCACAAATTATTATTATTCCATTTATTCATTTTATATACATACTTTTACATTTTTAAATATTATTCTATAAAAAATTAAATAAAAATACATTATTATTATTTCGTTTATTCAATTATGTACACATTTAAAATTTAAATTTTTAAATATTTCTTTATAAAAACAAATCATAAAAAAAACATTTAAAATTATAAAAAATAATGGTTGTCCGCCGGTATCGGGAACAGGGTCCAAGCTACCGGTGGTTAGGGCTCCAGAGACAGGAACCTCCTCACAGTGCGAGCCGTATCGAGGAGTACTGCCTTCTGTATCAGACCTTTGATCCAACGGCCCAATGACAGCCTCGAAAAAAGGTCGTCGAGGCTCTTGGCCAACAGGCCGTTGGCCGTAACGACAATCGGCACAATGATCGCCGAGTCCACATTACACATGTCGACAACCTCGTGTGCTAAGTCAAGATACTTGATTTGTTTCTCTTTCTCAGCTTTCACGAGGTTCTCGTCATGCGGGATGGTGACATCGATTATCATTGTGCGGCGCGCTAATCGGTCTATCACCACTATATCTGGCTTATTGGCAACAATAGTACTATCAGTGATGATAGACCGATCCCAGTACAACGTGACATGGTCATTTTCGAGAACTGTGTCGGGCACATACTTGTAATACGGTACCTCCGATTCCACTAGATTGTACTTTAAAGCAATTTGCTGGTGAACAATCCTGGCCACTTGGTTATGCCTGTGTAAGTAAGCCAGACGAGAACAACCAGAGATAATATGTCTGATGGATTCACCCGGACGGTGGCATGCCCGACATATGTCAACCGTCCCGTCCTTCATTATATGTCTCCGGTAGTTATTCGTCAAGATAACTTCGTCCATAATTGCACAGACAAAACCTTCAGTTTCCCCGAAAAGGTCGTCGAAACGTAGCCAGGATACGGACGCTGGGAAATCTACATCGGGCCCATGAAGAGCCCGATAGAAGCGCCCGTGTAGCTCCTTGGCTTGCCATACCTCTTTGCGTTCATCAGTCGATAGTATTACAGGCTTGCGCCAGTTCTCTTAAGCCATGGACAACGGGGTGATTCCCTTGTCCACTGCGACCACATCCCGGTGCATACCTACTTCAGCTTTTGAAAAGTATTCTCTGAGTCTGCACACCTCGCGGTTGTGAAGAGTCTTGGCGTTTAAAAAGCCTCGACCCCCACACTTCCGCGGGATGTACAGTCTCATCACCGATAAAGTTTCGGTCGAGGAGAGGTGTCTAAGGTGTATGGAATCAGAGAGTTGAATTCCCTCGGATTCCATAATCTCCCCTTGGTTTACATGCATGGCTGCACATTTTTCCACACCAAATTCCATCCTGATGGAGTTACTGAAGGTTTCAGTTACCTTCAGTAGCTCCGTCAGTTGGAATTTATTGGGGGTAAAGAGTTTCAGATCATCCATGTAAAGGAGGTGAGATATAACCTGACCACCTCTTCTCAACCGATAGCCTAGTCCTGAATCCTCCAGCAGTGTACTAAGAGGATTCAGGGCTAAGCAGAACCAAAGTGGGCTCAAACTGTCGCCCTGAAATATCCCCCGCTTAATCCATACAGGCTCATCATCCCCCTGAATCGTTCGACATCCTAGTTATCGAAGGACTGTCTTCCATTGCCCCATACATGACTCAAGGAAGATAGAGTTGCATCTATTTGGACAACTCCAGCACCCTCATGAGCCATGTATGTGCCACAGAGTCGTAGGCCTTTTTGTAGTCTATCCAGCATGTGGGCAGATCCTTGCGGGATCCACGAACCTGCTGGCTTATGGCCATGTCAATGAGGAGTAGCTCCTTAGTGCCGCGGGACCCATTCCTACATCCATTCTGAGAGGTAGACATTATTAAGTTACCTTCAATGTGTTTATCAATTTTTGCTCTCAGGATGGATGTAAGAAGTTTATAAACCGTTGATAAGCATGTAATTGGTCTATAATTCTTGGGTTCCGCGGGACTACCTGTCTTATGGAGCAGGTGGGTAACGCCTGTTGTTAAAAACTGCGGAAGTGACCCAGACTCTAAACATGACTGGAATTGAGATGCCAGAAACGCGTGTGAGCTGCTATAACATTTCAGCCAGAAATTATGCAGTCCGTCCGGTCCCGGCCACTTCCAGTTCGGTAGCGGGCGAACTGCTTTGGCTACATCAGATGGACTAATAGTTACTTTTTCCATTTCTGGTATAGCTTCACACACGCGCTCGACATCACGCATCCAGCCACCCTCAGTGTGACAGACGGGTACCGACCAGATGCTTCGCCAGAATGTACTCGTGGCAACATCATCCGGGCGGCACACGTCAATCACATTTTGTTCAGGTCGCTCCCAAGTTCTGTATACCCACCACATTTATTATTATTTTTATTTTTATTTATTGTTTGAGTATCTATTGTATGTATTTATAGTATGTATGTATAGCTTTGTATTTGAATAAACCTACCTTAGGTATCGTGTTTAACTTTAAATATTGCACCTACCACTATTTGTCTCTGCATCACCCAAAAGTCGACTGGTAGAAAATGCCTAAGACATTAAGTCCGCCTCTGTAAGTTTGTGTGCATGAAGTATTAAATGAATAAATAAATTATAGTCTGGAATAGGACATAGGCTTTTTTATCCCGTTATAATGTTTCCTTGGGATAGTAAATCACTTTTCACGCGGGCGACGCCGCTGGAAGAAGCCAGTTAACTATAAGACCAGGTTTCCTCACAAAAT
Organism: Orthosia incerta; assembly: GCA_948252205.1. Lineage (NCBI taxonomy): Eukaryota > Metazoa > Arthropoda > Insecta > Lepidoptera > Noctuidae > Orthosia > Orthosia incerta. The sequence continues at coordinate 13,552,071 of OX411747.1, forward strand.
TTTCCTTTACTGTTGCCGGAGAGGTCTTAGTAAGTTATACTTAGAAAGTATATATTGATTGAAAAATCAAATTGGTACTTATTCGGACTTGAACTCACGGCCTTAAGCGCGAGAGGCGAGATCTTAGTCACTGGACCACGACGATTGTCTCATAAGAAGTATTAAACTCTTTGTCCTTGTTTCAACTTTACCGATAGGTATAAATGCACGGCCTTTTTAGTCTATGTGTGTATGTATGTTTGTTACTATATGGCGTTCTAGAGACCAAACGCGGTGACCGATTGTGATGATTCTTACGTCAATCTATTTGTCTTAACCTTGCGAGTGTCACTGGCTACATTAAAATTGGAAAATAATAAAATGGCCGATTTTGGGCGCCACATTTTGGGGACCCTTTTTTTTTCTTGCAAGCCATCGTGTGGGGTATCAAAATATAGGGTTCTAAAGTAGTTTAAATGTACCTAATTCGAAAAAGACATTTTAACTTAAAAGTTATAAATGAAAAAAGTTAATTCAAAAAATCAAATAACCCGACTGCTTAAGAAACGAACTAAAAAGACGTAAACAAGATGAAAATCATGCTGTGCAGTCGGAGGATACATCTGGTTTTATTCAGCCAGCTGGCGAATATGTATTCTCCGAGTGAACAACATGATTTTCTTCTTGTTTAAGGTTCTTAAAAAGTCGGGTTTTTTGCAAACTACAAGGTTACCGATATCATTTTTCATGGACTGAACATCCAAACTGTTTGCGAAAATAATAATACAAACTTCACTCAAATCATCATTAAAAACTTAACGGTCAGACTAAAACACATACACCTACCACGAATCCAGATTACGAAATCGAAACATAAAATATATTTTTTTCGCAGCCATTTCGAGATTATAACCTAGTCATAGTGAAGCAAAAGGAGAATAATAATACTAGTATGTTAGGGGGCAAGTGGAGTTCTGTGGTTTCTGCCTGTCCCCATGGGCAAATGGCATGAATTTATGTATGTAGGACCTAGTACTATTGACATTCAAGGAATATAATTAAAAAGTAAAACTTCTTACAAAAAATAAACCGATAAAAAAGTGCAAAATAACTTTCGTTTCGGCAGTCGGCGTCTTTGTTACCTCTTGTTTTTATCATTTTTTTACACGCTTTAATGCAAACTTGAACTAAAAAGTAAAAAACAGAAAATAGTTTACAAAAACTAAAACACACGCTTTAATAGAAAACCATACTAAAAAAGTATAAAATAATTTTCAATAAATTTAAGGTTTATTTTTTGTAAAAAAGCTTTTATTTCTCTCTTTTTAGTTTTAGTACACCATCACTAAAAATGAGAAAACGAGCAGTTTCTACAGTACGACCTAAAGGATTGACAAAATACCCATAATAACCCAATTTACACATTCGTGCTGTTTGTCGCTAAGGTAATTTGGCACACGTGTTTAGAAGCACACATAGAATAACTTACACGGAAATATGACATGTCAAGTACCATGGCAAAGCTTATCTCTCATAATATTACGTGTCAAGTACCATGGCAAAGATTATCTCTCATAATATTATCTTAAATGACAACTTGAAGAACATTGGGATATATCTTATCATTTACTATAAAAGGTCTCGCCGTCAATCGATCTGCACCACAGAATTCAGGAAACGATACCAGAATGATGAAGCAAGCACTAGTCGTTCTCGCTCTGGTGGGGCTCGCCTTCTCGGCTCCCCAGCCCAGGAAGCTGTTCCACGAGCATGTGGAGGATTTCCTTGACATCATCATCGAGGAAGCTGGCCACGATATCGAGCACCTGATGGAACACTACGCCGAGTTCGACGAGTTCTGGCAATCTCTGGAGTACATGAGGACCAACAACTTCAAGGACCTCGTTTACGAGATGGAATCGTTGCCTGAATTTGTAGCTGTGAGTATTACTCGTATTGTTTATTATTACAAGGTTTAGCATTAATCTAATCCATTAAATAAATTGTTTTCAAGCACTTTCTGGAATCTGATTTTGCTGAAACTTGGCGTACTTATGTAACTTTGGAAACGTTGAAATAATATGGTACAATCGAGCTGGTCTCATGATGGAGCCAAAATGTGACCATAGCAATTCCTCAGCCAGAAAAGATAGCAACATCGTGTTGGGCTCATTGGATATGTATACCTATACATTTAGTACCTTTCAGTCCAAAAAAATTGTTTAAATAAAAACTTATTATGTTTAAAGTTGGCAGACACGGTTAAAAATACCTATTTACAAAATACCGCAACAGTTGTTATCAAGTTTGCCGATACGATAAGGGTCTTAGTTCAACTATGAATGACTTGATCCTCGATGAGCCCGGTTTTTCAAATCACCTGCTTTTTTAGACCTTCTGATTTGTCAACGGGTGTTTTGTTTGAACCCGCTTTTATTTATAAAAATATGTTTTCTTGTTCCCAGGTGGTCGAATTCTTGGAAAATGACAACATCGATATCCACTACTTCATTGACTGGATCAACGCCATGATTGGTAAGTAAACAAATCTTCATCTTTCTGGCAAAAACATGTCTTTTTATACTGCCTGATATTTTATGACACCTAAAGTTAATTCAACACATAAAAAGAAGAACCTGCTCCATTTTAAAGTCGGTTAAAATAAACCAGCTGTACCCTACATTTTGCAGAGTTATGCGAACAAAAATATACGAGCTGCATTTTGCATAAATCTTTATAAAACCTGGAAAAAGTCAGGATGTATTGTGTCAGAATGGTAAATAATTGAATATTGTATTGTTTTTCTCCCTCTCCCGGGCAGGAGTCCCAACATTATAGGCTGATTATTCTATACTGTTTTGTTCTTTATTTTAAGCATCTGATTTTATTTACAGAAAACGTCGACAGAAATAGGAACGCACGTCACACTCTCAGCGGCAAAGACCTCACCTCCTTCGTCCAGGACTCCATCTCGGAATTCCCCAAGGCCAAACTGGCGGCCCTCTTCGACCAGAAGATGTCAGAAGACGCAGAATTCAGCACGGCTATCCAAAACCTGCAAAGCGAAGAGTGGCACGCCACCTTCGGTGCTCTCTGGGACAGCGAAGTCTTCCAAGCTGAAGTCAAGGCCCTTGGCGAACACGGCATCAATCTCCACGTCTTCCTCGATGAAGTCATCGCCGTCTTCGGACAAAACTAAAACACTGAATAGTGTACCCGTTTTGTACAAAAGCGTCGTTATTATTGGACATTTTACGGGTTATTATAAAGTCATTTATAATATGATTAAATAAGTTCCAACAAAAATATTTTTTAGTACAAACTGTCACCTAAAAGTATGTATGTTTAATTGATCGTTAAGCTGCATAAAGCGATCACTTTGTAAGGGGTTTGCGTTATTAGTTGCAGTCACAATGCGACTGCGGAACCACTCGACAGCGATATACACTATCCTATATACACTATCCTGTATACCCTATCCTATGACATTGTTTGCCGGCGACAGTACTATCACTGTTAAACTTGACAAAAATAATAAAGACTTTGAAGCTGACATAATCAATGCATTAAAACAAGCCGTTAGCTAGAACATCACAACAACACAACAAAAACAACACTCAATTATAAATTGAAGAAAACATAATAAGGTTTTTTGTCAAAGAGTAGCTAATTTGGCACAAAATGTAAGCTTTAATAATGAAAAAAATTGAAGTTGCAAATAATTTTTTTTTTGCTTAACTTCGACAATCAACTTAATTGGAAGCAACATACTTCAATATTAATGAAAAAGTAGTAAGTTTGCTTTTGCTTTGTATAAACTAAAGAAAGTAGTCAATCAAGCAGCGGTATTCACTGCGTACTATGGCTATGACGATACTATACTACGCTATAGAGTCATGTTTTGAGGTAACTCCTGTAACACATGGTGTTCAAATCATAAAAAAAGATGCATTAGAGCTATTTGGGGCGCACGGTTGGCGCAGTGGTTGAGCGATTGACTGCTGCACTGCGTGTCGCGGGTTTGATTCCCGCACGGAACAAATATTTGTATGACCTACAGATAGTTGTTCCGGCTCTGGGTGTTGTGTAAGTGAGTTTATATGTTTGTAAACGCACCCACGATACAGGAAGAAATTCCTAGTGAGGGGCAACGTTTAAAAAAAAAACTGGTATAAAAATAACTAAAAACTTATTTTGCTTGCACATATTGGAGACTGCCTTATTTGTAAAAAATGCCAACTTGGATTTGCACAAACAAAAATCCTCTCACCCCAAACGCATATACCGTCTCCGTTCCGTCGTGGGTAAAAAAGAACATGCAGAATTATATTCAGCAAAGCATCTGAACATCGCTATTTAATGATTAGACAAGTATATAGACATGTATTATGCATTTGACCATCAAATGCACAAAATCATAATTTGCAAATTATGTTTTTGTGCATCAAGGCGGTCTGGCCCCAAAAATATTTAATAAATTATCAAATGGAATTATAATAATATATATATATATATTATATATATTATTCAATTTAAAAATTAAGACATATTATTGGAAAAATGTTATTATACTATTGACGAATGCCTTAATGATAAATTGTAAGTTATTTGACATTGATATCTATTTAATTTTGACAATGTATTATTTATCTTTATTTCCATTCATTATTTATATGTATAGGTACTCAATCAATCATCAATAAACCATCATCATCAATCAATCATCACATATACATATAATAAATCTGTAGAAAATTCGTTTTTGTACATCGAAAAAAAATCCAAAAAAAATAGCCAGGGTGTTAAAGGAGAACCAACAGAACCCATTTCCAGCATTTTTGGATGTTTTGTCTGTTTATCTGTTTGTCTGTTTATTTGTGTACGCATCACGTAAAATTTACAAAGCCAATGTAGATATCTTTTATACATAAAAATTTTGCGTAACTTGAAGTATTACTTAGTTTTTGTTTCATCGCAATCGGTTTACTCTATCAAAACCTAGATGAATTTAAAGCGTTCAATAAGTAAAATATTATAACATACGCAATTCAAATACTCGGACTGTTGAACTACATATTAGATAGATGGCGTTGTGCATTTCGCGTCATTTTCTGAATGGCGGTGTTAGGGCTTTTTTCGGAAGAATGACATAGAAAAAAAAATTGGTATGGTCTCTAAAACCCGCCCGCCGCGCGTGCCCCCGCATATGGCGCGGCGGGCGGGTTTTTAGGCAGCGAACCAAGGGGTCAACTCTCTATGTCGAATCAACGATATACCTTCAAGGGCTATTTCAAGAGGGCTAGAGTAAAAATAATAATTCGGCACTACTACAGGAGTTACCCCAAAACATGACTCCATAGCGTAGTATAGAATCGTCATAGCCATAGTATGAAGTGAATATCGCTGCTTGATTGTCTACTATCTTTAGTTTATACAAAGCAAAATCAAACTTACTATTATTTAAATTAACATTGAAGTATCTTGCTTCGAATTAAGTTGATTGTCGAAGTTAAGCCCAAAAAATTGTATTTGCAACTTAATTTTTTTCAGAATTAGCTACTCTTTGACAAAAAATCATATTTTTTGTTTTCTTCAAATTTATAATTAAGTTGTTATGTTCTAGCCAGTTGGCGGCTAGAACAAACGGCTTGTTTTAATGCATTGATTATGTCAGCTTCAAATTCTTTATTATTTTTGTCAAGTTTAACAGTGATAGTACTGTCGCCGGCAAACAATGTCGTAGGATAGGGTAGATAGGATAGTGTATTTCGTTATCGAGTGGTTCCGCAGTCGCATTGTGACTGCAACTATTAACGCAAACCCCTTACAAAGTGATCGCTTTGTGCAGCTTAACGATCAATTAAACATACGTTTAGGTGACAGTTTGTAATAAAAAATATTTTTGTTGGAACTTATTTAATCATATTATAAATGACTTTATAATAACCCGTAAAATGTCCAATAATTACGACGCTTTTGTACAAAACGGGTACACTATTCAGTGTTTTAGTTTTGTCCGAAGACGGCGATGACTTCATCGAGGAAGACGTGGAGATTGATGCCGTGTTCGCCAAGGGCCTTAACTTCAGCTTGGAAGACTTCGCTGTCCCAGAGAGCACCGAAGGTGGCGTGCCACTCTTCGCTATGCAGGTTCTGGATGGCCGTGCTGAATTCGGCGTCTTCTGACATCTTCTGGTCGAAGAGGGCCGCCAGTTTGGCCTTGGGGAATTCCGCGATGGAGTCCTGGACGAAGGAGGTGAGGTCTTTGCCGCTGAGAGTGTGACGTGCGTTCCTATTTCTGTCGACGTTTTCTGTAAATAAAATCAGATGCTTAAAATATAGAACAACACAGTATAGAATAATCAGCCTATAATATTGGGAATTATTTACAATTGTGACACAATACATCCTGACCTTTTTCCAGGTTTTATAAAGATTTATGCAAAATGCAGCTCGTATATTTTTGTGCGCATAACTCTGCAAAATGTAGGGGACAGCTGGTTTATTTTAACCGACTTTAAAAAGGAGCTGGTTCTTCTTTTTAAGTGGTGAATTTAAAATTAACCTTAGGTGACATAAAAATATCAGGCAGAATAAAAAGACATGTTTTTGCCAGAAAAAAGAAGATTTGTTTACTTACCAATCATGGCGTTGATCCAGTCAATGAAGTAGTGGATGTCGATGTTGTCATTTTCCAAGAATTCGACCACCTGGGAACAAGAAAACATATTTTTATAAATAAAAGTGGGTTCAAACAAAACACCCGTTGACAAATCAGAAGGTCTAAAAAAGCAGGTGATATGAAAAACCGGGCTCATCGAGGATCGAGGAAGTTCATAGTTGAACTAAGGACCCTTATCGCATCGGCAAACTTGATAACAACTGTTGCGGTATTTTTTAAATAGGTATGGTTAACCTGATGGTGTGTCTGCCAACTTTAAACATAATAAGTTTTTATTTAAACAAGTTTTTTGGACTGAAAGGTACCTACGTACCCATACATATCCAATAAGCCTAAACACGATGTTGCTATCTTTTCTGGCTGAGGAATTGCTATGGTCACATTTTGGCTCCATCATGAGACCAGCTTCATTGTACCATATTATTACAATGTTTCCAAAACTACATAACTACGCCAAGTTTCAGCAAAATCTGATTCCAGAAAGTGCTTTAAAACAATTTATTTAATGGATTAGATTAATGCTAAACCTTGTAATAATAAACAATAATACTCACAGCTACAAATTCAGGCAACGATTCCATCTCGTAAACGAGGTCCTTGAAGTTGTTGGTCCTCATGTACTCCAGAGATTGCCAGAACTCGTCGAACTCGGCGTAGTGTTCCATCAGGTGCTCGATATCGTGGCCAGCTTCCTCGTTGATGATGTCAAGGAAATCCTCGACATGCTCGTGGAACAGCTTCCTGGGCTGGGGAGCCGAGAAGGCGAGCCCCACCAGAGCGAGAACGACTAGTGCTTGCTTCATCATTCTGGTATCGTTTCCTGAATTCTGTGGTGCAGATCGATTGACGGCGAGACCTTTTATAGTAAATGATAAGATTATATACCAATGCTCTTCAAGTTGTCATGTGAGATAATATTATGAGAGATAATCTTTGGTACTTGAGATGTAATTTTTCCGTATTACTATTAGTTTGCGAGTTGCTTAGTTTGGCAAAGATTGTGAATAGATATCAATAGTAATTGATGATGCATTTGAGTCGCTGCGTTCTCAGAGAGCACACGTAAACTGGTCTAGAACATAACATCACGCCTTCTTTATTTCATTTTTCGTGTGAGGATGTGGCCAGCTAATGAAGCAGTTAAGTTAATTAAACCGCCTCTGGGAACCTCACAGGCCCCTGACAGGGGGCCAAGGGTGCCATACACGAGGCCGTCTAGCGCCCTTGTGCTAGTTTGGTCTCTGGGGTGGTCACGGCGTGCAATGTGTTTTGTTGCGCCGGTGATGGGGTTAACTCCCCAGAGGAGGACAGCCGCGGTTCACGGATGAGTGCTAACGCGTGCCCGTGTTCCCGCCATAAGTGGCACAGGATGACACCGTGGAGTTTTAGTGGGTCGGAGTCCCACATAACTGCGCTAAATCCCATGGTAGCGCAGTATGCATGAACATTTAAAAAAGGAAAAAAATGGCCTCTGACTTGGCTAAGCCACGTCTTTATTTCCCGAAAAGTTAGGCAGAGGTGTTATTGGGTTTTTCCATCTGGATTGACTCACTAGCAGCCTGGAGTCTGGATTTGGAATAATGCTGTGCAGTCGGAGGATCAGGGGGTCAGCCAGTTTACGAATATGTATCCCCGACTGCACAGCATGAATTTTTCTTGTTAACAGCTTTTTAGTTCGCTTCTTAAGCAGGCGGGTTTTTGATTTTTAAATTAACATTTTTTATTTACAATTTTTTACCCGGCTGCAAGGAAAGGGTTATGTTCTTCGCGCGTATCTTGTATGTTTGTATGTATGTAATATTCTTTATTACCTCGTATCTTTCAAACCACTTAACGGATTTTTATAATTAAGACATCGTTAGTCAGGTCTTGGCCGCCCAAGTGTTCTTAGATAAGTACCGTTGAAAAAAAAGAAACATGGCGGATTTTGGGCGCCATATTGTAGGATATTATAGGGGTTGAAATTTTTTTTTCTTCGAAGTCCATCGAGTGGGGTATCCAAATGAAGGGTTTTTAGAAGTGATTACGAAAATATATAACACTTATATGTTTAAAGTCATTCGAAAAAAAAGTATAACTAAAAAGTTGTAAATAAAAAAAGTTAATAAAATCAAAAAACCCGACTGTTTCAAAAGCGAACTAAAAAGATGTAAACAAGAAGAAAATCTTGCTGTGCAGTCGGAGGATACATATTTGCGAGCTGGCTGACCAAAACCAGATTTATATAACTTTAATATATAACTTTTTTTTCGAATGACTTTTAAACATGTATGTAGTTAATATTTTTGTTATCTCCTCTAAAAACCCTTCATTTTAATACCCCACTCGGTGGGTATGGAAGATAAAAAAAATTGCAACCCCCACAATATGGCGCCCAAAATCCGCCATGTTCCTTTTTTTAATGGCACTTAGCTAAGAACACTTGGGCAGTCAAGACCTATCTAAAAAAGTCTTAATTATAAAAATCCGCCAAGTAGTTTGAAAGATATGAGTTAATAATAGTACATTATGGTACAAGTGCGCAATGTTGGTGATTACCGCTGAAGCGCCATTGAGACCCGAGCCGTAGGTGAGGGTCTTAAGAGAGCCGAGGATGGTAATCATCAATACACACGTGTATCATACGACGTTTTTCAACACACTTGTGAAGAAAATGATACAAAAAAATCATTTTCAACAGTAAAAACGATTTGTGAAAATTATTTCACAATGGTGGGCAAAATTAATCAGTTTTCCTATGCGCGCGCATTTAACAATGGCAAAGAATGAGGTTTCCTTTTTTTTTGGCTTTTCGTGGACAGTGTTGTAGCCACGTACAAAATAGGGAAATTCAATTTTTCTTAATTACAGAGCAAATAAAATTTATATTTGAGTGAAAGTTTTATTTATTAAGCACGTACAAGTTGAAATTATCTATTTAAATACGAAGTTGCATGAAATAAGCAAGCAATAGGTACATTGATTTATTTGTACTATTGAGCACGATCTTTTTTGTATCGAAACTTTTTTAAGAACAAAGCAACTAAACCAATAAATTAAAAATACAACTCTATAACTCACTTGTGAATAATAGCAATGAAAAATTCACAGTTTGATAACAGGTATCATTATGTGCCTAATTGCGGTGAAATTAGAGCCACTTTATGAGCAAGTGTGTTGAAATAGTACATTGTGATACAAGGGTGGAAAGTAGGCCTACACACCCGTGTATCACACGACGTTTTTCAATACAGTTGTGAGAAACAGTAAAAACAAATCAAAGAATTAGAATTAAAATTTTCAATATGGCGCGTTTTTGCAACTGGACATATTTTATTACAAAGAAAACAGCCTTTACAGCCTATTCGATTTTTGACAAACGTTGATGTGAAAATAATTAACTTAAAACTGATAATAAAACATATTCAACAACTATTTAAAAAAAAAATGAGAATTCAATGCTAAAACGTACGGAATCATTCATTTTTCCTCGTATTAAATCGTATCCCATTTTATTCTATGTATGAAAACTCCTTGCTACTAGACTTTGCAACTGGACATATTTTTTTTTTCAACGAAATAGCCTATACAGCCTATTCGATTTTTGACAAATGTTGATGTGAAAATAATTAAATTAAAACTGGTAATTAAATATATTAAACAACCATTTATAAGACTTTTGAGAATTCAATGCTAAAACGTACTTACGGAATCATTCATTTTTCCTCGTAGAAAATCTATCCCATTTTATTCTATGTTTGGAAACTCCTTGCTACTAAACTTTTTTAAATTGACTTATATATTTAAAACTAAACTGCAAACATAATGATCGAGCTCGTAAACAAAAGTCACAACCGCGTAACAGAAAGATGCCTATGCGTAAGATTTAACTTTCGAATCATAATTATAGCCTCTGAAAGTACGCCATGTTTAACAACTGTATTGAAAAGAATATTACATACATACAATTACATACAAAGATACAAGATACGCGCGAAAAACATAACCCTTTTCTTGCAGCCGGGCAATAACTGGAGAAATGTGAGTATACTATATATGAACCTCTGCCTAACCTGTCTAGTCTAGAATTGTCTTGATTAACGGTAGCATTGTAATAACAATTTTCCCCTAGCGCAGCCCACTGCTATTTTATTTAGCTTTCCTTCTTCCTTTTTAGATATAGCCAACAGCTGTCCCTATAAGAATTTTAGCGAACCCAATAGCCAGTATAGCCAATTATGGGCCAATTTTCAATACGGCATTATCCATAAGTCCCAGACAATTTGAAAAAACCCATTACGAGTAGGCAATTTGATAAAAACTATTGAAATGATTAAATTGAACGGGCTTTCTGAATAATGTCCATCACTTATTGTGCAGGGTAATAAAAAGATGTGTTTTATGAAATTATTTTATGGTAGGGAAGTACAATTACTATTTAAGCAACAAAGTCGATGGAGCACCGCTCGCGACGGGGCTCCTACTTCTGTCTGCAGGGTCTAAAGTAACCTAACAGGAAGGGCTGCCCTACGCTCCAGAGCTCGCTTCGCTCTTGGACTAATCATTGACCATAATTATCAATATTCTTAATAACCAGACAATGTGATAAATATAGAAGTTTAAATCAGTAGTCATTACATTGCCCGATTTGACTTAACTAGATTCATAATGCCCGGGAATTATACGGAATGTACATATGAATCACTTGGTCCATGACATACAAGTACACATCTCATAGTAAGATAAATGTATCAGCACGGTAGAATCAATTGTATTCCATGTAAATTTTAATTGTAACATTCTAAAGTGCCGCTGTGTGGCCTAGTTGAAATGAAATATCTTTTGTCTTTGGCTTTGTCTTCACTTTTCGAGCATTATCCACAGTATTGGTATAGACTCCAATCCATCTGAATTCTCCTGTCGGAATTTTACACCATTTTTTCGGTCGGTTTTAAGTTTTTGACCTTTGAGCTTACACAAGATTACCAGACATTCTCCTTCACGTCTTCAATTCTACGATGTGAGTTGGCCTACAAAAACAAAATAGGTGCATTGAGCATGATCACTAACCATGATCAAGGCCTTGGCAGAAAGGCTCAATTTGTAGCATTTGTCCTTCTACTTCAGAAACTCTCCGCCATTGCTACAATTAAATTAAACATAGGTGAAACGAAAACCCTGCAAAACGTATGCATTCGCTTTGTTTATGGTCTACGTAAATATGATCATGTTTCTCACCTTCGCAAGGAACTCGAGTGGCGCCCAATCCGTCTTCGATTTTATGTCTCCTCTTCAACATCTTACACAACCCGTCTTATGCTTCCTACCTGCTTGAGCGATTTTCTTACGCTCGCCCTAGAGATGCATTATGTAGGTCACACCTTAGATACCTCCTTAAATCCCATCCTCATAAAACTAGCTATTATTCCTATTTCTTCTCTGTCCATGCTGTAAGATTTTGGAAATCACTTCCGCCTAGCATCAGAGATCTTAACATTATCTCGCTTTTTAAAAAACGATAAAGAGAGCTTTATGTTTTTATTTGTGATGGGTTTGCTCTTGACTCTAGTCTAGGTCAGAGGTGGCAGAGACAGAGTCAACGATGGAGTGAGCTTACCCAGAAGAAGCCTGTTCACTCTAACTTTGAAGACATTCGGGTTGAATGCGCTCGGAAACACAGACGCAGGTAGTGACTTCCATTCATTCGCTGTGCGCATTGTGAAGGATGTTTGGAAGCGCTTGGTGCGAATTGGTGGAATGGCAACGAGGTAAGGACTTGCAGTGCGTCTAGATGTCCTATAGTAGAAGGGGGCTTGTGGGATGAGGTCGTGGAGTTCTTGAGTACGTAGCCAATGAGCCTCTTGTTCCACCGATTCAAGCGCGGCAAGCTGATACTTAGCTGAGCCATCCCAAAGGTGGCTGCAATACTCCATGCAGGATCGGACTTGCGCTTTGTATAGGGTTAAAAGCTGTCCAGGCGTAAAATATCGCTTCACTCAATTTAGGATGCCCAGTTTTTGGCCTCAATTTGGGCTTTGTACTCAATGGAGGCGCCGAAGTTGAGACTGGATGTCAAATTCGGCCTAGGAGCTCGAGCCGATCAGTCACAGGAACAGACGCACCCCGAAAAGTAGGAGTTTGATCGAAAAGACTCCTTATAGCGGTAAATCAGACACGCCTGTGTTTTGGTGGCGTTAAAAGAGACCAGATTGTCATCACCCTACTGGGAGACAGGGCTTAAGGTCAAATCTGTCCGTTCCACCATAGTTTCTCTCAAGGAACGAACTTCATCCACGCTTGTTTTTGCGCTTGACAAGTATCTCTCTGAAACAGTACTGTCATCTGCGTACCCAACAATACCAGGCTGGAGTAGGTCATTGATATGCAGCAGGAAAATAGTTGCAGAGGGAACAGACCCCTAAGGAAGTCCGGCATCAATAGCCATAAGGTCAAAGGAGCAGCCGTCAATGAATACTCGGATCGACCGTTCACTAAGGAAGTCTGATATCCAGCTACAAAAACCAGCGCGGATGCCATTTAAAGCAGAAAGCTTACTGAGTAGACTCGCGTGCCAGAACCTGTCAAAGGCCTTCAAGATATCAAGCGATACAGCAAGTGCTCCGCCGTGTCTCTCGATGATTTCGCCCCCTAGCAGTGCGTGACATACACAAGAAGATCGCCAGTTGACCGTCCTTGGCGAAATCCATATTGACGGTCACTGAGGAGATTATTGTCTTCAAGGTAGTTCAGCAACTTACTGTTCAGTACCCTTTTAATAACTTTGGACAAAATGGAGGTAATGGCGATCGGACGGTAATGGGCAGGGTCTGCACGGTTGCCTTTTTTGGGCACTGGTTCGGCACCGTTCTTTTTACAAGAGAGAGGCGGAACAAGCGTGTCAACACAGGAGACAGTTCAGACGCACATTGCCTCAGCACTCTCGCTGGAATGCCGTCAAGCCCGCTGGCCTTGTTCACGTCTAAAGTGCACAATACTCTCCGGACCTCTTTAATATGCACAGTGATCTCCGGCATCGAAGAGTCACAGGTACAGTAGGCGGTTCCTTGGAGCCAGCGTCCAGACGTGAATTGCAAGCAAAGAGAGATGTAAATAAATTTGCTTTCTCGCTCGCAGAGTGAGCCAGCGACCCATCTGGTTTCAGCATTGGACGACAGAAATTCGTTTCAACCGCTTTAGACAGGGACCAAAACTGTTTACTACCCGGAGGGTGCGATGCCAGCTTGGCCCCAATACGTCCAATATGGTCAAAACGAGCCAGACGCAGAACCCGCTTGTAGAACTTGGCGGCAGAATTAAAAACTCTTTTCCTCGCGCGAACCCTACGCGCTCTAACTTTGCGGTCGCGGGCCCAGACCCAGGCTTGGTAGGCAGACTCATTTCGGGCCTCACATCACATCACATCATCAGCCTATTAATTAATGTTCCCACTGCTGGGACACAGGCCTCCTCTGAGAGAGATCGGGCCTCAGCGTGGGCGCGTTCTGCATTATACCAAGGTCGGGCTTTGTGACCGAGCGGAATGTCGGAGAACGGAATGAAATACTCCATTCCCTGTCGAATCACATCCGCAACCGCGTCCGCACAGCTCGAGAATTCTCATCTGGAGGAGAGCATGTCGACACGGATTTCACCAGACAGTGGTCAATGAATGTCCGGATCAGTTGTCAGCAGAAGGTCTAAGCAATTGGATGTATGGCCGTCAACATCCGGCACCCGCGTTGCAACATTCACCAGCTGGGTTAGATCTAGCGATAGTGAAAACTTGCGTGCCTCTAACCCGGCAGTCAGTTTTCCGGTACGGGTACAACCACTCCTTATGATGGGCGTTAAAGTCTCCCAGAAAATTAAGCTTCGCTGTTGCTGGGCTATGTCAGCCGACTCCACGAGGAAATTAAAGATTATCTTTCCTCTCAAATCTGATTTTATATGTATATATATTTAGTATCTATGTATTTTAGAGTTATGTATTCATTTAAGTATATATTACTTACACTATATGTGTATGTTTTTATATCTTAGGTTAGTCGTTCACTTTTCTTCTCTTCCAGTACTCACACACTGTCTACATTTCTTCTTCATTTCTCCTTTTCGCGGGGTCTGCTGGAGGAAATTTCTTAAAAAATTAAGCAGTACCTTTGTACTCCTTTGCCATGATATGTTTACTGTATGTATTTTCTGTGTGCATTAATAATAAAATAAATAAACGAACATGTAACAGACTAAATGCTTTTTTTCTAGATGAGGTCGATGTTTCTTAACCTACTTCCACTGAGAAGAAACAAAAAAAAAGGTCAAGGTCTACTTTAAAGTCCCGACAATTTCTTTAATCTATAAGGAAGGTCAGGTCATAATGAGGACCTTGCATGTTTGAGATTGGTCACTTGAGGAAATAAACAGACAAACTAGAGTGGACATTTTGTGTCAAAGTGGCACAAAAAGTGCAAAGTGTCAAAGTGGCAAGTTGCGGGTATACTTACGTGAATTACTCTACGCATAACACTGTTACAACACCAATATATCACGACTGCTTGGCGACCATTTGTCACTGCAGGGATCCAGCAGAATATCAGCGTCAGGTATATTTGCCTGACACGTGCTGAGCTGGACTCCCATTTGGTGCAACCTTGAGACGCACACCGCACTGTGTTATGATTGTTTTGATTGTCAAAATTAATGTTAGTGATGTCATTTTTACTTTTGTCTCGGTTTCCTTTCTTTTTATGTTGGCACTTTGTTTTTAAACATACCTACATGACAATTGTAATAATTTTATTAAGATTTTGTGTGTTGTGTCTTTTGTGTGCACTAAATAAATGATTTATCTATCTATCTATCTATCTACATAGATCAGTCATCGTATAGGTCAACTCAAACATAATAAACTCAACAGGAAAGGCAGGATGCGCTTGAAAAGCGGAATACCATTGCAGATAATATATGAGCATATATGTGACATCCACCAACCAGCACTGGGCCCGCGTGTTGGATTACGGCCCATTCTCTCTCACAGAGAGGAGGCCTGTTGTGTCCCAGCAGTGGAAACATTAAAAGGCTGATGATGGTGATGATATTAAGGGAAGGCCTATGTTATGTAGTTTGTGATTGATAAGTTGAATAGTTTGCTACTAACGACTCACCAAAGGATCATAAGTTCCTTGAATTTACTGCAAATAAAAATGCAAAGACAAAGATTTGTTGTGTTTGTTTCAGCATTCCACATAAATTAAAAAACGTAGTTTGGTGACAATCATAATTATTAATTTCTTGATACAATTATAAATAACAATATGACTATGTTATAAGCTCGTAAAAACACCAACATTTACGAAGTTGATACTTGTATATTCAAAAAATAGATTCACTATTCAGCAGCTTAGTTCTGTCCAAAGATAGCAACGATCTGCTCAAGGAACACGCCGATTTCAATGCCGTTGTCGGCAAGAGTCTGGATCTCAGCTTTGAAGACTTCGCTTTCCCAGACAGCACTGAACACTGCATCCCACTCGTCGCTCTTCAGGTTTTCGACAGCGGTCTTGAATTCTTCGTCTTCTGACCACTTCTGATCGAAGAGGGCCTGCAGCTTCTCCTTGGGGAATGTGGCGATGCAGTCTCTGATGAAGGAGGCGAGGTCCTTGCCGCTGGTGGAGTGACGCTCAATCCTCTTCCTTTCGAGGTTTTCTGTAAATATGGTCCATTTCTAAGTCAATTATACGTACAAAAACAAATCAAGCAACAAAACCAATGAAGAAGAATATATATACAGTGGCGGTTACAGCAAATAAAAGAAAACCGGCTAAGTGCGAGTCGGAATCGCGCACGAATGGTTCCGTACCATTATCGCAAAAAACGGCAAAAAAATCACGTTTTTTGTATGGGAGCCCACTTAAATATTTATTTTATTCTGTTTTTAGTATTTGTTGTTATAGGAGCAACAGAAATACACCAACTGTGAAAATGTCAACTGCCTAGCTATCACAGTTCATGAGATACAGCCTGGTGACAGACGGACAGACAGACATACAGACAGAGACGGACCACGGAGTCTTAGTAATAGGGTCCCGTTTTTAACCTTTGGGTACGGAACCCTAAAAAGATTTATCGTCGAAAAGGACCTTAGTGAACGTCACCAGTCGTCATATCCAGGTTGCTAAAATCCTCTGGATTGGGAAAGCCCAGGACCAGTCGTTGGCCTATGTCTGTTCTATGATACTGAGGACTATCTCCAGCAGTTGTCTTCCAACTATATAACTTTGATGATGAGGAACAATAACGAATCTTAATATAATTATAAATAACTTACCGATCAGGTTGTTGATCCAGTCAATGAAATAATAGATGTCAATGTTGTCATTTTCTAAGAATTCAAGCACCTGAAAACAAAATGAAATGCCAATATACTAAAGGATTTTATTGATATGAAAACAATCGCACATTAGAACATGTAAAGATATTTGAAATGTTATCCCAGTGCACCTGGACTATATTACAAATGTCTTATATATATTTACATATCTATTATATAAACGTATTCCAATCAATCTGCCTAGCCTTTTCTCAACTATGTTGGGGTTGGCTTCCAGTTTAACCGGATTCCGCTGAGTACCAGTGTTTTACATGGAGCGACAGCCTATCTGACCGCCACAACCCAGTAACTGGGTAACACGGTACCCCTTGGCAAGACTGGTGTCAGATCTCAAGCTTCTGACTACCCGTAACGACTGTCAAAGATCTTCAAATGACAGCCGGGACCAACGGCTTAACGTGCTTGCCGAGGCACGGAGGAATCTCGATGTGTTGAAAATGATCACCCATCCGCGGACTGACCTCGTCAAGCGTTGCTTAACCTTAAAGATCGACCCGTGCAGCTGTTATTATTTAGCCACGAGATCCTCACACGAGCCTGCATCTTATTAAACGTATGTATTATACTAGCTGTTGCCCGCGGCTTCGCTCTCGTGGACCACCCCACAGGTTCCATTTTCGGGATGAAAAAATAGCCTATGTCACTCAGGAATAATGTAGCTTTCTATTGGTGAAAGAATTTTTTAAATTGGTCCAGTAGTTTCGGAGCCTATTCGGTACAAACAAACAAACAAAAAAATATTTCCACTTTGTAATATTATATGTATTATAGTATAGATATATATTGCTGCTCCTATACTTATACGCGAAACATCCAATACCAACTCGAATCGGAAAAAAACATAAGTTTAAATGTACTGTGGACACTAGACTACCAATGATAAAGATGATTTAATGCTCAAACACACAAAGTATTCACTTGAGAAAGTTCATCTAAAGAATCCCAAAGTATCAACGAATTAAAACGTAAAACGATAGGTTATGCAGTTGCATAACCTATTGTATTTAGACGTTTGTCTGACAACTGTGTAAAAACAGTGATAACAATAACCAAATATCGTTACATAATCTCACTACGCACTAACTTAGCAAGCTTTTGGCCTATAAACCAACCGAAGACATAGAAACAAGACAAACAACATGGGATACTCACAGCTACGAATTCGGGCAACGATTCCATCTCGTAAACGAGATCCTTGAAGTTATTAGTCCTCATGTACTCCAGAGCCTGCCAGAACTCTTCGTATTCGATGTAGTGTTCCATCAGGTGGTGCATCTCAGAACCAGAATCCTCCATGATGATGTCCAGGAAATCCTCAACATGCTCGTGGAACAGCTTCCTGGGCTGAGGAGCAGAGAAAGCGAGCCCCACCAGAGCGAGAATAACTAATGCTTGCTTCATCATTCTCGTATCGTTTTCTGAAATCTCTGGTACTGAGTACTGACCACACGGTAGCCAGGCTTTATATAGTTAATGATAAGATTGGAGATGTTTTTCATGTTGTCATATGAGATAGTGCATTTATCTTAAGTTACTTTTAGGTATTACTCACATGCATACCTAGTATTTCAGATATTTAGACATCTGCATGTACTGCCCAAGACTTTCGAGAATTGCGGACCGATATGAGGATAAAATAATAAGCGCCTGTGAACAGGCAAATGGCATTTTTTTTAATAAAATGAAGGTCAAACCAGCCAGCTAGTTTAACACGTTCGCTGACAATGTGCACTTAGTCTGACACCACGATGGACGTAAACGTTTCTCGACGTTGTGAAAAAATCACTCTAAAAACGTCTCGTCTAATATTTCTTCTGATGAACTAGAAGCACCAGCTTCTTCTATATGCTGTGCTTCATAGTTCATATCAGAGCAATAATCGCCGTCATTGTCCTCGAAAGGATCCTGATACTTTCTGATAGCAATATGAAACTACCCACAAAATACTCTGTTACGACAGTTAGAAATATGAAATTGCTCACAATATGTCATTGGATACTGCTCTTCATAATACTTTATGAAAAATTATCGTCGGACGCCGTACTGCCAATACTAAAAAGTGGCCACGTCTTCGACGTACTGAACGCACTATTTTAATTTTCCGCCTAATGCCCGCCGTACTGTCAGGGAATGTGTTAATTACTCCTAAACGGCTCCCAAACAGGGCTGAACAAAAATATAATGTGACAACCTGCGTAGTCTGTGATATTATGTACACTCTGTTTTACGGAAATAACGAATTTGAATCTGAAAGGCGCAATACTGTGAATAAAGCAGAACCCCTGCTCATCTTCATAAATTCATTATACTGTATCCGTAATACGAAGTCCATATTAATCCGTTTCAATATCTTTGAAAGTATTAATACATTCGTGTCCCACGCACGGGTGCAGTGACATGAAAATGCTCCGCTCACCTATTTCGTATTTTCCATCAATATTTCAGAATTTAATTTTAGAGACCTATTTCTCTCGAATACTTCGCATTCCTACTCGCGATGGATTACGTAACGACGAGTGAATGTATTAATGTGGGTCGCTGTCATTTTGTGCACTGCTCTTAATTTATTCACCTACCCTCCTTTATTACTCCTTAATACGTTAGAAACAGAAACGTCATTCTCTTTATATTTCAAGTCTGTTTTGTTGAATACTGGGTCAGCGATCAAAATGAGTGCACAAAAAAAGGAGACTTCATCCGAACAATCACAGGACGCTAACACAAGCTCATCTGGCTACATTGACGATTATTCTCACCTGCGACTGTCATATTATCAATACCGAGGTAACTTCTCCGACATATCCGGAGCTACTGAAGATACATCTATTGAAGAGACATTTGATACAGCGGTGACAGACTTGAATGAGACCTCTCAGACCTCCATTGTTGACGAGACAGAAGACGAGCGACGGAAACTACGAGATTATTACGTTTCTCAAATCCCGGATCTGCCAGATCCGTCATACGTTGCAGCATCCATAATCTCGTCAGCGTCCCACAAGATGGGGCCCGTGCACGGCGTTCACTTCGGATATAATGACAGAATCGAACAAGGTTCACAGAGGTGCAGAGTTCCCGATTCACTGAATGATTTGGGGTTTGATCCTCCTCGTAGATCGACGATGGAACCCAATCAGTTTCCGATAACTAAACGATTTACGTGATATTTTTTGAAAATGTGTTTTGATGTTGGACGTCGAATTTGATCCTAACTTTAAATTGAGTTGATTTGAACATAGTGTCATGCGTTTATGATTACAGTGATAGTTAAGTGACTTATAAACAAGTATATAATTTTTCGATTTTAATACAATTTCATGAAATTATCGCAAAACTTTTCTTTCATGTTCCCAGCCAACCACACCAAGTTCGCCAGCCAAAATAAAATAAAACTAAAATAATAGAGTCGTAAATCGATTCATCACAAGTTTATAGACACTCAAGGTGCCCATAAAACCGGGTAAGCACAAGAACTAGTGATGCGCCATGAAATGCTGCAGAAAAAACATAAAACAACATATAATTACTGTCGCCTGTGATTTCCCTGAGGCTACCTCGAAGCAGGGTTGCCTATAATGGGCTCCCGGCATAACTATTGAGACTTCGATTTTATACACGTAGGTATTTTTTAGAAAGGCACTGTTTTCCTGGGCTTTGTGATAGATTAGAAAAGCTGCAGTTTTTAATATTTGAAATGAAAGAAGCATGTAGCCAGTGTCTTTTATATACCGTCTTGTTTCGCATTACTTTTGTATTCTAATGACCTACATCAACTAACAGCAGGCCAATTCTTCTAATTACAAACCGATTACATTCCAATTGCAGTATCATTAAAATTTCTAAACATCAAAAATGGTCCAATCACATTTCGTATTTTTTTAAGTTTTACAATTTTAATCTTCTTTCATTCAGGGTGCATGTGAATGGACAGCCAGGACACTCCAGCAAGTGAGACAACTGTACGAGTACACCACACTCGCACCGGGCTTTGGACGTATCAATAATCCCCCATTTTGCCAAATTATATTTGCAGCGGCCTACATGGGTACGTAGCCGAAATTTTAATGATAATGCTATTGGAATGAATTAGGTTTATAATTAGGAGATTAATAAAATTGGCCTTCAGGAGGTTAGTTACTTATAAATTTAAAAAATAAGTTCCCACAAGATTGCTCCATAAGCTTTCAAACTTTCTGATTTCTAGATCTTCACTTCTGTTTCATAGATTGATATTGTTAGTACATATTTCAAATAAAAATATCTACTTCCAAAATACTTTCTTCACCACGTCGCCCATATAATGCTTAAAGGATCTTAAACAAATCACAGCTTTCTAACCTGTCCAACAGTACCCCATGGAGACCGCTTACGATCATGAAAAAGTCTGCAAAAATAATGGAATCCTAAAATTCCCTCCACCGGGGGACACTATTTATAAGGTTTTAAGTTAAAACAAACTGTCAAACAAGTAACCCGGGGGACACGAAAGTTTCGAATGGTGTTAAACTTTCTGAATGTTGTCTTTATTCCTTATTTTTATCTACTATGGAACGGGATGTGGGGTTTTAAGAAACTCGTGTAAGATTTTTGTATTTGGGACACCAAGGTTTTTGTATGGGGTTTTTTTATGTTGAACGTTTTGACGTTAAACATCAAAATGATCAGGGAGTGACCATAAGCTCTTAGAGCAAGGTTATTTTAAGTGTACGTAAGGAACAGATGCATCTGACTTGTATAAATCTATAACTTTTCCACAGTCGAACCTTAATAGTTTTGACACGTCAAGGTGGCTTAACTTTGATTTCATCATCAACATCATCAGCGATTTAATGTTCCCACTGCTGGGACACAGGTTTCCTCTCTGAGAGAGAGAATGGATCGTAATCAACCACGCGGGCCCATTGCGGGTTGGTGGATGTGACATGTCTTCGATCTTTTTGTTCTAGGACATTTTCAACTTTGATTAAGGGATCTTTGATTTAAATTGCGTCGATGGGCGATATCGGTCGGATATTGCGTACAATAAAAAAAAAAATAAGAAAAATGTTCTAGTGCAAATCGGTGAATGCGTCCATGTAAACGTACTTTGCAATTTAAATCGAATATCGGTGTGATATAAATCTAATCGCGTCAATCCATCGGGAGGCTCACAATTTGTGATGTATGTTTAATTTAATTGATCAGTATGTGACTAATAAACAGTGTTATTTTTATATCGATGATAATAAATCGAGATCAGTGCAGTTGTGGTTTAGTAGTATCGGCCGCGACTTATAAGGCCCAGCGCACACCGCTGGAGGCGCGGCGGAGCGCATTTCCTTGATTCCGCGGTCCCCGAGCGGCGCCAAGAGCCCTTGAGAGCCCTCGAGCGGAGAGACGCGCAGCGGCGCGCAGCTACTCCGAGCGCGCCCATCTCATTTAGTGCAGGCAGTTTAGGCATCTGACCACCGGCCAGCCGGGCGCGGGGTAGTGCGGCGAAGCGCAGAGCAGCACTTTGGTGACTGGAGCAGTCGCGCGCATGCTCTTGTAGTAGCTTGAGGGCGCTCCAAGCACCGCATGCGAATTTATTCTTATATTTACCGTATGTCAATGAAGTTAAGATTGGCGCAGTGGTTGAGCGATTGACTGCTGCGCTGCGTGTCGCGGGTTCGATTCCCGCACGGAACAAATATTTGTATGACCTACAGATAGTTTTTCCGACTCTGGGTGTGGTGTATGTGAGTTTATATGTTAATAATAAACGAACCCACGATACAGGAAGAAATTCCTAGTGTGGGGCAACGTTTTTCTAAAAAGAAGAAGAAGATTTATATTAAATTGTTGTCTTCAATTGCTCTCCGCCGCGCCTCCAGCGGTGTGCGCTGGGCCTAAGCTGTAGGTCTGGGTTCGAACCCAGGCAGGCGCTTTACTTCTAATTATTTAACCACCACTGCTCTCAAAACGGTGAAGGAAAACATCGTGAGGAAACCAACATGACCTAGAAACAAAATTCGAAGACATGTGACGTCCACGAACCCGCATTTGGCCCGCGTTGTGGATTACGGCCCATTCCCTCTCACAGAGAGGCGGCCATAATGCCGGTGTCCCAGCAGTGGGAACAATAAAAAGGCTGATGATGATGAAAATATCGTTAAACTTTTTTATCATTTTCGCAGTTGTTTTATTTTCTACTGTAATAATAGGCTTCATCCTCTACTAAGACAACCTTAGATGAATAATTTTAAAATAGTGGAAATACATCTTTTTCTGTTTTTATCCTAAACGATGATGCATCGGGTTGAGTCATAATACCTTATAGACGTGACTGATTATGTTGATATGATAACAACATCTTAATCTTGAGTCTTCGTTGGACCAGTGATAACATCATTGAAAACATCATGTAATCTCGTCTTATGTCGAATGCTTCGGTCGCTATGAGCGAAATCCTTGAACTTAAATAGATATGCAAATTCATGTTGAATCGCACATATATGATTTCATAAATTTTCCTCAGATGTTTATCATTGCGACTATGTGGATCATCCTTCAGCATCATCTTCACATGATGGATAATTGGAAATACTGATGCCCCAATTAAAATTTACTCTCACTGCAAAATAAAAAAGTAAATTTATAAAATCAAACAACCCGACTGCTTAAAAGGCGAACTTCGAATTAGGTACATTTAAACATATGTGTTTAATTTTTGAAATCTCCTCTTAAAACCCTACAATTTGATACCCCACACGATGGGGCTAGAAGAAAAAAATATTTGGGCTCCCACAATATGGCGCCCAAAATCCGCCATTTTTGTATTCTCCAATTTTAATGTAGCCAGTGACACTCGCAGGGTTAAGACGAATCGATTCCCGTAAGAACCATCAAAATCGGCCAACGCGTTTGGTCTCTAAAACGCCACATAGAATCAAACGAAATCTGATCTTTATAAGCATATTTATAAATATTTAGTATATATTTATTTACTATATATTTTAGAGATATGTATTTATTTAAGTATGTAGTATCACTTACACTGCGTATGTTTATATATATTTATATGTTTTTATATCTTAGGTAAGTCGTTCACTTTTCTTCTCTTCCTGTTCTCACACACTATTTGTCTACATTTCTTCTTCATTTCTCCTTTTCGCGAGTCTGCTGGTAGAAATTTCTCAAGAAATAAGCAGTACCTTTGTACTCCATTGTTATGATGTGTTTTCTGTATGTATTTTCTGTGTGTACATTAATAATAATTATTTTCTATATTTATTTTCAGCCTATTTTGTCCCACTGCAGGGCAAAGGCCTCCCCTTCTTCCTTCTCCTCTCGGTTTAGGGCAATTGTGGACCAATCCTGTCGATAGGCATCAAGTTCATCCCGCCATCTTCGCCTGAGTCTGCCGCGGTGTCGCCTAACATTTTCTGGGACCCACATTGTAGTTGATTTAGCCCATGAACCGTTTGACATGCGGCAGACGTGTCCGGCCCAGTCCCATTTTAACTTGGCTGCTTTTTGGGTGACGTCGGTGATTTGTGTTTCTGATGCGGTCCGTTAATCTGACTCCCAGAATGCTGCGCTCCATTGCTCGCTGGCAAACCTCAAGCCTGAACCTCTGCTGCGCCGTCAAAGACCAGGTTTGAGCTCCATATGTAAGGATAGGAAGAATGCACATGTCCATCAATTTGCGTTTATAGCAAATAGGGAGGTCTCCCTTCATGAGCGCCTTCATCGACCAATAGCTCCTCCAGGCGTTACCGGTGCGGCGAGCAATTTCTTTCTCTTGTCTCGCCTGGAAAGAGACTATTTGGCCGAGGTAGATATATTCTGGAACATATGCAATCTCCACACCCCCTAAACACTGTTTCTGCTGGACGCTATTGGTCATGAGTTTGGTCTTCGACATATTCATCCGAAGTCCAATCTCGAGGCTCGTCTTGTTAAGGTCACTCAGCATTACTCCAAGTTCAGCTGCCGAAGATGAGAACAGGACGATATCGTCGGCGAAACGGAGGTTAATCAACCTCTTCTCGCCAACGACAACGCCTTTATCTGCCCAGGGATCTGATAGTTTCCTAAAAACCTCTTCAAGAGTGGCAGTAAACAGCTTGGGGGACAGCGGGTCTCCTTGCTTGACGCCTCTTTCAATAGGGATTAATAATAAAATAAAATAAATAAATAAACATACATACATACATACTTACATACATGCATAGACTGATAAACACATTACCCTCCTTCGGCAGTCGGGTAAAAAGGAGGAATTTCCTAAATCTAGCTAAGTACCAAATAACAAATGAAGACATCCGAAGAACAGGTAAATGAGCATAACTTCACAGTATTTACACATTCTTCCTTCTAATTAACATGAAACCTTACAAAGCACACGAGCATAAAAACCATGTAATTGAGAATATAATCTCATTCCTAATTACACCTCATTATTCGCAAGAACAGGATTTTAAACACGGCTGATGAGATTTGACGCCCTTCGTCTTATGGTACCGCATAATTGGTTAGCGGTGATCCGTAAAGTGATGAAAGGCCACCACAAACCATGAAATAGGGATGGAAACCAATACTGAAGAACAGAATTTTTTGTAAATTAAAACATAGGTACATGGAGGTACGGGAGTGCGTAACAAAATTGTTCACTTAGGGTATATACAGCCTAACTTTTTAGGGTACCGTACCCAAAGGGTAAAAACGGGACCCTATTACTAAGACTCCTCGGTCTGTCTGTCTGTCACCAGGCTGTATCTCATGAACCGTGATAGATAGACAGTTGAAATTTTCACAGATGATGTATTTCTGTTGCCGCTATAACAAAAATTACTAAAAACAGAATAAAATCGGTCGTGGCTGTTACCACTGGGGTAACAGCCCCGACTTACGTGTCGTAGGTCGTGGGTTCGCACCCAGGCAGGCGCTTTAATTTGTGTAAATTATTTCATTACCACTGCTCTAAAAACGGTGAAGGAAAACATCGTGAGGAAACCGGCTTGTCCTAGAACCAAAAACTCGAAGACATGTGACATGCACCAACACGCACTGCCCAATTCCTCTCACAGAGAGGAGGCCTGTGTCCCAGCAGTGGTAACGTTTAAAGGCTGATGATAATGATGATGACTACCTATCTGACCTCTGCAACCCAGTAACTCAGTTTTCCTAGCAAAATCTCTTGCATGTGTGTCGTCCCTTCGAGCCACAAGGCCAGTCAGGGCTCAAAGTATTAATTAACAGACCCAAACGGTGTTTAGTTAAATCTATGGTTCAAAAGAGCACGTGTAGTAATTGTCCACTGACCATATATAACATTATGATGAATTCCCCGAAGGGGTACACAGACATGTATGTTTAGTACCCGCAGTGACCACAACCCGCATTTCCCCAGGTATGTTGCCTTTATCTGCTTCTGCCAGAAGCCCGCGTGAAAGTCGGCATAGTACTCCGAGGATGAAAAGTATCATAGGTCTTTCTGTAACATAAGTAGGCGGGACTCCGGGATCACGGGCGTTCAGATTGGGAACTCTGTCCGCCTAACAAGTGACTTCAGGAAAGACAGCACCTCAGTGATCACGTGCTGCCGTGCACAGCGAGGCTCAGGGGAGGCGCTTTTTCAGCCTCCCCAGGGATGTGCCCTAACAGGCGTTGCACAGGTGTTCTTTTAAGAGGTGACGGGGCAGCTTCTATTTGCTGATGGTGATCACCGGGGTGGTTTTAGTGAGGTAAAAATCCCACTTCCCTAAAATTGTAGGCGCTTTTTGAAGGATTCCCCGCGTAAAACAAAAAAAACGTCTTATTGCTTGTTTAACGTCGTTTTTTTTTAACCTTGGTCAAATCTAACTTATAATAAAAAAAAATGCGTAAAAACGTAACAAACAGACGGACAAACTGCACTGCACTATAATATTAACATTAATTAAGACAACTTTCGCATTTATAATATCATTATGGATTATTAGTTAGTACCAATAGAAGAATTTGTTTAAAAGAAAGTTAAACAAATGAATAAATGACTTATGACTTATAAGAATTGCCAAACTTAAGTGGCAGTGGGCAGGGCACATTGCTCGCAGAACGGATGGCTGATGGGGCAGAAAGGTTCTGGAGTGGCGAACGCGAACCGGAAGACGTTGCGTTGGAAGGCCTCCCACCAGGTGGACCGATGACCTGGTGAAGGTTGCGGGGATCCGCTGGTTGCGGGACGCACGGGACCGGTCAATGTGGCGACGCTTGGGGGAGGCCTATGTCCAGCAGTGGACGTCTTTCGGCTGATATGATGATGACGATGATGATGAGTTAGTACCAAGTATTGGGCGAGTCTTTTGCGACCGAGCCCAAATGCTGGAGACATTTATTAAAATTAATGTTAAAATAATGCAAGGCAATAAAAAGAAAAACTCGACAACATTGTAGGGTTTTCCCCTGAGATAAGAAACGTCACAACAGCATTTCCCTACTTCTGATTTTCGTATAAAGTAAATTCACCGTGGATCCTATTCTATCCTACTCCATAGACGCCCAAAAATGTGATAGGTAAACCATAGTATAGATTACGATTAGGATCTTTCAATTATTAATTACTGGGCACGTTTCCCATTGACATCGATGTGGATGAATTTTTTGATGCGCAATGAGCCCCTTTTCCTCTCCCCTTTGTATGAAGTTTGTTTTGTTATTAGGCATAAGATTAGAAATATTCAATTGTATATATTGTTTAAATTATAAATAAATATTTTAATTACTTGACTTATTTTGGTTACATTACATTATATGTCAATGAAATTCCCTGGATCCTGAGCTAGATATAAACGATGTTATAGATAGTTCAACTCATCTGTGCGCGAGGCGCCATGTGTGCGTGCGCTTGTAATTATACATTATGCATTAGTGTGGCAGTGACGCGGCAGTCGTCGTCCGAGCAAACAATCACCCACACATGCTTACCTACACATAGCGCCGAGCGCAAAAATGAGTTGAACTATCTGTCCAGGAGCTAGTGCTTAACACTTAGTATATCATACATAATATTATAAATGCAAAAAAATTAATGTGTGTGTTTGTCACTCAATCACGCCAGAACGGCAGAACGGATCTGGATGAAATTTGGCACAAAGAATCTATCTTTATAGACAGGCATAGCACATATGATACTTTTTATCCCGGGAATATGTTCCATCGGGATAATTTTCGACTATCACTCGGGTGAAGCCGCTGGCAGAAGCTAGTGATTCAATAAGGATACTTTGTAGATTCCCGTGACAAAAACAAGTATTTACATACATAACCAGAGGCTCTAGACAATAGTGTCATTTCATAAGTGATGGCGACGGTCGAAATGCCAAAATGTCACGTGACATTTCGATAGCACTTGACATTCCATATACATTTTTGAAATTTTAGCAATCGCTAAAGCGTCGCTTTCGTTGATAGAATGTCAATTGTCTAGAGCAGGGGTCACCAAATGGCGGACCTCGGTCCGGATCTGGACCGGCGACCTGTTTTGTGAGGACCTTAAGTAACAGTATAATTCGTACATTTACATTATATTAAAATAATTCAATACACAGTTTTTTAAATAATGAATGTTGTACAAAGAGACAAAAACAAGGGCGAACTGCTGCCTCCTAAACTAGACCACAGGTGCCTGGTCTTTTAGGAAAATACAATGTTGTTATATATATACTGAGTAAAATCTCATTGGTACAATATAATTTTCTTGTGTCACTTGAGAACGTAAGTTAAAATTTATCCCGCGCTTTGTCTTTACTGACGTCCATTCGACAACGGACTAGTGCGGACCAACGGCCTGTAAAAAATAGCATAGTTCACATTAATCTTTGAAAAACCGGCCAAGTGCGAGTCGGACTCGTGCACGTAGGGCTCCGTACCAATCGAAAAACGGCAAAAAATCACGTTTGTTGTATGGGAGCCCCACTTAAATATTTATTTTATTCGGTTTTTAGTATTTGTTATAGCGGTAAGAGAAATACATAATCTGTGAAAATTTCAGCTGTCTAGCTATCACGGTTCATGCGATACAGCCTGGTGATAGACGGACAGACAGACGAATCGCGGAGTCTTAGTAATAGGGTCCCGTTTTTACCCTTTGGGTACGGAACCATAAAAAGTATCTTGGTACTTTCTTTTATTAATTACATTTGATAAACATGCGACGATGTAAAGGCCAGGTACGGGGGGTAGTTGGCTTTAAACCTTACGGCGGTCCGCGACGGTCACACTATTTTTAGGAAACCCAAATGAAAGTAATTGGTGATCCCTGGTCTAGAGTCTCAGAGTGTATAAGAAACTATACTCTGATTTTTGACGTGACAACGTATAATAAATCGATGAACGCCGGCTGCACGCACGTAAAAGGATGACTCATTGTCCCGTTACGCTCATTGTAACGTTACGATCGGAGCGAGACCGCTACACGAGCGAGCGAAAGGCACGATCGGCTTGAGCGTTCGGCTTGCGCCGCATCATGACGTCCGACTTAACACACAACCAATATTTATTTCGTAGACTAAACTGACATTTGAGGGGATGTCACTTTATCGTTACATAAAAATAGTGTCGTAGCCTGACTATCCTGAGTGATTGAAAGTTAATCGAAAATCGAAAGAGATCGAAAATGTAAATATTTCACGGCAAAAAAAATACATTTGTTAAGAAACTAGCTGCCCTTATTTAGTTTCTACTCATTTATGTCAGACTTCATTTTATCGATCGCATTTATTTTATTGTTGTTTTCATAATAAAAGTTTATGTACCTACTATGTGTATGAATACTTTTATGTTTAAATATATTACGTTTATATTCATAAAACATTTATTTAGACCAATTAGTAAAATAAAATTGATGAGTCATGTCACATCGATTCGATGAATCACTTATTATTGCCTTACCTACAACACTATGCTCTGCGCTTGCAACATTAAAAAAAAATGGTCATTGGCAGTTGTCAGTCTACGAAATTAAAAGTACAATTATTCATACTAGCTGCCACCAGCGGCTCCGCCCGCTTGGTATTAGTACTTCACCCAATCATCACACTAATCTGTACTATGTTTGTTTGAACGCGCTAATCTCAGGAACCACTGGTTGGACTTGAAAAATTCTTTTTGTGTTGGATAGTCCATTTATCCAGGAAGGTTATAGGCTATATAACATCACGCTACAACCAATTTGAGCCGAGCATAAATGAAAAATGTTGCAAAAACGGGCAAAAATATTCCTTTCTGAGAGCTTTTGTTGCGTGCGCTGCGTAAACGGTTTAAGTTACGCAAATATAATGTATGATGGAATTATTCTTCTTTAAAAGTTCTAAAAAAAAGTACGCAACAGCATATGTCTATCTTTTAAGATTGACTCACAATAGCAGCTTTTATGTTCTAAATTTTAATTAGATCGTCGCCGCCGGTAGAAACAAAAATTTACAGGTTACATTCGTATAGTAGTAAGGGTAGGTAGGGTAAGGTAGGTAGGTCAGGGTAGGTAGGGTAGATAGGGTAGGGTAGGTTAGGTAGGGTAGGGTAGGTAGAGTAGAGTAGGTAGGGTAGATAGGGTAGGTGGGTAGGGTAGTTATGGGAAATAAAAAAATCGAGTACGTAGGTAGGAGGTAGTCAGTTGACGGGAGCGAAGCCGCGGGGGTCAGCTAGTAAATGATAAAGGTGAAAGTTTGTGAGTGTGTTTGTTTGTGAGTGTGTTTGCGTGTGTGTGTGTTTGTATGTTTGTTACTTCTTCATACTCAAACGGCTGGACGGATCTAGATAAAATTTGGCACAGAGATAGATTAAAGTCAGGAATAGCACATAGAATAACATATTATTATATTTTTATTCCGGGAATATGTTCCCTTGGATAATTTTCGACATTCAAGCGGGCGAACCCGCTGGCAGAAACTAGTATCTTTATAAATTACAGGCTATGTGTTATTCTGATATATAAGCTATATTTCTGTAAAGTTTCATAAAAATCCGTTCAATAGTTTTTGCGTGAAAGAGTAACAAACATCCATGCATCCATCCTCACAAACTTTCATGTTTACAATAGTTACATGATAATAAATGGTGTACATAAAGCACGACGCCATCAATCAACACCCTCAGTTTTAGCGATGCTAATTGAAGGATCGCTTCTTTTCTGCTGACAGGTGAAGTGAGTCTAATGGGGAACGTAAAGGACATGGAAATGTAGGTCATTGAACTTTCAAAGGGAAATTAAAAATATACGTTTTAAGAGGAGCACTGACGTCTGGGGCCTAGATGACGGAAGTAAGAGCAGCAAGGATGGACATGAAAAATTAAATGTCTTCTTTATTTTAAAAATTAACATGGCTCCTGTAAATCATCGTCAACAGTTTAGCTGAAAGACGTCCATTGTTAAACAAAGGCCGCTTCCAAGTGTCACCACAAATGATTGTGCTATTAACACCTTCGCTGCCAAGGACTCGCCTCGCGAGACTCAATGGCTTTTTAATTGTGTCAATAATTGCAGTGAATGTGTTAACTACCCTCTGTTACCCATTGCGCGTATAATTACAGACACAACAGAAAAACAATAGCTTATGCACACATGGTGTGCAAATCTCGCGTTCTAGTATATCATAGCCATATCGACTCAGGTATCACCAAGGTGGAGAAATATTTCATAAACCGCGCGTATGTCTGCCGTTTTCAATAACGGCAGACATGAAAAATTTATAATCGCGCTATGTCTGGTAAAATTTTAATATTCTCCCGTTCTAGACGGATCCCATATGCATCGGGATCCAATATCGTGAGTCGGTAGCTAATGCGGCTCAGCTGTAAACAGATTACAGAGCGGGACTCTAAAATACGCCAAGTATCCGATATCAAGCACAACTTGAGCCGACAAGTACTCAAAACCTCGCTTTTGATCTTTATTTTGTGTTAAAAAGGTGAAGTAGGTACCTTGCGACCGTATCAAGTTCACGATGGACCTTTGTTGTTATTTAACGTTGTTTATCATTTTGAGGAAGTTGTTTTGCTAAACGTATTGTGGAAACTTCGGTATACTATTTCTACCGCTTATATAACTAATCTATAATTTGACATATCAATTGACAATTTGGGACTTACTAACTGCTCTTGCTCTATAGGACGAGTGCTCTTGACCAAAATGTATTACGGCCAAAACCGGATACAATCGATAGATTATTATCGTTATTCTGATCACAAAAATACTTATTTCAGAAATATTCCGCGTCACGTCAGACCTGACCGCATTTTCAAATTTCATAATCAAAAAATTACCGAGGCGCTTCATAAAAATCTGTCTGATTTTTTAGAATGTAGTTGAACAATAGATTTTCGATACCGATCAACCAATTTTCAGACACTAGCGTCACACGTACCAACCCACGAGACTATTTGAAAAATTAAAAAAGGGGCAAAAAAAACAACTATATCAAACCGTCTGAAAATAATGTTTTCAAGTGAACTTTGGTTAGTTGATGAATATAAATCCTTTTTCAGAAGCAAGTGTAAGCATTTTATGTGTTCAAACCATTTTGACGCGACTCCGAAATGTTCTTTCCGTTTTTGGAGTTTTTTATAGGTGACGTTTAAAATGTCTAAAAACAATATTTTCAGACATTTTAAATGTCTCGGCAATCGTGTAAAAGATTTTTTTTAAATTGGGCTAGTCTGCTATGAGATACGAAAATAATACAATATTTTCAGACATTTTAAATGTCTCGGCATTCGTGTAAAAGATTTTTTTTAAATTGGGCTAGTCTGCTATGAGATACTAAAATAATACAATATTTTCAGACATTTTAAATGTCTCGGCAATCGTGTAAAAGATTATTTTTAAATTGGGCTAGTCTGCTATGAGATACTAAAATAATACAATATTTTCAGACATTTTAAATGTCTCGGCAATCGTGTAAAAGATTTTTTTTTAATTGGGCTAATGTGCTATGAGATACTAAAATAATACAATATTTTCAGACATTTTAAATGTCTCGGCAATCGTGTAAAAGATTTTTTTTTAATTGGGCTAGTCTGCTATGAGATACTAAAATAATACAATATTTTCAGACATTTTAAATGTCTCGGCAATCGTGTAAAAGATTTTTTTTTAATTGGGCTATTCTGCTATGAGATACTAAAATAATACAATATTTTCAGACATTTTAAATGTCTCGGCAATCGTGTAAAAGATTTTTTTTAAATTGGGCTAGTCTGTTATGAGATATTAAAATAATACAATATTTTCAGACTTTTTAAATGTCTCGGCAATCATGTAAAAGATTTTTTTTTAATTGGGCTAGTCTGCTATGAGATACTAAAATAATACAATATTTTCAGACATTTTAAATGTCTCGGCAATCGTGTAAAAGATTTTTTTTTAATTGGGCTAGTCTGCTATGAGATACTAAAATAATACAATATTTTCAGACATTTTAAATGTCTCGGCAATCGTGTAAAAGATTTTTTTTTTAATTGGGCTAGTCTGCTATGAGATACTAAAATATTACAATATTTTCAGACATTTTAAATGTCTCGGCAATCGTGTAAAAGATTTTTTTTAATTGAGCTTATCTGCTATGAGATACTAAAATAATACAATATTTTCAGACATTTTAAATGTCTCGGCAATAGTGTAAAAGTTTTTTTTTTTAATTGGGCTAGTCTGCTATGAGATACTAAAATAATACAATATTTTCAGACATTTTAAATGTCTCGGCAATCGTGTAAAAGATTTTTTTATTGGGCTAGTCTGCTATGAGATACTAAAATAATACAATATTTTCAGACATTTTAAATGTCGGCAATTTTTTGAAAATTGGGCTAGTTTTTCATAACAAAATTACGAAGCCTATGTACCTACATTTTTATATCAGACATTTCGTAACAAAACCGTCCGCAATTTCTTTTTGACATAGCAGAAATGATCATAACACTGTGTCGTTTTTGGCCGGTACTTCTCACCTAACCTAACGTATTTAGTCTAAAGATTTTATACGGTTTTGACCGTAAAACGATGTGACATGGTTTTGGTCGTGGGCACTCGTACTAATAGTATTCGCAAGCGCTACTGCTATGCATGGACACCCTAGGTTCGATACCCGGGTCGGGAAAATTGTTATTGTGTTCTTCCATCTGGAATTTCTAAGTAGCGGCCTAGAGTTATATGTATTTGTGCCCAGTTGATGACAATAGCCTCACCCCTATTATTATTTATTGTATTCTTTATTGTACACCACAAAAATATTTCTTTATTACATGGGAATAAAACATAACTGACGAAATGTCGACATAACCTATCGGTTTTTTAACCGACTAACCAAAGAGTAGGAGGTTCTATGTTCGACTTTATGTATGTTCACCGATATCTCCGTCAATTTTGGACGGATTTTGAAAATTCTTCCCATTTTAATTTGGTGAAGATCTGATGAAGAACTTCGAAGATATACATTAGAAGTCTTCATTAAATGAAGGCAAATGTCTTGGGATTGCCGCAATCGCATGTCTGTTTATTGATTATACCATTTCGTAACATAACATCACACCAGTACCTTGGTACACTCTCATTTCACCGGTTATGTTCAAGATTCATGGTATTCGGGTAATCTATTCTGGCATTATAGGTACAAAATCTTACCTACAACTTAAAAGTGAAAAATAAAAAAACTCAGGAAGTCAGGTTTTTTTGCAAAAAAGTTTTTTTACCATCGGTTGCATTTCGGGGAGTGTACGATGGAATTGCATGATCTAATGATTAGATTTCCAAAAAATATTGGACACGTATTTTTTCATTTGTCACGTTAACAAAAAATTATGATGATAAATTGCGTTAAAATATCGCATGACGTCATGCCTTGGTACACTTTTTACATAGAAGTTACGTCACAAGCCCCCACTCCCGAACTTTGATGCGCTTTATCTTGGTGATTTTTTATTGATTTGAATAAGAAAAAAATACATGTCCAATATTTTTGATAATTTCGGCGGACTAATTAGAATTTGCTGTTTCGTTCCCCATCATCGGACTACAAGACGTACGGCGATGTGCCATCGGTACATGGTGGACATCACACCCATACGCACCAAACGTTTTGGAAATACTTTCATTATGCGTACAGCTAAGGAGTGGAAATCTCTGCCGGAGTCTGTTTTCCCGATAGCTACAACCGAGCAAAACGCTGCGCTAGTCGTTTTTGTGCAGTTTTTAAGAGCTATCTACTCTTTATTTAAAAAGAAATATCAATTAATAAAAATACATTAAATTTCTACATAATGTTGATTCTAAAATTCTAGTACACTTTTTTTTTTAAAGAGGTATATGTTTCACTAATCTCCTACCAACAAAACCATAAAAATGTGAAATAATTATTGATAGCATGCATCTCCTCGTAAAGTGTTCATTAATTATTTATTATACTAACACTAATGGATAGACAATTAGATAACGAACATTTTGTAAGTTTTATTTTTTTCAAAAGACCAATATTCGATTTTATAAAGATTTTATTCTAAAATCTGGGCGTATTCACTATCGTAATTCATGCGCCAACAGTGCCGCTAGGCCAATAGGAATGCTCATATCTCATGCTGATTTTTTGGTCAGGGTACGGCCTTAAGTCAAGAGTGAATAGGTTACTTCTAGGCAAGCGTGTTACACCGTCGACCACATCATCGCTTACCATCAGGTGAGATAGTGGTCAAGCGCGAGCCTACCTAACATAAAAAAACAAAGAAGGAATATAGGCGTTTAACTGCTCTTTTAAAGTCAATAGGTTTAAATGAATAAGACCTCTGCAAAGAATAAAAACCTGGTAGCTTACCAGAAGTATTAAATGTCTATCTAACCGCCGCACAAAGACAAAAGCGAATTAATCTCCACCGTTCGGCAGTCATTAGGCGCTCGCCTTTCACTGAAGACAATAGAATTACCATAAGAGCACTAAAATAGCAGCGGTTCATCCAATTAGTTTACAGGTACCGTGGAGTCGTCGCACTATCTACTAAATCTAATTAGGTAATTGAAATCATTGGGCGATGCGTTGTGAGAGGCGGCAACAGCGCTGCAGCGCTGCATCGCCAATTAGTTTCCTCAGAGATCGTTCGCTGGAGGCAGCGCTTACCGCTTGGTGCGACGCTTGCACGTAAGTCCCTATTTCCGACTGACGGAACGCTCATCATGCGAGTTGAGTCGATCGTCTAATTAAGCCAAATGTTACTCTGAGTGTCTGAGACGAGTTCTGTGACGTCATAGAATGTCGCATTAGTGAGGAATCCTAGCCCTTTGTTTCATCTTAAATGCAGCATACTGATAGAATCAAAATAGTAATTGGTATATTTATTGCTTCACTGTTTATGCTTGGAAAAAAAAATCTTTTTACGAGACTGTCCAAAAACCTTTAATTTTACCACAAACTTCATGAAACCAAAAAGAATTTCGTAATTTGGTGATATCTGAAAACATTACGGAAGATCTTTTAAGTCATCGTTGTGGCTGGGGAGCCGTTTGAGTTTACCGCTGCAAACACAATTTAGCCAAATGGGGTTTTATAGACCCGTCTGATACCCAGCGTGAGTGCGGTGCCCCTCGCAAGATATGGCACACATGCTGGAGTGTCCCAAGTGCCCATACTCCTGCACTTTGGAAGACCTTATGCTAGCCACTGACGCCGCAATCGGGGTGGCCACCTACTGGGCCCAAAAATTATAAAGAGTTTCCCATCGACTCGAAAAGAAGAAGATCGTTGTGGCTTTCAGAATCAACTAGAACATGAAAGACCCACATTTTTTTGACTCCTACTAAAACATCTGTAGGATAAGGACCTACTCAATTGTGATTCAGATGCAACACTTACAATAGATATACAAAATCTACATAGAAGCTGCATACATATCTTATCCATAAGATTTGCAGCTGTCATCAGACTGTTATCAGATCACAATGTAACCATGAACCTTGGCAATCAATGGCATATAAAGGGAAAACCAATATTTTCATTTGTACTATCGTAAAAGTTAAGAAAACTTAAGTGGCAGTGGGCAGGGCACATTGCACCTATTATGTGGATCGATGACCAGGTGAAGGTTGCGGCTGCGGGGTTCCGCTGGATGTGAGATGCACGAGACAACGCTTGGGGGAGGTCTATGTCCAGCAGTGGAAGTCTTTCGCCTGATATGATGAAAAGTGGTTCATATATCTTCCTTCCACGTAATCCACCTAATAAAATCCTCTGAGTCACTCTTATAAGCAGCTAGCTGCAACGAGAAATCGATAGCTTCGATAACAATAGTCTTAGGCCTTCTCAGCAAACAACCAAACATTTCTGGAGCTAAAACCGGGGAAACCGAGCCACCGGTCCAACAATTTCTGCCTGTTTGCTTACTTTAACGTAGCTATATGCCTACTGAAATCATCTTAAAACTATCCTGTACTGATCTTTCAACATGTAAAGGCTTGCATATTCCCTCCTTTAGCAAGAACCAGACTAGGTCTGATTTAGTCGAATCTGTAATTAAAATTTCATCGAAAAATAATTGACAGAATTAGGTACGATTATGTGAAGTAAAATAAAAGTCCAACACCTTATATGAAGTCTACAGCCTTCAATCCATATCAATATATTTAAAGCCATTTTCCAAATAGCAGTAACGAAGATCGGGAAGACCCATGCACTAAATCATTTCACCAATTCCCAGTCTATCTGAAACCGGTATACAATATCTGAATGTATTGCTGGAGAATTTCGACGGGGCCCAGTAAATTGAGGAACACAATACTGAGTAACTTGCGTTGAACGGTTATATTTCAAGGAGCAACGTTACTGCCGATACGACTAACTCACTAACGAGCAGTTACGTTGTCTTACCGACAGATGTAGATACGTTGTACGTGAAACTGTAGTATATAAATAAGTATTGCAAAGTGTGCCTGGTTAAACAAAGGACATTATGAGACTTTATAGTTTTTTCGAACATGTACTTACCCGCATGTAAATAAGAATGGAAAAGCCGACAGCAATCTCAAAGATACGAAGTCATGCCGATTTTTCCATGAACGACTGCACAAGGCCTTTTTTTTACTTTTAATAATGCCTGCTTTATCAAAATTAAAAAAAGCCTAAATTCCGAGGATGCGACGAAGACATCGGTTGACGAAGACTTGGATTTGGCGCGAGATGTTGACCTTCCAAGTTTCGCACCCGTAGAGCAGCACGGATTTGACATTGGACCCGAACATTTTGAGATATCCCTTCAGTTCAGGCTGGCATATTATAAGTTGGGGTATTACTTCACTGATAAAAATGCTTGGCTAAATGCTATTCCTGCTCCACATCCACTAGGGCGCAAAAACAAGTGATATGCAGAACATTATTGTTTTGAAGTATTGTTGGACCTGCTGAAGACTGAATGAATATATTTGTATTGTATAAACTCAATTTCCTTAGTATTGTATAACTGAAAAGCACGTGTGTGAGTACTATGTACACGTACTATGTACGAGTTACAATAGATGGCGCTGTTGAATATGTACCCAACTGTAAATCTACCATTTACCGTGTGTCGTTCGTTGACTTGTGTGTGCCCTGGCAGTTGAGTGTGTCATGCTCTCTCAAATGTCTCTCTGATGGTGGCGCGTGTGTTGGATCATCCGGTTCCCTTCATGATGGTTGAGCTGGGTGGTGCCAATTCATGCGTCATGTTCGTGAACGGGCGCCGTCAGTTGGGATTGGTCATAACTTAACTGCTTCGGATGTTAATGCTTTTTTTTTCTAGCTTCTATTATATAACTGCACAGTACATGTGTGAGTACTTTTATTACTTTATGCCTGTACGTAGTATAGTGTGTAGTGCTATTCTGGGTACATTGTCCTCACATATATGAATTTATTAATGTATGTACTTATGTAACTAAATATTGTAAAAAAACTTTTTTTTTAAAAGAGTAAGTATGGAGTTTCTTGTGCATTCTTCTCCATAACAAGCTACTTTCCGAATGCACGGTAGAATCAACTTTTATAACTTGTAAATTTTAATGTACCTAACGTTCAAAAGTGCCGCTTGGTGGCCTACTTGAAATAAAATATCTTTGTCTTTGTCTTGTCTTTGTTCCTCCAGTCTCTGACACGACGCTCCCGAGGTACATGAATTTGTGGACGCGTTCCACAACCTCTGTGCCGATTAACATCTGTGTAGAATTCTTTACACCTGTACGCATCTCCTGGGTTTAATAATAATAAGTATTCAATGTTTGTATAACAGCACTTTTTTTAAGTCACACACAACATGTTAATTAGCCACTTAAGTATCCTTCATTTAATTTGATAAAATAATAGTCCTGGCGTGCCCCAAGTGCTTTTTCACAATATACCTATACCTGCACATAGGAGGACCTTATGTTCACCACTAATGCCGCAATCGGTGTGGCCCTGGCAACCAATTGTGCTCAAACTATTTAAAAAGTCTCAAAAAGAAGATGCATTTTTGGAACGAGAATGGAATATCTACTGGATACGCTACTAGCGCTAGGCGACCACTGAAAATCAGCGCCGTGCTTTGGGTCCCCCACAGCACAGCATTATGCTGAGTGGAAGCCTTCTTGCCACAATCACGACATGCATCTGCCTGGTATCTTTTTCACCCTATTGCTTTTCTGTTTTTTGCAAAATGTTGGTAGTAAATGTTCTTATTGTTTTATTTATTTCTCGTTTTTACTAACTTAGTTTAAGTACTACTAATACTACTGTTAAGGGTTTAGCAGAAGCATGTATTTATATTGTATGTCGTTTTGTGACAATTAAAAACATTTTTCTTTCTTTTCTTTTCTACTCCTACATGCATACGTTCCTTCAAAAAGTCCCTAGTTTAACCAGCCAGCCTGAATATAATAATGTTCCCTAATATATTCAACGTAAATGAGCAAATCAAACGTTTATTAGTATTACAAATTAGTTTATGTAATCAAATATGCAAGTGGATTGGATTCCGGTAATTATTTGTAATGTAGGTAGTATTTGGTTTGTAACTATCTATATTTGTACTGGGAAATGGAAACTAGTTCGTGTGAGATGATAGGCCACAGACAGTATATTTTCGACTAATTAACACCTCCTTAAATTTTAATTGCACACTAGCACTCCGCCCGCGACTTCGTCCTCGTGATTTCGTTTATCCTATAAATGTCTTTCCTAATTATATGCTGTTAGTGAAGGCGACCAAAAATATGCCATGATTAAATCAATAAAAATGGGGTAGGTATCTTAGATATACAGGGTTTTTTGGTTTGTTATTTCGGTATTTGACTTTAAGAATTATAAATATATAATTAGTTTAAATATAGAATTAGTTTAATTTTTAAATTGTAGAATTAGTACTTAGTGGCGGTAACCTATTTAATAGGAATAGGTTACCGCCACAAAGTATCCTCCCTTAAAAACTTTATAACCCCTTTTTGCCCCGTTGAGGGTCGAGTTTTGAACAAACCAAATATGATATTCACGCAGTAAGATTCCTCAAAAAAACTTTAACACCCCTTAACCCTTAATCTGGCGGGCAGTTTTAAAAATCGTTTTATGCAAATTTTGATTATTTACTTTATCCCCAAAAATTAAATTTTTCATACAAACAAATTTTGTCCCTTTTTATTTACTTATTTATTTATTTATTATATACTTTATTGTATACCACTTAAATAATTACAGGACAAAAAACATTTATTTATTTTCATAATTTTTTTTTTTTTCATTTTATTTACCCCCTTAAAGGTTGAATTTCCAAAATTTCCATTCAGTAACATTCTTAGCTTGGAGTTATTTTCGAAAAAAATATAATGACAACCTTTATTGTTTATTTAGGTTGGCATTAATGTCAAGTTCAAATTTATTAACACAAGAAATAAGATTCTTCAAAAACACTATAACACCCTCTAAATCGTCTTTTGGGTTTTTTTTTTCGAAAAAATAATAATGAAAACCTTTATTGTTTATTTAGTTTGGTATTTATATCAAGTTTATTAACTGAAGTAATATGATTCTTCAAAAAACTTTAACACCCCTAAATCTTCTTTTGGGATATTTTTTGAATAACTAGTAATGAAAACTTGTATTGTTTATTTAGGTTTGTATTTATGTCAAGTTTATTAACTGAAGTAATATGATTCTTCTAACAAAACTTTAGCACCCCTAAATCTTCTTTATGGGGTAGTTTCAAAAAATAATAATAACAACCTGTATTTATTTATTTTTTATATAGGCAACCCAGAATGGAGAGAGATAGCCTGGACACGACATTGCCCATGTCCATGGCCATGGACCTGTATTAATCATTTAGGTTCGTATTTGTGCCAAGTTTCAAGTTTATTGACCCAAGAAATCAGATTCATTCATACAAACTTCAACACCCTCCAAATCATAATTTGGGGGTAGTTTCGTAAAACTAATAATGACAATCCTTATTATTTACTTAGATTAGATTAGATTGCCCGAGGCGCTAAATCTTTTAATACATCACTGCATGAGAGAGAAGCTGCAAGAAAAGTCTGAACCAGATTAAATTAACTAAATAAATATTTACATTGAAAGTGGAGCGTTTATAAGTTAACACATATTAGTACACACTTGCTTGTAAAGTGAGCCTTATTACATCGTGTGTAGGGCCATAAACCGAGCTATAACACACACGTGCGTAATAACTTTACACACTAGTGCGTAATACAATTATCCCTACAATGTTAAATTAGTACCTTTCTGCAAGTTACATGCGAGTAAACAGAGCATTTCAATTTAACCGGGTAATATAGTTTTTTTTCTAGTAACAACAAAGAGGTTTTATGACGCTGAAAATCATTAAACATTTTTGGAATAAATAAATGTGTAATCCTTAATTAAGTCAAATAAACATTTATCATTATCAAATTATTCATAATTCACAATAATTTGTTATAATATATTAAAATATTTGCATTTTATCACTTACAATTATAATTTTGAAGTAGGCTGTATGTTCACTCACCTTGCATTTGGCGCGTGAAAAAAAAAAGCTTGCGCATCATTGCCCATAATTTTCATATTTAGTTTTTATCGTATTTGTCGCTGTGGTAAATTATTTTAGAAATGTTAAGTTTTCGTGCTGAAGCTAAACATTATTGATAGAGTTAACCCCGCCAGAAATACTAAATGAGCTGCCTAAGATAGTTTCCTACAATGGAAGAGCAAGATGAAATGTGTTTTTGGCGTATTTCTCTGAACTTGCAAATACATAAAAGCCCAGCTCCCGTGGTACATCTATACCTGGTGGTGCTCAAACATGGTGTTGATATCAAAACGTACTGTAACCTGATGGCATTTATGAAGAGACGGCTCGGACGGATAGATTGGTCGGCAATCTAATGTTTTGTCACCAGCCGACGTTGAAAAGTTTTTGGAAGAGGCTCCGGATAGTCAGTGCCTAGCAACAAAGGTAAGTTGAATATTCATTTTTAATTAATCTAAACGTATTTAAATAATTGCGTAACCTAAGCATAACTTCTTAAAAAATAATTAATTGATTTAGTTGCAGGTTGCCTTAATATATTCGGTGTTATTGGTGCGTGTAGAAGACATGAGCTTCATAATATTACAACAAAGGATGTAGAATCCCGAAATGCCTTTGTCGCCGACATTTACATAAGAAGAAAACGAAAGTATCTAGAAGTGGAAAGCACCAATGTAACACATTGTGAAATTGCCATCCAAATCAATCCAATATCGCTTTGAAAATTGTACGTTCACCAATAATTTTAATAATTAAACGATAGCAATACATGTTTGTTTTTCCCTCGAAAATGTGTTGGAAAACGTCGTATGAAACTCGTGAGCTCTGCTCATTACACGCACGGCTGAATTACGCCCTCGCCTACGGCTCGGGCTGCAACCCACGGCCTTGTGGGTAATGAGCCACTTAGCTCACTCGTATCATAATATACTACTCTACACCCAAATATTTGTCACAAGAAATAATCCGAAAGTCATGGAGCAGCATCGAACCTATCTGAAGTGTCGCAGAAATTTCACAGAGCCCCTAGCAATCCCGCCGAGAAACTCGCTAAACCCTTATTTAAGGTTGCCCTAGTCGATCATTCTTTTGACAGTGTACGTTCACTAATTTTAACGCATCTTTGGGCGCAAATAAATGCCATATGAAGAAGGAAAATTGCAAAACAGTCACCATACAGGGATTCAACAATGCAAATAACAATTTAGTAGTTTTTTCATTATATCCATATTCCCAAAGGTCTGTTTATAAAATTTCGCGCGCTCGTCATCAAATTATCATCCATTTTGCTACGAATTTGCAAAAGTGTGTATTCATACGCGAACTAGCTTCTTACTGCTCATCACAGCATCTAACTCGTCGTTGTCGGATGATATAGCATGCAATTTAACCCCGCGCACAAAAAAGTTAGTGCCATCGACTAGGGCAACTTTAAGAAACAATAATATGAGCAAAAAATAAAATGCACACAATAGAATGAGAACAAAACGAAAAGCAGTGATCGTCCAATTCCGTAATGTAACGAACCAAAATTACAAACCACAGTGATCATTCGGATTCGGAGGTAATTGTTCTGATTCAGGTGAGTAATGTTCGGCTTGCTCCGAACACATTAATGGTATTAAACTGTGATGGCTGCGTCTACAATTAAACAGGTAATAACTTGCAGGCGTTGCCGAAGTACTAGATGTCACAGGCGCCAAGCGTGACGGAGGTGTTTAGCAACATTGCGATTTGAATGAATTAAACGATTACTTCGTGTATGGGTGGGTAGGTGTGTAATTACACAGCTTCTCTGAGGTGTTAATTTGTGCAGTCAGGATCAGGCGTGGCAGACGGCGGATCGTTACCGAAAAGCAATGGAGCGCTTCACGTAGGTGGGTATTGCTCGTGTTTTTGGCTTGTGTGAGGTGAACTGCAAATTGCAAACAAATTGGGGAATTGGAGCAAATGTTGCTCTGCGTATAAATTGTGTAGTTACAGCTAACAACGGGCTTTATACTGGCAGTTTACGCTCGGTGACGTGTTGCTCTTTTATAAAAAGTTAATTCATAAATCAAAAAACCCGACTGCTTGAAAGCGAACTAAAAAGGCGTAAACAATGAGAAAATCACGCTGTGTAGTAGCTGACTAAAACCAGATGTATCCTCCGACTGCAGAGCATGATTTTCTCCTTGCCTTTTTAGTTCGCTTTTCAAGCAGTCGGGTTTTTTTATTTTTATAACTTGTTTTTCGAATTAAGTACATTTAAACATGTAAGTGTTATATATGTTTGAAATCACCCTAATCATCTTAAAACCCTTTATTTTGAAACGCCATACGATGGGTTCGGAAGAAAAAAAAAATTGGGCCCCCATATTATGGTGCCCAAAAGCCGCCATTTTCCTATTTCCCAATTTTAACGTTCTAGAGACCAAAATCGGGCAACGCTTTTGGTCTCTAGAACGCTACATAGGAACAAACATACATATATGCATAGACTGATAAACACATTACCCTCCTTCGGCAGTCGGGTAAAATCAGCACCGATCCGTGTCTTGCGTATCGAAAAGCCAACTTCAGGGCGGACCAGAAGTTTGGCGTGAACTATCTTAGATAGTATCTACCAGCCTACCTTAGTAAGAGCCAAGATGCTCCCCGAGTGGAAGTGTTGCTCAGTGAGCGTATTTCAAAAATATACAACACTTACATATTTAAATGTAC
The DNA here is from genome assembly GCA_948252205.1 of Orthosia incerta. NCBI lineage: Eukaryota > Metazoa > Arthropoda > Insecta > Lepidoptera > Noctuidae > Orthosia > Orthosia incerta. The sequence goes on from OX411747.1 coordinate 13,596,806, forward strand.
CTAATTCGAAAATAAATGTTAACTAAAAAGTTATAAAAATAGTTAATTAAAAAAAAACGGCCAATTGCGAGTCGGTCGCGCGCACGAAGGTTTCCGCACCATTATCGCAAAAAGGCAAAAACAAGTACGAGTCGGACTCGCGCACGAAGGGTTCCGTACCATTATCGCAAAAAACGGCAAAAAAATCACGTTTGCTGTATGGGAGCCCCACTTAAATATTTATTGTATTCTGTTTTTAGTATTTGTTGTTATAGCGGCAACAGAAATACATCATATCTGAAACAAAAAAATAGATTTCAACTGTCTAGCTATCACGGTTCATGAGATACAGCCTGGTGACAGACGGACAGACAGACAGACAGACGGATCGCGGAGTCCTAGTAATAGAGTCCCGTTTTTACTCTTTGGGTACGGAACCCTAAAAATCAAAATCCCGACAGCTTAAGAAGCGAACTAAAAAGACTTAGGAAGAAAATCATGCTGTGCAGTCGGAGGATACATCTGGTTTTGTTCAGCCAGCTCGCGAATATGTATATCTAGGTACCAGCTGTCTTGATATTAGGTTATCACCATCCGATTTTCCACCTCATACTTTCACAACGAGATTAGATACTCGTATCAGGCTGCAGAGGATAAACTGTGTATTTGCCACCGTCTTATCATGATGACAGTTTCGCCGTTATCAATATCACGCGTTTCATGTGTACCTAGCTAGTCGTTAATCTAACGTTTACCGTTATAGACTTTATCGTATGCCGACTAGTAACGGATATGAAGTACCAGCGTACCTACCTAGCTAGTTGGATATTCATTTTAAATACTACCTACAAACTCTACAAAGTGAACAAACCAATCACCAATCATCAATCAATATATCGAAAATATTTCCAAAAAAAATAGCCAGGGTGATAAAGGAGAAACAAAAGAACCCATTGCCAGCATTTTTTGAATTTTTGTCTGTTTGTCCGTTTATCTATTTGTCTGTTTATTTGTGCACGCATCACGTCAACTGTACGAAACCAATGTAGATAACTTTTATACATAAAAGTTGTGCGTAACTTGAAGTATAACTTAGTTTTTGTTTCATCGCAATCGGTTCAATCTATCAAAAGTTAGATGAATTTAAAGAGTTCATGAAGTAAAATATCGCAACATACACAATTCAGATACTATTGAACTCCATATTCGATAGAATACTCGTAGCGTTGTGCATTTCGCGTCATTTTCTGAATGGCGCTGGCTTAAATTATTTATATGACATGTATATATTTAAAAGATACGTTATTTAATATTCTACCATTTTTTTATAATGGTTATGGTACTTCGACTAAAATTTCAGGAAAATGAAGCTTAGACGTATATGAATTAACTTTTAATTTATGAGTAAAAACTGAAAAAAATAGAAAAATCATTTAATTTGTGTTTATAAACTTGCAGTTAGTAGTCTGAGAAAGCGCCCATGATGTTCATAACACATCGGCAACGATTCGGCATGCTCAGAACAAGGTTGTCAATGTCTTGCTGCGGAATATTGTCCCATGTCCTTCTGAGGTGCGCAAAAAGTTGATCTTCTGTAGCCAGATTTTCAGGAACTTCCTTCAGAGCTCTTCTTTGCAGCATATCCCACGCATGCTCAATGGGATTTAGATCTGGCGATTGAGCAGGCCAGTCTAAGGCCCTAACATTGTGTGTATGTAACCGTTCCCGCCGTGTGTGCCCGGGCATTGTCGTGCATGAGCAGGAAATATTGTGTTCTGTGGGGCAAGATTACGGGCCCCAGCACCTGTTAGACGTATCGTTCTGCCGTCATATTGCCCCGAACCCAAACGAGATCCGTCCGTCCTCCAAGACGAATTCCTGCCCAAACCATAATTGTTCCTCCTTGGTATGGGTGAACTTCCTGAGGGTTCTGAAGACGGCTCCATCGTCCAGGAACTCGCCAAACACGCGTCCTTCGTGAATCTGGATGGAAGCCGAACCTGGATTCATCCGTGAACAGCACATTGGACCATTGCTCACGGCCCCAGTCCACGTGGTTCCGAACCCATTCTAATCGTCGTCCACGATTGCCTCTCCGTAAAGGTGGGACCCGGAGTGGTCTACGAGAGCGTAGATTGCTTTCATGCAGTTGCCTTCTTACAGTTTGGTCACTCACAAGCACTTGGTGTTCCACTCGCAGCCATTGGACCAATTGAGTCGCCGTTGCATTTGGTTGAGCTCGCGCAGTAATTTGCAAAAATCGGTCTTGTCTGGGGGTAGTGATGCGACTTGGCCCCCGGTGCCTCTCCGCTACTTCACCTGTGGCACGATAGCGTGTCCACAATCTTGAAATTACATTTTGGTGGGTCCCTATGGCCTCAGCAACATTACGCTGAACAGACCCAGCTTCCAGCATTCCCACAGCTCGTAACATCTCCACCCTCGTCAAATGTTGGCGTTGCATGGCTACAATACCTCAATTTTAACTTTATCTTTCGTTAAAAATTAAAAAAAACTGTAACTAAACGTAATTCGTATTGTTTTCTAAATTTCGCACAAATGAAAATTCCCTCTCCTACCCTACACATCAAGACATTTTTATGCCACCGATCAAAAGAATTTTCAAAAATTTGAATTTGGAATTAGTCTGAGATAAATTACAAACAAATCGGTGTATAAAAGATTCCAATGCGGCCAGTAATTTTCGAGTTATTTAATTGAGTATGAAATATCCCTAGACCGTGTTGATGTGTTTAATAATCGTGGTGGCCTACTATATACTAAGGGCTAGTTTCTGAAGTCGACGTCACATCTCAAATCAGCTGACAATTTGTCACAAATTAACCAGCCCTCAGTTGTTAGTGGGTTTCTCAACACTTCATCATTGAGAAATTATGTAATCGCTTGTTACATTAAATAATCAGTATTAATTTATTTCGGTTGGCTACCCTAGCTGGTATTCATTCACTTCTTTCACTACCTACCTACTATAACGTAATCAGTAACTTTAAATAGTATTTTATCTTGAGCGGCTGGGTTGGCGTAGCCGCCAAGTTAAGCAAACCTTACCAAGGACGATTTTTGGATGGGTAACCACGTTTTTTTTGGTTTGTTTTTTTTTTCGATAGGTGACCCCACACAGGTTAAGCAACACTCACCAAGGTCAGTCTTGGGATGGGTGACCACTTTTTTTTGGTTCACTGTTTTTTGGATGGGTGACCCTGCCAGGGTAAGCAACATTCACCAAGGTTAGTCTTTGGATGGGTGACCGCTTTTTTTTTATTCGTTTGTTTTGGATGGGTAACCTTGGTAGATGCTGTTTAACCTAGCGGGGTGACTTTACGATGGGTGATCAAAATTTTTGTGGTGATGGTCTCCCATCCAAAGACTGACCTTGGTTAATGTTGCTTACCCTGGCGGGGTCACCTATCCATAAACAAGCGAACAAAAAAAAGTGATCACCCATCCCAAGACTGACCTAGGTAAGTGTTGCTTACCCTGGCGCGGTCACCACCCCAGCCGACAGAAACCTATCTAGAAACTGACCTTGGTAAGTACTAAGTACAGGGTACAGTACAGTCAACATTAATGCGCGTGAGGAAGGTTCGATTCCCAGGTCAGTAACAGTTTGTTTTATTTTTATTTACATAAATACAAAAAAAAACTATTTTTGATTATTGTGTCAAGTTTTTATAATGTAATTAATTTTAAAAGTTTGTAATATCCAATTTTTTTTTAATCTTGTTATTTAAATAATTGATCAAAATTAACATATTTTTTACTCAACCCATACCATAGTTTTCACCGACCCCTATTATCTTTTTATCGTAATATAAGCTTATAAAATTATAATATTAATTTAAATCTGCGAAATCGACCAATTTCCAACAATTAGGCTCGTTGACAAGAGATTAACATTGAAAAAGGTTCTCAGAAACCCAAAACTGCTGTAACATGTGGTTAATTCGAGATTTTTGTCAATTGTGACAATGCTTGTCACATTTGGGACTTGAGAAACTGAAAGTAGAATTAACAGGTGATTAATCCTCGATTACGTTAACAGCCCGATAATTGAGAGCTGGGAAACTTGCAGTATATGTTGCGAGTTCGAATCCCAGCTAAGAATAGGTATTTTTAACCGACTTTCAAAAAGGAGGCGGTTCTATGGTCGACATTATGTTTTATTTTTGTTTATGTTCATCAATATTTCCGTCAACTTTGGTTTGAGGTTTTATTTGAGAAAACTTACCGTTTTCGAGAAAAATCCAAAAAACCTCAAATGTTATCCTTTGACCCCGAATAACTTTTGTAGCACACATAGGATCGATGGGGATTTTTAAAACTTTATTTGTAATGGTAAACCACAGCTCTCCACCAATATTTGTCTTTCCGGGAATTTTCGTTAATTGACCACTATTTTTATGTCTAAATTGACCGGACTAATAGAACTCTTCAATAAACGACGGCAAATCTCTCGGGATTGCTGCAATCGCATGTATGCGCATGCAGTAAGCTTTAAAGGGGTACAGTTCACCTTGTTACACTCTCATTTCACCGGTTATGTTGAAGTTTCATGATAATCGGGTAATCTATTCTGGCATTAAGGTACCTTACTAAAGAACTTGCCTTCTATGTACAACTAAAAAGTTAAAAATGAAAAAACATTTTACAAAAAAATACTACTGACTTCCAAATAAAAACACTACTACAAAGTGAAAAATAACTTTCTTTTGGGAAGTCGGTGTCCATAACGAAAAAAATTGGTAGGTACCACCTACCAAAGACACCAACTTCCAAAAATAAAGTTGTTTTTCACTTTGTAGTGTTTTTATTTGGAAGTCGGCAGTTAGTATTAATTTTTTGTTTTTGTTTCGGTGTGGTGTTCTGGAGTGCTACTAGATGGCGCGCAGTAAATCTGTCCTTACTTTTTTGTATGAAGTCGACATTCTTCTCCCTAGAGTAAATAATATTCTGTGCAGCGAACGCTCGATCATCTAGATAGGTAGAAAGGTAAGTAAGGTAGGTATGTAGGTCTAGTTATGTAGGGTAGGTACAGTTAGGTAAGTAGGGTAGGATAGGCAGTTAACGGGAGCGAAGCCCCGGGCACAGCTAGTAATTAAATAATTTTCAATGTAGGTACACAAGTCCTATATCCCCAAAAACGATCATATTTTGTAGGTTATTTTTACAAGCTTTTATATATTTTCACTTGTCCCGCAGCCGAATTGCGTAAGTATATTATCCAAAGCAAAAGATTTGATTCCTTCCCAAAAACGACTTTACTTATCAATATGCAATACGTAAAGTCGGTTTTGGGAAAGAATCGATTCTTTTGCTTTGGATCATATACTTACGCAATTCGGCTGCCGGTGTCTGTTGGCCAATTGTTCGTTGGGTGAAAAGTAATTGGTCAAAACATTCTGTTGGTTAAGCATTCACTGACGTAGAGTTATGATGGAGAAACGTTCATGAGTAAAAAGTCCTTTGGATGAAAAGTTAATGGTTTAAAGATAATGTCGACCAACGGTTCATGTACCAATTAACTGTTGGTAAACCGTTTCAGTTTAATGAACGAAACTGTAACGGTTCACCAACATTTGATTCATTTAGATTTGTGAAACTGGAAAATCGCCGTTTTATTCGGGCAACTTCTAATCGTTTTGCAGAAAACTCCTTTGAGTGCCTGTGTCGCTGGACAAGTAGGTTACCTATAATAAGGAAAACTATTTACCTACACGCACCTCGGGCAGCTAAAACCACACAAAATTGGTTGGTAATAAACCAATAAGTAGGTAAACGCATAGTTGTGAATGCACAGACTATAGTGCAGATATAGATATGGTGGAGGAAAACATGTTCTAGAACCGAAAATTCAAAGACATGCGACACCCACCAATCCGCATTGGGCCCGCCTGGTGAATTAAGGCCCATTCCCTCTCTCACAGAGAGGAGACCTCTGTCCTAGCAGTCATCATCATCTGCCTAGCCTTTTCCCAACTATATTGGGGTCGGCTTCCAGTCTTACCGGATTCAGCTAAGTACCAGTGTTTTACATGGAGCGACTGCCTATCTGACCTCCACAACCCAGTAACTGAATAACACGATACCTCTTGGCTAGACTGGTGTCAGATCTCAAGCTGCTGACTGACTACCCGTAACGACTGTCAAAGATCTTCAAATGACAGCCGGGACCAACGTCTTAACGTGCTTTCCGAGGCACCGAGGAAACTCGGTATGTTGAAATGGTCACCCATCCACGGACCGACCTCGTCAAGTGTTGCTTAACTTTGATGATCGACCCGTGCGGCTGTTATTATTTAGCCACGAGCTCCTCTGTCCTAGCAGTGGGAACATTAAATGGCTGATGATGATGATGAGTGCAGATCAGAGAGTAGAAAAACTTACATAGGTTTCTCAATTTTCTCCCTCCCATAAGTTACCTATAACTTCCAAAAGCGCCTTTCATGTCGAACAGCCTCGAGAAAAACTGAGCAATAACCTACTACGTGAATATGCACTAAGAATTGAAAGAGACAAATCTTTAGACAATTGGTTGGAGCATCCTGTATATTGCAGATGATGATAACAAACGAGAAGTAGATGGTATCTATTTTATTTTCATAATAGGCCTTAGGCGTAACTGATATTAAATACGTGCCATCAATCGAGTACAGAGATAAGGCACTAACACTTGACTTAGTTCAGAAATGGTATTAGCTAAAATATCAGCTGATGGATTTACTGAATGACGCGACGTCTGCGGATGAATGAAATTGTATTGTGTGAACAGCTGAAGGCTGAATTGATCTAGTCATCGGCTCAGTTGCTGAGAAGAAATAAAAAAGTTAATCTTCATGAATTTTTATTCACCACGTGTACCTAATGTTACCTATTTATTTTGATGAATGTAGCTGTTTATACGGAACTCTCTGTACGCGAGTCAGACTTGCACTTGGCCGGTTTCTTGTATTGAAATGCGGGTCCGACGCAGCCGTAAAGCTTTACAGTTCATAATTTTCATCGTGAGACATATTGTAGGTCTAATGAGAGCATGATGTTTCGTGGTGCTTACAATAACATAATGCAATAACAATTAACACTTAAATCCTATAGCCAATAATCTACACTTAAATAACATTTATAACAACCATATTTATATTTGAGAGCAGTGCAAGTGGTGGCACAGTGCTAACGACTCCAACTTACGTGTTGGTTTGAACAGGCCCTTGACTTTGTAATTCATTATTTAGTTTGAAATTTATATCATTACCACTGCTCCCAAAACGTTGAAAAAATCATTGTGACGTCCTAGAACCACAAATTCCAAGACATATTGTGTCATCCACCAACAAGCACTGGGCCCGCATGGTCGATTATGGCCCAGTTCCTCTCACAGAGAGGACACCTATGTCCCAGTAGTGGGCATGTTACAGGCTGGTAATTTTACATAATATGTATTTATATTTATAAAATAGAATTAGATAATAATAATTTCCTTAATATTATTCTTTGTCTCCAGAAGCCATGGCAGTTTCTTTTTGTGCATCTATCAGGAATGTTTGGATCTCTGAGTAGATTTTTTGTAGCATGAAGAGTCTTGGCTTTGTGTACTGGAAACAAACGAAAATAATCATTTTAATATTAAGTTTGGGCAGAAGACTCATGATACTTTTTTCCAGGGGTAAATCTTTTATTCTTATTATCCTTCTTCGACAAATCGTTCACAGTACAAGCAGCTCATTTGTGGAATGCATTACCTATTGAAATAAGGCGTGCTCAAACATTACCAACTTTTAAAAAAAATTGTGAAGGAGCATTTCATTTCCTGTCACTGTAATTATTCTTCTCCTTTCTCTGTTATAATATTAATGATATTTATTAGTTTATTATTCTGTATTGTATGTATGTATTTTATGCATAAGTTATAATATTTAAGAAGTTTTGTACCCTGAGTGCCATAAGTCTATCTTCTCTCATTCCATCCACACAAAGGTTGTCTGTAAGAGATTGCCCTGTGCGATAAGACCGCCCATTGTACATTTACCTTTATAAATGTTTGTCTTGTAATTTTTGTGGTGTACAATAAAGTATATAATAAATTCAATTTTAGGATGAAAACCGAACTTATTATCAGCTGAATGTATGACTTACAATGGTTCACTTTAATAACACAATTATTACAGTTTCTGGCAAGGTACAAGTCAAAATAATCAATTTACCTTGAACAGTGGAACCAGATTGAGAGAGTCTGGATTATCTTCCTTTTTCAAAACTGTGAGGAAGTACAAAACACGATTCTGAAAACAAAAAATTAAGTATTACAGTAAATTCTAATGCAAAACAAGAAAAGTTCTAAGCATCTTCTTCACTGCCCATCCTGCACACTGCACCATTTAGAATTTTAAATAGGTGAATAAGTCCAATCCTGGAGTAGGCTTCAATTGACAGAAAAAGATGAACCATATACACCTCATCGCCAACCTCATCTAGCATAATTATTTTTATTATTATTTGATGTGTTTTGTATAATAATTTACAAAATGAAATAATTTTCACCTGTAACTGTTTCTCAACTATTTTCAGAGAAATTCTGTGGGCTATCACTCAGCTGTAAAAAATCCTATTTTGCCATAGTGCTTACCATTTTAATAACTTCATTTATTATAACATCGTCAATATTTGACCAGTCCACAAAGGTATCTTTTCTGCCCCACACATACTTTATAGTACTTTGAATACACACCGTTGGAATGATCAGCAGGGTTTCTGGAAATTTAAATGGCAAGACATTAAATATTAGCTTACCGTGTATTGCTGGCACGCTTTAAATTGTGGTATTGTATAGAGTTGTAAAGCAATGCATATGATTTATAGAGTTCTGATTATAAATGTTGAATGGTAAGAGAGAGAGGGAAAAGATGGCCAAGAAATCATAGAATTGTCTGAAGAATAATATGAAAGAAAAGGAAGTACAGTGTAACTATTTTCTTAATGTCCCTCAGCAAACATCATGTTTCAACTTTGTGTTACTTTTTTTTTCCCATTTTGAAAATAAATTATAATAAGATAAAAGAGTGTTAACAACTCTATATACTTCCAAGTTGATTGAGAGTATCCGGTCTGCACCAACTGACAAAACGCGAAGTTAGCCGAGGGACATTAAGAAAATAGTTGCACTGTACTTAAATAATAATGTGCCGTTGACAGAAGACAGTAGAAAAAGAAAACATAATAGACATATTGTGCTAACACCAAGAATCATAGGACATGGGCAGAAAGATGCAAAAATACATGGGCAGTGATGAAATTGTGGCAGAAGCAAAATCTCTATAGACTTTTAAAGTAATGTGAAGATTTAAAACTAAAAGTTGAAATACTAACCTGACTGAACACTGTGTGTGAACCAAAAGAAGACTAGGAATGATAACGAAATTAATATAACTAATATTGTCATTAGGCTTATACGAATGTAGAAGAAAGCTATCAAATTAAATATGATAGCCAGGAATAGTGATGTTTTAGCTCCTGCTCTTGAACCGTTGCTACTAATGTTTTTAAATGTAATTGTAAATTGTCTTGATTTCGGCGAGGTTTGCCTTTTATAAACGTTCAACATCAGTTTTATTCCATTCACGTTTTCATATTCTAAGGAAGTGTAAGGGTTTGGGTTGGCCATTTTTCAGTTGATGGACTGACACAGGTATTTTTTTTTTTCTATTACTAGTAAACAAAACCTCAATCACTACCAGTGTTTATGTATTTTTTTATAGCAAACCAAACACATTTTTTATTTGTTTATTATTTTTTCACCTCTTCAAGTTTCAAATATTGATTAGTATGTTTTTTGATTGTTTCTTTCTTTTTTCTTATACAAAATTGACACTTCAAAAAGAGACACAGCATTTTAAATGCTCAAAGTATATGATTTCGCTAGAATAACTTGCATTTGCACTGTATGACATTGACAAAACACTGGATGACACAATGAGGAAGGAAAGTGGGATGACAGCAGCAAAGTCAGTGGACAGCAGATGGCAGTGACTCTTGATTGACAGACGTATTTTTTTTCTAAGTGGTTGGATGCGTTCATATTTATAATTATTTAACAGCTATGTAATTCCTAAGCCAAAGAAACGTATCATCGTGTAATCGTATCATAAAACTTTCTAAAACCTGTTTCCCTATTGGAAAACACAACAAAAAAAATAACATCAAGTGTGATAACGGACCGGTGTAGTACTACACCGCTAGTCTAGAATTATTTTTTTCTACACTCTTATAAATGACAACGGCAAACTTATCAACGATTAGGATTTGGTGGGAAAAATCAAGTGATTGCGATAGGCATGCGAATAGTCATACATTGTACCGTGGTTGCAGCCCCGCAGTCGCCTAACAGTCCATGTGGTCAACCTTTTATTACCATGAACGTAAATGAATAAATGTATGATTATAAAGCTTTAATGAATACCGATACCGACCCATTAGTCGGCCTTGAGAATCCATTAAAAAATTATGACTTCGTGTTCCATCACCTGCCAGAATTAAAGGAAATAATACAAATAAAAGTATTATGACTGTAACCATAACAACAGCTACTACAAATAAACGTCATACAGGAGTGTTGAAGGAGCTGATTTTAATTATTTAGAAATATAATTTCAGCTAAGTAGTTTGTTATTACTTAACTAAGATAAGAGTTGTTAGTAGGTACAAATGGCACACCTAGACGGTAATGCATGGGTGTTTGACTCCCTTGTAGGATTTCTACATGGCCCTGTGTGGAACGTACCACTACAGACTTTTATTGAAGAAAAATCTTTGCGTAAGTAACCAATGCAGTAGATAGGCATCGTCATTTTAACTGCAACCCATAACAATATTATTTTAGTAGGGAGGCAGCTACAAAACAGGTACAGCTCTCAGATATTGTGCTGGTCTTATTATAATGTTTTGTTTACAGCCTTTGAGCCGACAGATAACGGTGATGTGCTCGATAGACCAGAGTACAAGAAGATACACGATGAGTACCGTAACTTAGTAAGTAGCCAAGAAAGAGTCAGCTTAGTTACCTATTGCTTTTTAAGTATGAGTCGCGCGATGAGTGCAAGCTTCAATTAGGGCACAAGAAATATGTCGTGCGAGTGCGACAAAATCGCATCGTTTGCTCTTAGCCAATTAGGACGACGCCTAACACAACTAATAATTTCCTCAAAGTAAGGCCCAAAGTTGCTTTTGTAGGTCTAATAAAGTGTCTATGAACTCAGGTGGACGTGATGTTAGGTTCGTTTATGGACGACATCGGCATCTCGGCCGATCAGTTCGAAGCTGCCTGCAAGCTGTCAGCACGGGACCTTGCCGGACTGCCGGCTCATTTCCACAAGCGCCTCTTCGAACAGATATGGGCCGCCAATGACTACGAAATGTTCGTTAAGATGATGACTCACAAGAATGTTGAGTTGCAATTACAGGTAGGTGCAAAAACGAGGGCGTCTTTTAGTAAGTGCAAGAGACTAGTGTGAAAACAAGTAGTCATTGATATATTTCCTCATTTTCAGGCTTTGGAACTAATAGAAAGGCGATACGGTGCAATGCCCCACTTATTTTCCGCAGAACCGGAGGACTTGGACACCTCACGGAGCGATGAAAGCGAGGACTGGCCAGATAATGACGATGTCATGATGGAAATAAAAAAGTAAGTCAAAACACAGAACACCAGACCTAAGAAGACTTTTCCAGCCAACAAACAGACCTTAAATGATTTAAATTTGCGTTATTTCAGATTACAACTAGAAGACTTCGAAGGGCAAGATGAGGTCGTCAGCGTTCCACCTGAAGAAGTGGTTGCTGAGAAGCAAACTTTGCTATCAAAGTTGCACAGTTTCGAAAAGAAAGAAGAACACATCTTTGAAAAGAAGGAGCTTAATGTTGATGATGAAGACCGTATAGTGACCGAGGCAAAGAAAATTCAAGTTATGGATCCACCAAAACCACCGCCCAAGAAAGTCGAGGTCTGGCCTTTTTTATAAGACCTACCACAATATTGCGTGGTCCTTACCAAATCACTGCAAAACTTTTTATCTTTCGAGTTATTATGTTTTCGGCGCAATGGTTTTTTTGTCCAAGCATGTAATACTTATCCTTGTTGTCCCAGGTGAGTGAGGAAGAGATGTTGGCTCGTCAAGAGTATTTGAAGCAGCAGCGAGACAAGTTGTTGGCGCTGAAGAAGCAAGTCCGCGAGCGGCGACTCGGTGCGGCAGACGGCGCAGAATCTGGAGGTACCAGTCTATATCGATTTTAGAATAGCTCCCGACCTTGACTTATTCCTGTTTGTCATTTCCAAACTTTTCAGCCTTTACTGTACTAAACTATGCGGTTTAAAGTTATAAGAAATAGAATCGAAGACCTAAGCAAAAATAATCTTGCCGTTAGGGGGGCGGCTTTAGTTTCAGCGTACTGTAATTTTTACTGATTTTGCTTTGTTTGAAGGTGGAGAAGGATCTCAAGGCAACTTGGCCAGACCTAAATCAGCCAGAGTTGCACAGGCTGCTTTAGCGGGAGTCACTCCAGCCCCGCCCCCTGACGCTATGCAGCTGCGTCGCGCCCTCGCCTCGAAGCTCAAGACTGAAGTAGTCGATATAGCTAATTGATATCCCAGGATCTACCTTACTTTATTGATACCTACATCTATGTTCTACCCTTTAACTCATTAACTCTAAATTAAAAAAATATATTTATTGAATCCATCAACGAGTTTTTATTAACTTTTGTTCAGTATTGTGGAATGTATGAAAGAAACAACATGAATTCGTAATTATTACCTTATATTTATATTGCTTACTTAACTAGTGACATCATAATAATAGCATTATCGTAAGCTTATTTATTTTACACAACTTGCCGATAGGTAAATCTATTTTAATCTGTGTATAAATTAATTTATGATGGTCATCCACCTAGACAGATAAAAAATAGTCATTAATTACAGTCTACTTTCACCTAGAACTTCGTATTTTAATTAACGGGGAAGTTATTTCAAGGAATATAAGAATCGTATAAATCTAATTGACAGCTCGATGCTTTTAGCCCATTATTCACGTGGATGTTGGCAGATTTGAAAATAAAATTATTACATAAAACTTTATATATTTACAATATATTCTGACAAATTCATTCCACGTATGTAATAATTGAATTCACCTCGCGTTCACTGTGCACTCCGAATATGAAGCTGGAGTCTTTTTGCACTGGTATAGAAGTGTGACCATCATAATATTATAGTTACAATAGTGGCGGTAGCGGACTTCTTTGTAAGATGTAAAAACTTATGACAGAGATCAGAAATTTCTTTTTCAGATACATATTAAAATTGATATGTATTTTAAAGACGTTACACAAGGTAGTTAAAACAATAATGTGAAAACTTAGGAAACCAGAGCTGAAAAAATAATTACGGGAATATACTAAGAAAGTATAGACAGACACTATACTGATTTATTTGTGCTCAGTTGAATTACCTTTGTTAATGTTCGGCGTATAGTAGGCAACGCGCGTGCTGCAGAATGCAGAGAGCAGTGTCTACGCTAGTCGCAAACTATGGCACTTAACCCACCGCCGACGATCAGCGAGTAGCGAGTAAAGCTTTGAACTAAAAACGAGTTAGCGAGCAGCGAGAAGCGAGTGTGTAGTTCCGATAGTTTTATCGCTCGGCTATAGGAGAGTTTTCTTGTGCGACGGGCGATTACTCGCACCAATCGCTCGCGGCGGCAGCAATGTAGGTAGAAATTACCGCTGATTGGTCTTTCGGCGTGAGTTCTGACCGCCAAGCGAACAAGCAATTAACGCAGAGAGTATAACTTTGATAGCTCTCTTGTCGCTGCGACAAACTTGTGGTGAGAGAGTACTCGCCGGCAGTGTGAACAGCCAGCGATCAACTTTTACTATGTCTCTTTTATTAACACGGGATCTTTTGTACGTATTAGCAGTGAGAAAATAGTCGATCGCTAATCGCTTACTCGTCGGCGGTGGGTCAAGTGCCTGTCGCGCGGCTAACGGGCCAGCTCAGACACAACTCTCGATATTCTGAGCGTACCTCCAGACACGGCTATCATCACAGTGGCATGCACACCTTTCTTTGCAACCATTAATCAAATAATCATGCCGCCAGGAGTTTATAATCGAGAGACAATACAGCTAGATATAAATTATATTATGAACAATGTCTATGACAACTGTTGCACACATTTTATATTAAAATACACTCCACGAGCATTCAATTTAACTAAGAATATTAATGTATTTATATATCAAGCTATGCTTTTAAAATAATATTCAATTATGTTTTGATAATATGGCTCCATCGCATCTTGTGTCACACTAGATTAGACATATTTACATCTCTGAAATATATCTTATGTTAAACTTGCAACTACAAAAAACTAATTCTTACGAAAGTAGGGTATCTATAGTTAGAACATTTTTGAGACATATGGAAGAGCATTCTGTAAAATAATAAACTAATACGGTGTGAAATTAAATACCCTTGACCAGATATAAAATTACAGCACTACTACACAATAGGGATGTTTCCTGATTAGAAAAATCGTAATTCTATTTAGTCCGTCAAAGAATCTCTTTGACGGATCAAATAATATTGGACCCATATTTTTTGCTTTATCAAATAAATAAAAATTGACAAAGATAAAGCGCATCAAAGTTCAGGAGTGGGGGCTTGTGACGTCACTTTGTCAGTATAAAGTGTAGCATCGTGACGTCACACGATATTTCAACGCACTGTATCATCGTAATTTTTTGTTAACGCGGCATAAGAATAAATACGTGTACAATATTTTTAGGTTATCTAACTGATGGACTAAACAGATATTTTTGTCAACTACCCTATTATGTATGAAGTTTTTTATTGACAAGTTAATGGAAGCCAGTAGACGACTTAAACTGAGATCATCACTGATTATTGTTTATTGTGTAAAATAATGTTTGGACCACCCCGTCGAACTCGTTTCTGGCGACATGTGATTATGCAATAAATTTACTTTATTATAGATAATGTTTATAATCACCAGATTAAGTGTATTTTACAAAATCTAATATTATTTACAAAATACGAATGATAAAACTAGAGGTTTATAGTAATAAAATAAAATGGATCTTAATCAGATAATTTTATCACATACACATTACTTCCGCAGTGTAAAAAAGCTACAAACAATCATAAGTATATAAGCAAAGATAGGGTAACATTTGTTGAAAGTAAAGAAAGATTTAATACTGATTTTATAATTCATTTTCAATGTAGGCAACACATAGATAGGAGCGAGCGAGTGGGATCCATTTCATGACATTACATTCAACAACCTTACTAAAGAGCTCAAAGCGTCAGAAAATAAAACATTTTTTCTTGAAAATACATTGCATTAATAAATAAAAAATAAAATAAAAACATTTTTATAATCTTTTTCGTGCTTTCATTCGCCGTGATGAAATGGATCCGTCACCAACTTGCCAGTACAATCAAGGATTTATAAGAACATTACAATAATATAAGAAATTCGTATAAATCACTGATGGTCACAATGACGACTTAACACGTTGGCAGCAGTAAATTCGACTTCGCCTATCGAACAAATCTGGCGTGTTAAACCAAACCCATACCACAGATAATATAATACTAGCATACAGATGCCTCATCCCATACAAAGAAACCGTGCCGACGTAACTATTGTTTTTCATCTGATTATACCGACTATTTTTCGTAAATCGATCGCGTTCGGTTCCGTTCCACAGCGATAGATAGATCACCATCTATATCCGTGGAACGGAACCGAACGCGATTGATGTATAAAAAATTATTAGTATAACCAGTACAGTACGTCGGCACGTTTACTTTTCTTTGTATGGGATGAGACACCACTGCCCATACCAACCGTAAACGCAATGAATGTTGCAGCGAACGTGTTAATTTAAGACATGATAAATCTGGATCCCAAAAAAAGTTGCAAAAAATAATACCTACCATTAGTAATTTTTAGCTATAGATGAAATCGTGCGAAATCATCGCAGTATGAAATGAAAAATTGTTTATTGTTTTAAATCAACTAATAGGAAATCTAGCTGCCAGTATGCAACAAACACAAAGTGGTAGAAAAATCTAAAGGCCCTATATAGACTGCAGAAAGGTAAACTCACGTCTGTATAAAATGTACGTCCAGCGTCACCAACCAGTTACGCAATCGATGCAGGTGTCTGTGTGCTTATTCAGAGTTTTTTAACACAAACGAAGATATCGTTTACGTTATCACGAGTGAGTACGATAAAAAAAACTCGGCATGAGCATAAAAACAGCTTCATCGATTGGGTAACCAGTTGATGACGCTGGACGTACATGTCAAAAAGTATACAAAAAAAAGAGATTTCTCCTTACTGTCACCAGACGGCGCTTATCCAGTTTCAATACAAATTGACGATTACGTTAACGCGATCGAGCGTAATTAAAAACTCGCACTAAGGCCTCTGTATTAAAATCGTATACTTATCAGACATACAGCGGATGTCAAAAAGCTCGTCTGCTCGTACCTTTAGCGAGTGTACACAGTGCCTTTTGGAAGACACATAGCTGATTGGAAATGTTGAGTCAGGATCCAGATAAACATGTGGGTACATGTTGACTGTCCAGATTTAATTTTGTTTTACATATAAGATACAGTCTATTCAATAATTTATCTTAATTATAGTCTCCGAGCCGCAGGATTAAACAGTTTCGGAAAAATAACAAGACTACTAGAGGTAGATAGGTTCTTTATTCGGGAGTGTTCCTTAATTCTTGAGAATTTGAGACCTATCATTAACACTTATCCGGTTGAAAGCCGTAATTACAGAAACAATTAAAAAGCCATTGTGTCTCGCGTGGATTCGCGTTTTAGGCAATCAAGAGGTTAATCAAGATGGTATTACAATCACTAATGAAACTCTCGTTAGTAATCAAATTTCTAATTTAATACAACCGTTAGGAACTAAACTGTGTGTTAAGCCAGCCCATGTTATAGCTTGGCAAATTCGTACGTGACACTCCTATGGTCCGCGCGGGTGGCGGGGGACGTTACTATCCGCAGACGTGACGACGCGCCCGTACGGTGAACCCGTCCCGCGCGCACGTGCCACCACCCCGCTGCCTTATGCGTCCCGCGTCCGCGGACCATAGGGGGGTCATGTACGAATCAAGCTTTAGTTTCTTTTCCCATATCATTCTTGTTGAGTATTGCTGCTTAGATTTACCGACCATCAAACACATACAAACACACCACTTAGTTCCAAAACGTCGTACTTTGGTCTAGTCTTAGAACTGAACTAATCCGAAAAACAAACATTATTATAATTTTCATAGTTATAATTTATTTCAATCATAATAAATAAATGGGCAGTCAACATGTTGCTAAACACCGCTCCTTACAATAATAGTTTTAATTTAGACTAATTTTGGCTAATTTTCATAGGTGATTGATAAAAAAAAAACATTTGCTAGTCACACTTTGGGAATTCAGTTCAAATAAAATATATCACCCTTGAAAATTGATAACATTTTAACTACTTACAGTATGCCATAACATGCCCATTTTTTACGCATCGGCACATTTTATAAATAGGAAGTGCTACTTAACAGTAGTTAGAATGTTAATATAATTAATTAATGCAGGGTCATGCAAAAATAACAAAAAAAAAAAATAAGTCGTATTTAACCATTCTCTACTCTCAACAAAGTCGAAGCTTTTAGGAGATATTTTGTTACAACAAAAACAAATTAGATCACTATCGCAAATATACTACATGCATAAAACAAGACCTGAGTAATGATTACTGCAAAAATAATTGTTGAAAAAGTACAAATTGTAATCTCCATGAAGCTCAACCAGAAGGAATGCAAAATATTGAGAATATAATAAATCGTATTTCTGACACCACGAATATTATTTCCATAGCTGGCTTGTTTTGATGGCCAGCAAACAAACATTTTCGAAATGAAAACAGTTAAAATGATAAAGTTCTGGCAACATGTGATTCAATGCCAATCTGTTTGTGATACAATAGCGCACTAGTGTGTAACAATTCCACAGCACAGATTTTTTAAATGTCTCTAAAAAAAGGTTTGGTCGTGTGATCCCTCATAAACTAAGATTTTTATAAATACGTACATTTTTACATTGTCATATCTCGTTCAGGGTGTTTTTCTTTTTCTATTATTATTTATTATTAGACGTTTAATTCCCACTCATATTTTCTTTGTACTTTTTGTGATTACAATCCTTGACAAAAGTAACCTAATCGTTAAAATTAGTTCACATTAAATACACCTTGTAACCAATATTTGTTCTACTTTCTGATGCCATCTGAAGTATATTATTACACTACAAAGTATGAAGAACTTCATACACTAACTAACTAAAGTCAAACACTCGAGTGTCAGCACTTCATATTTACAAATAATGGACATAACCCAGCTGCTGGAGGTACTTTACTGTCTAGCGGTTGACTAAGGAAAGCAAGTATCAACGACCGATCGTGTCGAATTTAAATGCAATCTGCTGGAAGACGTGGCGAGGGCGAGGTATCGGGACACACAGGAGATGGAAGAGCTAAGATGGCAATGATAGTGCGGACTTAGAATCTAGAGATCACAATATCGCATCCTGAACACGAAGCATCCAGGTGCCGCCATGTGCCGGCCTGTCAAGGCTGGCCTTTGACCCGAGCCCTCGCAACCGACACAGCAACCAACTACCGAACTCAAACTACTCTGTTACACTACAGAGACGCGAGCGGGGTTTCGGCCGCGCGCACGCTTCTGTCGAGCAACAAGGTCGCACCGCTGACAGATATAAATACAACAGCGTACAGTAAAGGTAATCTTACGACATGTTCCATGGTTCACTGGGACACGTGCACACTAGCACAGCGCAGCGGGCGGGCTCTCTGGTTATATTCCTTGAAACACGTGGGGGCGCACTACGCCAGGCGCGGCCGCTTGGCGTCGCGCTCGTCACCGCCCCCCCCGGCGCCGCCCCCGTCCTCCTCCTCATCCGAGTCGCCGTCGTAGTCCACCAGCCCCTGTCACATACACACTCATAACTAAAAGATTCACACTTATAGAATATCACACAAGCTCGGGATTTGGCAAAGCAAGATCGAAATGGATTCGAATACATATTTGCATACTGGAATGTTAATTTTTCAGTTGGGTTGAGTATGATGAGCAATTACACTAAGAAATGCTAATACAGAAATATACACAAATTACCTATATTTTGATAATGTAATTTATATATATAAAAGAGAATCCCTATTTCCCTTGATCACGGCATCACGCGTGAACGGCTGGACCGATTTTGCTTATTCTTTTTTTGTTGTGTTTGTTATTGTTAGGAGAAGGATAATACGAAAAAAAATTTTTTTTAAAGATTGGTACCCTACCTACATAGGTAGGGTAGGGTAGGTAGGGTAGGGTAGGGTAGGGTAGAGTAGGGTAGGGTAGGGTAGGGTAGGGTAGGGTAGAGTAGGGTAGGGTAAGGTAGAGTAGGGTAGGGTAGGGTAGCGTAGGTAGGGTAGCGTAGGTAGGGTAGCATAGGTAGGGTAGCATAGGTAGAGTAGGGTAGGGTAGGTAGGGTAGATGAATGTTTGATGTTTTTATGGCAAAACAAAGTTTGCCGGCTCAGCTAGTGATTTAATATTTTAGAACTAGACCCAATATTAACTTTACAACCAACCCAGCTTTTCTTGTTTGCCTTGACTGTTGCAAGACTGGGCTCAGGGCTATAAGACATGATTTACTTTCTCAAATGACAGAAACAAAGGAGGGGTGGTCATATTTATTGGAATTTTGTAAGCAAATATTGCAAACACACAAACACAAGTACCACTATCTACCCCATAGGAAATCCCACACACGGAGTAGTAAGCTAGTAGAGTGATTTACCAGAGCAAATGAAAGAATCACACAGTACGCGCGGGAGAAGACTCATGAGTCTGGTTTCAGGAAAGAAAATTCGTATCAGCGTTCTATTTACACACTACTATACCATGCGCTTTTTATATTATTTTAAGTGTAAATCAAAAAAACACACCACACAAGGAATTTTAGTTGAACCAACACCATGCAAGTCCTTTGTCTCTGATTTGAGATTGACATGTCACATGATTCCCAGCGAAGCGAGCAGAGAAGAGGCGTCAGGGAACTAAAAGTTTACCTTATTGAGTAATCTGGGCGAGGATACCTGAACGTCAGTGTGTGCCGGCTTGGTGGGCGACGTGGTGCTTAGGAGTACTCTACTGGGACCATTCACTGTTTCCGTATTGCATACTTTCTTTTCAACAATTTTTCCTGAAACAAACACTTATATTGTAGACCTTTTGCACACAAATTATTTTGCTATATGATTCAAACACACGACAGTCGTATGAAGTGACAGGTTTGAGTTGTCGAATAACGTCGATCGGTCAAAGTTCGTGACCTTTAACTTCGGGAAACACCAAACTGGTAACTAAAATACATGAACCGTATCATAGTAACTGTATCATTAATTTACGAAAGTTCTAACACAGTGACGTTAATTTGTAGTTTCATTCGCGGGTCAAGGTCAAGAGATAAGCTAGGTGAACATAAACACACCGATAGCGTCGAGCGCGTGATGCGCGTGCGGGTGCGCGTGCGTGGCTTGCGCGTCGAGCGGCGCGTCGTCCTCCAGCTCGTCGTCGTCGTTGAACCACATCTCCTCCTCGTCATCGGGCGCGCGCGCTTCGCGCCGGTAGCGCGTGCGCAGCAGTGACGGCACCACGGCTTCTGCTACACCTACGCTGCCGCTTACTGTGGGAGAAACTTGAGGTTAGATGGTTATGCTCTTGTAGGTAATTCGAAGGGAAACTATTGAGAAATATTGTAGGTAATCTACAAATCCATCCTCATCAAGAAGCAAGTGCATAATAATCAGAAAATCCAAATATTTGATAATGAGACCACACCAAAAAATATTCACAAATACATTGAGACATGGCTTTTACATTTATGTGTGGCAACAGCATATCAGGTAGAAGTAGGGGTAAATCCGAGTAAACTACGTAAAGTACTAGCCAACCTTCTTGGCCACTCTGAAGTTGGCTACAATGGCTGCGCAGTAGTAAATCTCATACAAAAACAGCACCGTTTCGTGCCTTGCGCATCGGAAAGCCAACTTCAGGGCGGCGCAGAAATTTGGCGAGAACTATATATATTTTTGATGCAATACAAGCGGTGCTTTTTGATGCTTGCCTCTATTGATAGAGGCAAGCATCAAAAAGCACCGCTTGTATTCAAGTATACGGCGTCGTCCTAATAGAAACCGGAAGGCGCCTTCTGTCGTCACGTTTGCTGTAAATGAACGCGACGATATGAACACTTTCTATTAGAACAACTCCGTAGTGTGACTTATTTCTATAGTTCATATTAGATAGCTTGATCTCTGCGACAGCTGTCGGTATCAATACAGTAACAATAGCGCTTGACCGGTTAACAATACCGTAACAATAACGTGTACGTCAGTTTGACATATGTCGTAGAGATCAAGCTATCTTTTATGAAGTATAGTTTATGTCGGAATAGTGCTTAAAACTAATAAATATTGAAAAGGGTGTAATTACATGTTGTCTCACCTCGATCCCTCTCTTTCAACTTGTCCTGGTGCTGATCATACCGTGTTTTTAAAGCCTTGAATGTCTGAACATATTCTACATCTTCTAAGATCTTTCCATAGTTTTCGACAACATGTGAACAGAGTGACTTGATGTCTTCCAGCTTGATGAACTCAAATAATTCTAGTATTGCTGAGTCTAATAAGTTGTACCTGGAATGAACAATTTTATACAAGTATTAGTAAACTGACAAAAGTTGAAAATTGATAGATCTTATTTTGTAAGAATAGCTTGAGATATAGAAAGTGTGTCAAATCAATTTATAAATTCTACAGATAAAAGTTATCTGACAGTAAGAAAATCAGCTGATCAATTTAAAAAGTGGTAATGGATCCATCAAGAATCTTACTAGATTTAAAGTGTTGTTAGATTTTAATTTTCCATCAAATAAATTGTAAACTTATTTAGGAAATTGGACAATTAGTTTTCACATACCTGCCATTATTTCTAAGAAAAGCATCTATAACTGGTGCAAATAGGTTCCCCTTTATAATGTATCTGTTATAGTATTCGTCCTTGAGTGCGATGATCTTTCTCATGAACCTGAGCGCGCCCAGCACCAGAAACGTGTGTGTCGACCTCATCAGCACCAGAATGCGTCGAAGAAGGTCCTGGAAATAGACAAGAAAATGTTATTGAATTTTTCTTTTTGATGGAAAAAGAGTTTTGATCCTATTAGTCCACAAAAATGGACATCATAAGGTCATCACAATCAGGAGGAAGATGTCCACTGTTGGACAAAGATCTCTCAAATCGCCAAAATAATCCGACCTGTGCTTCCCAACATTAGCAGTATGATTATTCTTTCGCCAGTTTAGGTTCAATGACATGTAAACTTCCTCAAATGACAAGAGAGATTTATGGTTTCTGAGATGACTATATTCTTATAACTACAACTAGCTGGCAATCAGCCTGAAAACGTCAGCGTCAACGAATCTCGTTACATAACCTGCTATGGGAAATTACTCAACAATGTTTGGCGCTACATATCGCCAAAAAGAAACGCGTAAACGTATTGGCAAGCAACAACCTCAGGAAAATGGTAATAACGCCGCCGTTTTGTATGGAAATCATAAAGAAAGGATCCATTAAAGAGGTGACCTTGAAACATAAATCAAGGTGTGAATAAAATGGTTCATTTTATGGGCAGTTTTATTTAGTTGAACCACCACTGTTCATACAATAGTTATTTATGCTACAAGTGCGGGAAGTAGGTGATTTCCGATGAGTGGCATTTTTATTCACGAGCGAGCGAAGCGAGGGAGTGGATAAATCGACACGAGTCGGAAATCATCTTACGCACGTGTATCATACAACATTTTACTATGCATTGTGCGAGGAAATAAAAAAATATATCTGAACCAAGCAAGAAATTAATAAAATGGCGCTTATTCAAGGGCGTTCAGCATATCCACAGATTAACTAATAGTTCATAGTTCTACTGCGCATGTGCAATAGCTGTCACGTCATAACGCAAAAAGGCACGAGCAAAATATTAATTCTGCCAAACATATTTAATGAATAATTAAAATTAATTTATTGATCAAAATCTAAATCTAGAGTAATTAAAAACGCCTTTAATGGCGTATTAGTTTTGTTTTACTTTTTATATGAATGATAATCTGTACTTAACTAATTTTAAAACTTTTCTCAAATAATAAAAACTCTATGCGGCGGGCTGACGTTGGAGTTAAAAATTAAAAAAGTACAGGAAAGTAAAAAGCACTAGTAAAAAAAAGTGACACTTTCCGCACAGTTTGGCTGCTTGGAAAACGCTCTTTTCGAGGACATGCATTGTAAAGAAATTAATGAACAAAGGTTGTGGTCTTATTGTGCTCACTATGAGATGCTTTGGGGAAAACCCTAAGTGCATGAAATTCAATGCTTGAGACAAACTTGTTTGACTTGGTAATATTTGTTGAATAACTTGAGCAAGTTTAGTAACTTATCATGGTTAGTTTTATCCCGATTCTCTCACACTATTATAGGCAAGGAACAAGATTTTAATCCAGTGCTGATTGATATTATAATATATTTGATTGATTTGATTGATATAATGATATTAAATGAAGTATAGTATACTCTGATCCAAAGTATATGTTTGTTTACATAATGCAATAATTATTGAATGTTTGTGCTAGTGAAATAGAAACTTCTTATTGTAAAAATTAAAACATCTGCTACATTTTACTAGAGGAGCAACATTTATTCTAGTTCTAATTACTATTAAAAAACATAGTTGTCCTCTATGAATAATTAAGACTGTGAAAATTCAATAGTGAATAATTCAATCCATACTAATATTATAAATGCGAAAGTAACTCTGTCTGTTACCTTTTCACGATTTAACCGTTGAAACGATTTGAGTGTAATTTGGTATGGAGATAGTTTGATACCCTGGGAAGAACATAGGATAGTTTTTATCCTGGAAATCATCCTTTAGGGGGTGGACAGGTGGGTAAAAGTTTGTATGGTGAACCAATAATTTCTCAAGTATGGTGACCCACACACCTATAATATCATGGCGCGAAATAAAAAATAAAAAAAATGCTACGCCGACAAATTCACGGGCAACAGCTAGTAGTGAATAAATTGTGCAAGTGTTTAAATTTGAGATCTTGTTAGGGATTATTGCCATAGATATAAATAAGCAGCTAAGCAAATAGATTTAATGTTATCAGAGCTGTGTAGGATGATATAAAAAAGGCCTATGAGATAAATTAGATTTTCCTTAAATTGCAATGTTTACAAGAAGTGACATGAAGAAGTTAATAGTCTTATTTTTGCTTGACACTATTTAGCATGCATTTTTTTACCTTATTCAATATGCAGGTCTTTATATGGTACGTGTGATGCTCCACACAGAATGCCAGTAGTTCCAGTACGAGTCCCAATAGCTGCACCGTGTGGTAGTCTTCCTTTAACGGCTTTTCTCCCGTTGTGTTCTCTAAAAGGGGTGCTGCAAACATGATATACATTAGGGTCAATTCATACTAGCGCAGAGTCGAAGCGCATCGAAGCGTCAATCCGAAACTTAATATAGCAAATTCAAGCTTCCAAGGAAAAAAAAAGACGCGCGAATTCCCTCGAATGTGCGTGAATTCGCGCGTCTTTTTTTTTCCTTGGAAGAAATATGTGCATTACATTGTGGAAATAAGGGTGAATTTGCTATATTAAGTTTCGGATTGACGCTTCGATGCGCTTCGACTCTGCGCTAGTATGAATTGACCCTTAGTGTCAACATAGATTAAAAAACTGTTTTGTCAACATTATGCAAAAAATCTCAGCTTTCTGACAGACTGATCTGCCCCTTAATTTCATTACTTTTAGATAGCCCAAAGCACGCTTGAGTGTTCTTATCTTCGATTCATTGCTTCATATGTTTAATAAAAAAAAGTTGTTTAATAATCCATCAACTCAACAACATAAGACGCAATGAATACTGATGAATTGTAAAAATTACAGCATTCGCGTACTTTGATCTTTCAAAGAAGTAATGCAGTTAGGGTGCTAAAAGAGACACTACTACGATTGTGCTGTTTATATTTGCTCAACAGAACATGCGCGCGTTTAGCATGCTGCGGATATTACAATGATGGATCCATCGTCATAAGTCAAGACAAGCTTGTTTGCATTGCTTTAAAAAATCATTAAAGTTTGAACCTTCAGCTACAAAGCTTATACAGAACATGGAATTTTTTTAAATCATCATTATCAAACAACTTCTCTGCATAAAAGCAATCTATTGACAAGAAGTTCATATTGAAAGTTCTCTTAACAAATTAACAAACCAACTTGCATTCATAACCTGTTTTCATTGACATGTTTTAAAAGATCTAGTGCATGTTTATTCATATTAGAATTGCTAATTGTAGGAGCTCTATCAAAATTAATTCATTTTCGAAACAAAACTACACTGCAAGTGTACATAGTAAGATTGTATCTCCATTGTACACTTTTCTAGGAAGGTGTTTAAATAGTCATTTACACATAATGAGTCATAGAAAGGGTACATTACCTATTAATGTTTGTATACTGTGTTTGTAGAAGAAATTTAAGAAATCTGCCTTTTCACTCTTGTTGACGGATGCAAGCATGCTCTCAGGGTCCAGGAGTATGCGTAGGACCCCCATTAGCTGCACTGCACCACCAAGTTCCGGGTCTCTATCTCGAAGCATCTGCTCTATCACTATATTTAGTAGCATTTGTTCCTAGAAATAAACAAAAGTTGGTTATTACCACAGATTATTATAACACAAATATTTATGAAAAATAAAATAAGAGTGCTTTTATAGATACCTCTTCAGTATTGTTAGCTTGCTGTAGTGTATGGTCTCTCACTACAGAAGGAGAAAACTCTACAATGTAAGTTAAAATGTCTATAGATGCAGTCTTAGTCTTCTGATCATCTATACTTAGAGTGATTTCTAATGCTGGCAGGATCCCTAGAGACACTAAAGTTTTATAAAAAGCATCCTTGTCTTGAGGTTGTAAGTTTTGTGAAAAATGACAAAATTCCTTTAAAAACAGAACCAAGTCCCGTCTTTTAGGATCTGGTGTTTTATCATCCATAAGTAGTTTAAACAAATCTGTCAAAAATTTCTCATCTTCCTCTATAAGTTTCACTATTTCTACTTTGTTGAAAAATATAAAACTGGACAATGTGCTTAGCAAATTGTCCTCAAAAACTGTAGGAGTGGGTAAAACAATATCTTGAATATATTGTACTCTGTATGTTTGATGTATTTTAGCTAGCAGGTCTTTGTTCTTTATAGGAATGGCTTCACGAAACTTAGCTAGCTCCCGCAGATAATCTCTGTGCTTTTTAGGTGTAGGCAAACTTGGATCATACTCTAGGCATCCAACAACATCAAATATAGTGTCATCAGCAAACATTGTGTCTAACAGTGTATTTTTGTTGAGAAGAAATATACTTTTGAAGATTTCGTAAAGATGATGCAATCCTTCAATGTTTTCTATATCTTCACACATATGGAACAGGTTGAGTAGTTTTTTAATGTAGTGTTGGGTCTCCAAGGCTGCTGCTAGCTTGTCTTTCCGTGCTGGTGACACCAGACAACTGTTCACAAGTTCACTGATATCTTCCAGACGGCCCATTTCACATGCAGGCAGCTCCACAGGCTGTACACTGTCTGACATCTCATCAAATCGCTCATCTTCTGATTCTTCTACTATATCTTGTGTTATTTCAACTGATGGATCTTTTCCTTGTACCTGAAAGTAAATAAAAATGTAAAGCATGCACTTATATCACATCATAACATAATCAGCCACACTTCAATGTCAATGTCAATACAAAGATCTAAGATAATAATAAGTAACTGTTACATTGTAATAAGATCAATCCTACAATATCTATGAAGTGATTTACAATGTACCTAATTCAAAAGTCAACTCTAAAAATCTTGGATACATGTCTAATACATCCATCACTTCCTATAAGAATTTGAACTTATTGAGATGAGAGTGTTGCATTCAAATATTTTAAAAAGTATAAGATAAACAAGATTTATTTACCTGACAAATCTTCTCCCATATCTCATCGCAGCCAGCTTTTTCTTGAAAACTTAATGCTAAATCAAAATTGTCGCCTTCCGACCAGACTATTAACGTGTCCTGTTGCTTCTGATACGCTGTGTCGGGTTGTATCTTGCTCTCTAGGAGAAGGGACCCGTCGGACTCTGCGCGCACCAGTAACGAGGTGCCTTTAAGCCTCTCCACGTAACATGACGACACATGTCCCGTTCCTCTGTCATCCCACTGTCGGTCTGCGTTCAGAGCGTATAGCTTAACTCTTCGTCTTGTGTCTGTCATGATAGTCAGCGCTCTAAACACTATGTACTCAAGTAATGAATCAATTATTATGGCGCTAATCTAATGCACCTCAACACTAAATTACTTAACTCCCATTTGTATAAAAACATGTGCACTTCTGAAACAAAAATAACACACTTTGTAAAGAAATGAGTACGTAATTTTCGCGATTGTAATTACCGTAATTACATTCCATCTTGTTCTTCAATTTATATGAAACACACCTAACTACGACAAGCACATACATGAATCGTGTTTTCACAAACTGATTCGATACATAATTACGGCACCTACATGAAAATGCTTTTTAGAATATTGTAAAACAATGGAATAATCATTAAAATATCGGAAATCACAAACAAAACAATACAAACTGTAAGCTTTCTCTTACACTGTTAAAACACAAGTTTTCAATTAATTAATAATAAAACTCTTCTTTACGTGTCGAAAACTCTTTAACAATAATGTATTTACCGGGATTATCATTATAGAATCGTCAATTTGACGTACCTTCAAAATAGTACAACATCAAATATCGCCATATTGGATTCACAACAACGCTTCAAAAACGGGGTTCTCAAATCGAAATGCAAAAGGCGGGTTGTTCAAAAATCACCAAGTTAACTTATATAATATTCTTGTTTTATAGAACTGCTTATCTTAAAATATATATAAAAACCATTATGTTAACTCTGTTTAGATAATTATCCAGATAATAATATTTGTTAATTACTCTTTTTTTGCATATCTTTTCTTTAAAGTATATACATTTTACGAGAAATTATGTTTTTCTACATGCCAAACTTTTTTAGCCAAGACAATTTATTCAACAGCCAAAATTGAGACAGACTACTAATCTAACGATTAATGCTAGGTTCACACGGCAGCATTAATCGGTGGCAACTGGAGGCGACCCACAATATAAAAATAGTGTGTGGATATAAAAATAAACAACGATTTAATGTCTTTTAATACATAGTATCTCTAAGTAGTCTGTGGTCTTTTAGAAAAATATCACATGACTGTTTAATTAACTCTTTGATTGCCGAAAACGTGGATCCACGCGAGACAAAATGGCTTTTTAATTGCTGCGGTAATAACTGCAGAAAACAGGTTACTTGATATTTTTCCGGACCCCTACAAACCCCAGAACCCTAAAAAATCTCATCAATCTATATTCATGCGT
Organism: Orthosia incerta; assembly: GCA_948252205.1. Taxonomy (NCBI): domain Eukaryota; kingdom Metazoa; phylum Arthropoda; class Insecta; order Lepidoptera; family Noctuidae; genus Orthosia; species Orthosia incerta. Next base: position 13,625,538 of record OX411747.1, read on the forward strand.
CCATCCTTTAATTTTACACTTGACTTATGCCCGCCTATGAAGTTTCATAATTATTAACAACAAACCTTACAAAATACAATACTTCATGGACGCTTACAATAGTTACAATAGTGAAGCAACTTGCACTTTAGCCCAGGAATTTAAATTCGCAAATTATTCGAATTATGCATCAGTAAATAAACCAATAAAAATTAAATATTTTCCTTTTACTAGGGTTCCGTAGCCAAAGGCTAAAAACGGGACCCTATTACTAAGACTCTACGATCCATCTGTCTGTTTGTCTGTCCATCTGTCACCAGGCTGTATCTCATGATCCGTGATAGCTAGACAGTTGAAATGTTGCCAGATGATGTATTTCTGTTGCCGCTATAACAAAAAATACTAAAAACATAATAAAATAAATATTTAAGTGGGGCTCCCATACAAAAAACGTGATTTTTTGCCGTTTTTTGCGATAATGGTACGGAACCCTTCGTGCGCGAGTCCAACTCACACTTGGCCAGTTTTTTGTCTTAAAACATAGTAAATACGGTAAGGTAAGGTTGTCTGTTATAGTGTTAACACACGTCCGGATTTGGTACGGCCCGACCACGGATTTGTGGGCGGGGTTAGTCCGGCCCCGACCATATCCGAGCGTGTGTAGAGTGGTCCGCGGACATTATTATTATTAAATTGATTCCGTCTCGGTCCAAACAAGCGTGTGTAAGCGAGAAAGCATTTGTGGGCGGAGTCGGTCCGGCCGTACCAAATTCGAGCGTGTGTTAACACTATAAGAGATTGCGTCGTGCGATAAGATCGCCCATTGTACACTTAGGTATCTTTATAAATGTTTTTTGTCCTGTAATTATTTAAGTGGTGTACAATAAAGTATAAAATAATAATAATAATCATTGACGGTTTATCGGTTGCCGCAAAAAAATCTGTACGAAATTGAATGCGGTTTTCACAGTTGTGTTGTTGCTAGTCTAACTTAAAATTAAGTACATGTTTGATCTTGATACACCGCCTAGAAGTCGAGTTATCTATAAAATAATGTTTTCCTTGACTGGGTCATTACGGGTAAATCGGAATCCAGAAAATCAGGAAACTGTCTAATGAATCTTAGGTACTTTGTTGTGAGAACAATTTTGCCGTAGTCAAAGTTTTGGTCGAGCGCGGTCTTGTCCATGAAAATTGCAAGATTCTATTAATATTGTTTGGCGCAGTGGTTGAGCGATTGACTGCTGCGCTGTGTCGCGGGTACGATTCCCGCACCGAACAATTATTTGTATGATCTACAAATAGTTGTTCCGGCTCTGGGTGTTCGTGTATGTGAGTTTATATGTTTGTAAACCATAGACATATTAAATAGTATGAACAGGAAATACCTACATAAAAAACGTGCCAACCTAAACCTTAAAATGGCACTTAAAATGGCTGCCGATGCTATTGTTGTGTTAATCACGGAACACACACACATTAATAATACAAAAAGTAAACAACCATTTGACAGCAGGACTACCACGAACACAACCACAAAATTCGTCACATAGTATGGCGAATATGGCACGTACCTACTGTCACTACGTCATAACTAAATGTTGCCATAATGTCAAATAATTTTGTCAAATACGATTACTACATTAGAAAGAATGAAACAAAACGATGTTTCACATTCTGTATCGTATTTCAGTCATATTTGTATAAGCTAATGTATGTATAGAACATCGCAGCGTTTTCCTAGCTCAATGTTGTAAACGCACCAAACGCACCCACGATACAGGAGAAATTCCTAGTGGGGAGTTTAAAAAACAAAAAAAAATATTTTACCGTTCAAATTGCGCGACATTGTTACAAGAAGCCACAAAATGGTGCAAAATCCTAATATTATAAATGTGAAACTAAAAGTTTGGTTGGATGTAGATATGTGTGCATTTATGTTTGTTACTCAATCACGCCAGAATAGCTGAATGGATCTGGGTGAAATTTGGCGCAAGACAGATTATAGTCTGGAATAGCACATAGGCTACTTTTCATCCCGTTATAATGTTCCCTTGGGATTATACTTTTAACGCGGGTGACGGCCCTGACAGAAGCTAGTAATAAATAATCTTATTATCAATAAGATATGTTGTTATTATTGTTTGTTTATAAATGTAAGTAGTTATACTCTATTCGCTGGAGCAAAAATCAAAGGTAAAAAAAAAAACATAAAGGTTTTTACAGTGTCTTCTTTGCTGTCACATGAGACAATGTGTATTTCATACATCAACCAAATACACACATTCACAATCATTTAAATTACCATTTTCTATCTGTATTTTACAACAATAACAACTTTTTTAATGTACCTATGAACAACAGTTTTTAAGTGTGGTGTCCAACTTAAATAAAAAAAAATACATAAAACATAGTAATTTAAACGTCTGGGTATTTTTAAAACAATACAAATATTTCAGCAAAAATTTTGTTTTTTTTTCGTAAATGAATTCGATTGTTGTAAGAAATCGAATCGGTAACGCATCAGGACATCACTAAAATAAAAGGCTGGACGGCATGAAATAGACGACACTGATTTCTCTTAAATTTAGCATTGACTGCCATTGTATGGGCAGAAAATGCATAAAATGGAGTTGCCAGCGACGTTTGCGTTGTTGGTGAATTGTGTGCTTAGTCGGAGCTGTTTGATTTAATGGCGAAAACACACTTGCGTGGCGTGTCGTGGCGTGTCGCGCAAGATGCCTATCGGTTTCACACATTTAGTATGGTTAGAGGCACATTTGAGTGTCCTGGCGCAGCGTGGCGCGTTCTGGCGTGGCGCGTGGCGCGGACTTCCCGCGACTGATTGGACCAGAGTGGTGGTGGGGACTATGACACGACACGACACGCCAGGCAAATGTGTTTCTACACCGCGTGGCTCGTGGCACGCCAATCCGCGCCATTCAAGGACGCGAACTCGTAGCGGACGCTTGTTGAACATATACGTCAATGTAAATTTTTTTATGACACAAAGTCTAGGGAGTATAAATACCATTTGATAAGTACCCTAATTGTGTAAGTTCAAAGAATAGCGCAAGATACGCTTTCCTTGCATTCATTGCTTCATAAATATATTCAAAAATCCGTCGACTCGTCTCGTCTCGTCAACATGCAATGAATACTGTTGAGTTGTCAAAATGAAAGGAAAGGAGGATGCTTCGTGATATCAACACAGATACGCAATTAGGGAGCTGAAATGCTGCATGGGAAGAAATTGCCTTGCCTCCTTTTTTGTTTTTCCTCTCAAGAAGTTTCATTACCAGGAGAAATTAATTTATTAATACTTCCTGCAACATAAAGGTACATACACAGACGGTTTTAAAGCCTGAGGTTTTCTCTACCAGTCAACCAAGGGTGATGGAGATATAACACGGCAGATGCATGCAAATAAATTGAAGGTCTTCATCGAAATCATCATCCGAATCCGAAGTAAATATCATGTACGTCTACACGTTGCAAAAGTTCAATGTATACTGGTTCAGAAATAGCGCCAGAGCGTGCCATGACACGCCAGCTTAGTGTGCACACTCAGTATGCGCCACGACACGCCACGCCACGTAAGTGTGCTTCCACCTTAAGTCTCATATCCACTATACTTCATAAAAGATAGCTTGATCCTGTGACAGCTGTCAGTATCAATACAGTAACAATAGCGCTTGACAGGATAACAATAACGTATACGTCAGTTTGACATATGTCACAGAGATCAAGCTATATTTTATGAAGTATATGCAACACCTGACGCTCACACACGACGAAACGTGCAACACACTACGAGACAAAGTTGCTATACCAAATTCTTCATTGCCACATGTTATGCATCCTGTCACTCGTCTAGTGTCGCTATCCACTAGACAACATTTGACGTGCGTCATGATGCAAAACATGTTATAGTCCTCGCCAAACTTCTTGGCTGCCCTGAAGTTGGCTACAATGGCTGCGCAATAGAAAATTTCATACAAAAACAGCACCGTTTCTTGCCTCGCGCATCCGGTTAACCAACTTCAGGGCGGCCAAGAAGTTTGGCGAGGACTATACTCATCATGTTAAACGGCGACTACCAACTTTTGTTTAGCAACGTTGTCTGACCATGCATGACCAGTTGACAACATGTCGCAAGAGGAACTATTTTTGATTTCGGTGGCGGTGTTCTTTTTGTAATTGATGTTGTTATTGTATCAAAAATTGGTTGTCTGTAAAGTCGGTTTACGTACGATAGTTTAACGTGACAACGTCATATCAAAACATTGATGAAATGTTTGCATACTTAAATGAGTCACGGAATTTATGTTCCATAGAATTCGGCTGGGCTGCCAGACGGACGGACGTTATTTTAGTTGCTATTCTACGTTTGTACGGGGAGCTGACGCTTGCCTCGCTCCCCTCCCTTATCTCGAGCGCAATTCGGTAGAAATAATGTGCGTGAGTCAGCAGACAACTCATCTTGCGACGCCGTGTGGCACAAAGAGGATTTTAGTATGCAACCGAATACAACTTAAATTCCGCGACGAATTTTACGCAACTCACAACTCATAAAATTACGTTCGCTTAGCCTCACCCTTACTGCTTGCGATGCTTACGCCATTGGAAACTAGGCACTTTTACTTTTTTTTATTTCCGTATCGAACAACAATTTTTTTTTTATCTGTGGCCTTTTGGCTGCCATTTGCTGTGTTCTGTCAGTCATTCTTGATGTTATTGAATATAGATTTGAGTTTTATTTATTTAGAGCCACAAACTGTTATTTTACCACTGAATAAGTTACAGAAGTGAATGTTTTTTCATTGATCCAGTTTATTATAATTTTAAGTAAAAGATGAGACGGGTATATAACGAGCTATCGTGTGAGATTTGTTTTTGATATTCTTCGTTTATCAATATTTATTACCCAATTAGTCTTAGTTAAAAATACACAAATACTTTCTCATCATAATCTAGAAATTGTTTATTCTACAGAAATAAGGAAATTAACTGAGAAAATTTGGTTAATTACGGACTTGACATATGTCATTTTGATGTCAATTTATGGAATCTTTACAATAATAGTATTTATTTGTGTTTTTGATATTAATAACGTTGAATAACCTGCGTATTGTGGATACACTAGACGTAATACAACATCTTTTCTATTGCAGTATGAAGCAGAGGGACCAAACTTACTTTTGCACATTTAATAGCAATAAAATTGTTGATATCATTTAGTTATAAAATGAACACAGTATGTCTTATTTGAGTGCTTCAGAAAATGTGGGGTGAGTTTTAATGATTATGATAAAGCTGCGTGTTATAATATTGTAGCGGTAATGATTACATTAGAGGTTCATTCTTCTCATCAAATAATAAACAATCACCCATTCCGTGGTCATCCCTTTGATTCTAAGGCTTAGAATGTTACACTATGTTAAAATGTTGCACCTGCAGTGCTAACAAATATGAATGTTTTGAGAAATATAGTGTTCAAGATACTTATCCTTGCAGCTTTATCTTCACCGAGTGTCTGTTTTATGAAACATTCTGACTGTTGTTTGGAGATTTTAAGAGTTATTCTTTGTTAAATTTACTTTTACTAAAACATTCATGAAGTACTTGAATTCTCAGTGTTGATAGTAACAGTCCTGATTGTATATCATAACATTTGAATGAAGATATAACCTCCAAAAAATTAAAATCAACCTGTAATTTCTCAGATTTTATGTTTGTATACTACTCGTAATTCAAATATACAGCAATCGTGAACACATTTAGATGATTTTATTTATGTAGAATATAAAAGTATATAATAAGGATGTAGAACAATGCTGATAGTTGGTTTTATAAATCGAAATATTATGAGTACAACCAGTGAACTTGCTGCATATAGATTTATAACAATATTATACAGAGCACAGTAATTTCCGGTCTAGTGATATAAATACAAAAATAAGTCGTAAAATAAATGTTATTGTTTTCATGCTTTCAGCTTCAGTGGTATTCCACAAAATATATCAGAGGCAAGCTGTGCCACACAGTATAAAATGGCAGTCGAGGGTGTGTCCTCAGGGAGCTGTGGTGACGTGAACATGTTCCTGCATGACAACTCAGGGGACGAGCAAGCATACATACATCTCAATGACAATTTCTACTCCAAGTTTAAAATTGATCCCAACGAACTATACACCTTTCATGACTCCGATGTCATTGCTGGGGAAATAACTGTTAGCCACACAGAAGATAATTTTATGTTTTCTGATAGTGTTGATATTAAGAGTAAGCTGTCAGCAGAAAGCCCGAGTAACGAGCTTGATCTCATAGGAGCATTCACAAATGGCGATATCAAGGAGGATATTAAGAATGATGTGCAATGTAATGGGCACTATCCACCGGTGGCCAAGCCGATTGCAATCTACAAAGACAGTAAGACTACTCATACCAAAGTTTTGAAAGGTAAAAATCAAACTCAGGTGAAGGAGCCTATAAGGTCGGAATCGTTTAGTGAAGCTCGAAGACTGAGTGTTCATAGCCCTAAGGCGCAAAGCACTGCCACCGCCCCCTCCTTAAGTGCGAAAAACAGTATTAATAGTGGTAGTACTACAAATAACACGAAGCAAACTTCCAAGCAAACAGGTGGAATGGAGACTTTTTTAGATGTATTTAAAAGAGAGCAAGGATTGGTTGAAAATGCATCTATTCTTGTTAAAACTGAGTCGTCTACACCTCCACCACCTAAAGTTCCAGTGTCTCCTCCGAAAAAAGCTTCTGGTATGTTATGGCCCTTTTTACCTTATTATTTTAGATTTTTACAGCATTATTTTAACTGTTAAGTGCAATATTGCGAACTTGTAGTCTTCCTTCTTCTTAAGATGTCACTCAAAAAGTCATAGTTTACAAATATTTGTAAACTGTACTTGTATTGTGTTTTTCAACCTAAAGAATGAATGTACCTAAATAAAGATCAAATCTATACTAATGTTATAAAGAGGAAAGATTTGTATTTTTGTATGTAACAAATAAAATTAAAAACTACTGGACTGATTTAAAAAATTCTGTCACCGTTGGAAAGCTACACTATCCCCGGGCTACTTTTTATACCTGAATTCCCACGGGAACGGGCACTACGCGGATGAAACCGCGAGGCGTCCGCTAGTATTGTATAAAATAAATGCATAAAAAGCACCTCATTTAAAAACATAGCAAATTTTTTTGGAACGCAACTCATGTCATGTAACGTCAGGTTTCACAAATGATGATTATCTACAGGTAAGACTTCTCAAGCGAAGCCCCGCCGAGGTCGTGGTCCGGCGGTGCACGAGGCGTTGCAGCGGATACCGGCGGCTAGGCGCGCGTTACCGCTGTCCAATGACGCGTGGCATGCTCCGGGCGAAGCGCTGTTCCAATGTGGGCCCCTGGGAGACAGGCCGCTGGCGTTCAGACAGATCGAGAGCAGCAGCAGCGATGATGATAATATGCCAGACTTTGGTAAGACTTTGTCTTCTCATTTCGTATCAACGGTATCTACGACTCTACGTTATACTTTTTAGGTTCAGTGGGGCACGTAATAATGCGGCGTTAGAAGCATTATTTAAGTTCGTCGAAAGGGCGGCTCCAACTGTCGAAAAGGGTTGTGGAAATGGCCGCTCGAAAATCGGTCAAGTGTGAGTTGGATTACAGACTCGCTCAGAATCGATACAGTGATACCTAGTTTATGCGGGATGTAGGCATGCCCACCGTGCCCACAACTGTGGATTCAAGCTAACAACAGCCAAACTTGCAGACAAACGACTAAAAGGTCAAAATACGATATTTTTGTTGGAGTATTGGTACTTTTTATCTTTATTTGAAATCATAATAGATCTGCACTACAATGTTATCAGTAGACTATTGTGCGTTAAATTTACTAACTATGCCATAGTGACCTTACTTCAAAAGGCTTTTATGACTAATGTGACAATAGATTGACTGACGACTACGTGATTAAATTTTTAAATAAAATTTCTTTGTACATTAGTAGATTACTTAAAAACATAAGAAAATATAAAATTGAAGTGGTTTCCTGCCTCGGATTTATTTTAATACCAAGTATGTTTTTAACTATAACTAATTGGTATTTAACATAACTTATTACTTGACTCTTACCATTTGGGAAGACCGGAAGACCTCCCACTAGGTGGACCGATGACCTGGTTAAGGTTTCGCGAATCCGCTGGATGCGAGATGAACAGGACCGGTCAATGTGGCGACGCCTGGGGTAGGCCTATGTCCAGCAGTTGACGTCTTTCGACTGAAATCATGATGATGATGATTTGGGGAAGGCTTATTCAAGACACATACAGTATTTACAAATCATGCGGTTTTCGATAAAGAACTTTAAGGTTTAAACACAGAGTTAGTTTTCCAATCTCAAAGATTTTATGTTAGACGTTAACTTAACGTAATGTCACTCGGTCAGGGCTCCCACACATAACTGCGAATTCGCAACGCATCGCATTGCGAGCTCGCACGTAGGTACTAAATATATAGATATCGCATCGCATCGCAGTTATGTGTGGGAGCCCTTAATTAATCCCATTTTTTTTTTACTTTTGACAATAGTTGACGATGTTTTCCTTCACCGTTGTCAGCGATGTCCAAGATAAACTTAGAAAGTATTTGCCCGGCATTGAACCCACGACCTCAAGCACCAGTGGCGAGTCTCTGCCACTGGGCCAGTACGATGTTCTTGTGTCCTATGGCCGTATAATTTAATCATATTTTTTTTAATAGATTTTACTTGTTCAGCAGAAGCAGGCGGTGTCTCAGCAAGCGTAGAAGAGAGTGCCGCAGAGTCCCGCGGCGCGCGCCTCGCACTGCGTCGCGCAGCATTGCGGCGTCACGTCGCACGTGCCCACGACGCGCTCGGCCTGGCCACGCACCACGGCAACCATCGCGCGCTCGCCTCTCTACTCAAGGTAACGTCTCCTCACAACTACGTAATGGATTATAGTCCCCGGCATGTAACTTGGCAAGGTTTTGACGTAGTGGGGGTAATTGATGTACTGAACAACAACCACCATATAGAGCGAACGGAACATGGTCGCGACGCGATTGGTCAGTCGATCCTTGTGTCAACTGACTAACTAATCGCGCACTCGGAACGGTGCTAAACGTTCCCAGTGTCCCGCGTGGTAACCAAAGAGTTAAAAAAAAACGACTTGTGTGCATCGAACAGCGTTGCCAATCTGTTGGGAATTCCCCGAACTGCGGGGATTTTCAGTGCGATTGGGTAATTGGTGGGGAGAGCGACTATGTGGGGAAAACGCGGGGAATTTAGACATTTACTCTGGTACTGAACAAAGACTAGAAGAGTAGTACTAGAAGTACTTATATGTATATTTAATTCAAGCTTAACTCAACTTATCTGGCAGGATGGTTTAAGAGTTAATTTTATGGCAAAATTCATGACCATAATAAGCCTAATGCTCGTTCTACTTTTCTCAAACGCATCTGCCGAAAGAAAATTTAGCGTCCTAAAGAAAACAGTGCATCGTAATCGCCTAGACACTGACACTGTAGTAGCGCTTATGGCCACTAGAGAAGGTATTAAGATGAAAGGAGGGAACTTAAAATTTGGTCCTTCAATAGATAAGTTAACCAAAAAAAATTGCCGTAATGAGAGTTGTAAAAAGTAGATTAAGACTGCGCAGAGCGAACGAGGCGCGCGGCAATTAGGTATTTTCTACAGCGCGCTAGTCGTGTGCGTCGTCACACACACAATCACAAGTTCGCTCGAGTCCGGCTTGCAGTTGCACGACAAAAGTTGGTAACTTAGGATTTTTAAAATTTGAGGCGTTGTGTTGAGTGACTTGAAAAGGCAAATATTGATTATTTAGATGTTTATGTAGGTAAATAAAGCCCATAATTAAATCTAATAATCTATATTATATAGAAAATAATGTTTGTTTGTACTATAGTAATACATTATCCGTTCCGTTACTATTCATCCGATTGCGATGAAATTTTGGCGTTGTGGATTGTACGCCCGGGAATTTTACTGGGTAAATAGGTAGGCTAGGTGAGTTGATAAGTAAGTTAGATGGGTAGGTGTATTGTATAGTAAAACCAGTCTGTAATAAAAAAACTTTATTTACCTAATGTAATACCTTGCGTGTTTTTCCCATTTTACAAAATCATACACAAAACCCAGGGAAACGTGGTATATTTATTATACAGAGTGTAACAGAAACGTCATATTTTAAAAATTGCTTCTAATTCTGTAAATGAACAACTATCTCCAGGGAAGTCAAAGGCATTTCCTATAAACTAATGGAAATGGAAAAGAGACAAGAAGGGTAATATCAATCTCATTTAAAACATGATTGTTATTTTCAATCACTGGTGAACACATTATGGAAGAACGTGTTACGTGTTCATGCGATATATTGCATTTGTTTATAGAGGTATGCGAAATCCATTATTCTATTGGCATTTATTATGATCTCGGCTTTGTCATTAGTTTCTTCTTCTACCAAAATGTTTGAATATGAATCCGTATGTTTTGAAGAATCCTGAAATAAAATAAGATAATTGTAAGTAGTCCCTAAGCCACGGGCAAAACTAGTACTAAGGCACATTTAAAAATGTATCTAAGAACAATTAACTTACATCGAGATTGTTGAATGGAATATCATCACTAACTAAAGGTTTTTCACCAACGTATGGGCAAGGCATCTTTATTGGTCAGCATTTCCTAAAAACGTAATAAAATATAGTTATTGGAAGTTATTTAAGAAAATTGAGAGCAGCGGTGGCCCAGTGGTATCGGCCGCGACTTACAGGTTGTAGGTCGTGGGTTCGAACCAAGACAGGCGCTTTACTTTGTGTAAATTATTTCATCACCACTGCTCTCAAAACGGTGAAGGAAAACATCGTGAGGAAACCGGCATGTCCTAGAACCAAAAATTCGAAGACATGTGACATCCACCAATCCGTACTGGGCTCGCGTGGTGGATTACGGCCCATTCCCTCTCACAAAGAGGAGGCCTGTGTCCCAGCAGTGGGAACGCCGCTGATGATGATTTAATAAAATTATTAAATTGACGTAGTTATCAGATGTATTATCAACTTAACTCTTAAAATGTTGTGAACAGACTAAAAGAAATATAGTATACATAATACATAAACATTTCCCCATGTAAAAGACTTGCCAGCAAACACTAGCAACAAAATAAGTATAATGAATTTAAAATTTCGTGGTGACCCCTTGGCCTCACTTCTCGTGCTTGAGGTCCTGGGTTCAAATCCAGGCAATGCGTCTTTTTCAAATTAATTTTTACTTTCAAAGTTTATATTGGACATCACTGACAATGGCGAAAAAAAAAATCTTCCATAGTGTATTCTAAAATGAATGTCAGAATAGCAATCGGCACCCCCAAATACCCATTACACGATACCCATATCGAATGTTTGAGAAAAAGATGCATCCGCCATCTTGGATTTTAAAAATAATGTCAGATTTGTAATTGGCATCCCCAAAAACCCATTACACGATACCCATATCGAAAGTTTGCGAAAAAGTTGCATCCGCCATCTTGGATTTTAAAAATAATGTCAGATTTGCAATCGGCATCCCCAAAAACCCATTACACGATACCCATATCGAATGTTTGAGAAAAAGATGCATCCGCCATCTTCAATTTTAAAAATAATGTCAGATTTGTAATCGGCACCCCCAAATACCCATTACACGCTACCCATATCGAATGTTTGAGAAAAAGATGCATCCACCATCTTGGATTTTAAAAATAATGTCAGATTTGTAATCGGCATCCCCAAAAACCCATTACACGATACCCATATCGAATGTTTGCGAAAAAGTTGCATCCGCCATCTTGGATTTTAAAAATAATGTCAGATTTGCAATCGGCATCCCCAAAAACCCATTACACGATACCCATATCGAATGTTTGAGAAAAAGATGCATCCGCCATCTTGGATTTTAAAAATTATGTCAGATTTGTAATCGGCATCCCCAAAAACCCATTACACAATACCCATATCGAATGTTTGCGAAAAAGTTGCATCCGCCATCTTGGATTTTAAAAATAATGTCAGATTTGCAATCGGCATCCCCAAAAACCCATTACACGATACCCATATCGAATGTTTGAGAACCAATTGAAAAAAAAACGATTACATGCGCCATTATGTTAGATATTTTTTTTTTACAAAAAAATACAACCGACTTTCAAATAAAAATTGAAAATAAATTCAATTTCGGAAGTCGGTGTTCCTGTTTTTGATTCTTCGTTTTTTGTCACTGACTGGCGAAATTAAATTTATTTTACATAATATTGTAGTGTTTTGATTTGGAAGTTGGTTTTTTTTTTGGCAAAAAAGTTTTTATTTTACACGTTTTAGTTGTGTACACAATGGGCAAGTTTTATAGCCTGAATGAAATTAGAGTGTACTAGGGTTTACTGTATTCATCTGCGTACCCCTTTAGAGCTTACCGGCGTGATGTAATGTTATGAAAATATGGTGTAAACAATAAACAGACATGCGATGCCAGCAATCCCGAGAGATCTGCCGTATTTTTTGAGGAGTTCTGTTGCATATCTCCAAAATTCTTCAACAGATCTTCACCAAATTTAAATGGAACGTAATCTTTCAAACAAAAAAATAATTTCTAAAATCTGTCCACAATTGATGTAATCGGTGAACATACACAAAAAAATCCTTCTTTTTGGAAAGTCGGTTAATAAGGAAATAATGTCACAAAATAGAAATATGTACTTTTTATGAGAACAGATTCTTTTTCGGAAATGAGCGCCAACTTTCTTCTTATAATATGTTTCCTTACGCTTTCCTATTATAACTAAAACAAACATTAAAAAAAAATGTTACAGAAATATGCATTGAATAGTGCATAAAAAGTCATACTCAAAAAACAAAATATATAACTTACCTTATTCAACTATTTGCAGCAAGGTATACGTACACAATAGATCGCGAATTATCGTTATCGGCGCGTCGCTCCACAATGAGACGTGACCACTCTCCGAGCTCTCGTGGGCGACTGAATTGCCGACCGGTTTACGTTTCGCATGATCCAAAACAGCGCAACAATTAAGAAAAAAAATAAAACTAAAATAACCGAGTGTTTTTTCGAAAATGTTAAAACTATAAATTGTGGTATGACAATTAGAGATTAATATGAATTAAAGTTTGTGAAAAAATTCAACAGTTTACTATAAATATTCAATAAAACACGAGCATGCTATTTTAATATTTTTGTCCAACTTTACGTATTTTTGTTATTTAAACTAAACAATATTTTTTGTTTTTGCCAACATAGAATCGTTAACACATTCATTGTGGTGTTCATTACATATTTTTTTATGGTAATTATGGTAATAATATTGACTAAATCCCTATAACTGTGACGATCGTTTTGGATTATTTTGCTCGGCGCAGTCTTAACTTATGGTAACGTCTTTTGAGTATTTATAAATATAACAAAAAAAAAAATATAAATATGTTTGATTTATATGAACATTAGTTTTATCCATAGATATAGTATGTACAAGATACACAGAGTCAGATGGAAAACGAAACCAAAAATATAAAATCTATGTGTGAGAGAATTTGTCCATGTGTTAAAAAAGTGTTGATAAAAAGTCCATGTTCAATATCGATATCGATACTTGGTGAACACCTTAAGAAACACGATTGCTGGGGAATAACCATGCTTTGCTTTAATTAAAATACAAATTACAAAATAATATCTCGCATGTATTTAAAATAAGAAATACAAAATATTTTTAAGTCGTGTATTTAAAATGTAAAATACAGTATTTTAACTATTTTTATTTAAAATACAAATAACAAAATACAGTCGGTCATTCATCGTGACATTCGTACTAATAAACTTAATCAATACACAGAAGTTCGGTGAAAATAACCGTTTGAAATGAAAATGACAATTTACAAGGTACTTGACAATTTGACGTACGCGGTCGCCATTTTGCTTATGAAAGCTATCAACCGCTATTTTCTGCAGAACGCATCTGTTAATAAAATCTCTAAATGTATTTTGAAGCCACAAGTATTTGAAGTACTAATAAAAAAATACCGCAGCGTCAGGTATTTGAAATTGACGACACGATTGGCGTAGTGGTTGAGCGATCTGCTGCTGCGCTGCGTGTCGCGAGTTTGATTCCCGCACGGAACAAATATTTGTATGGCCTGCAGATAGTTCAGTTTACATATTTTATAAAAGTAGATGAGGTCTGTTAGAGGTATCTAGATGGTTTGAAAACTACAACTAGGTTGGCCACTAACTAACCATACGATAGGAAGTGTCATTCTTACAGGCACAAATAAAGTAGGTATAGATTCTTTCATTAGAAGTCGTCGATGTTTTCTTTGTATGCAGTATTTCGATTCAAAATGTTTACTACATATTGTAGAGTTTTTATTTGGAGACCATCCATCTCTGTTTAAAATTCGAATCCATTTTTCTTTTAATACAGAATTATTTGGTAATCTGTAGGTACAGTGTGGAATATTATATATTTGTCGCATCAAGGCTGGCCGATAGATGTAAACCATCGGAAAGTCAGGATGTATTCCCTTAGGTTAAGACATCGTGTGTGGGCAGGTCGGTGGGTATAATCGTGCAAATGAAATCACATAAGTTATTCGATACACTGGGTTTATTCAAATAGACAAGTTACATTCCTGCTTATTAATATTACGGATCGACACTGATTCTACGACGTCTTAGCTCTACGGCTGTCAGTACTCTACTGTCATATTCCGCACCTCGCAAGTGCTTATAAAACCGCGCCAATGCGTAGTTGCTATTGACTGCCGCTAGGGGCTTGCTTGTGATTTGTTTTGACGTCCGTACTATTGACTAAACCCGACACGGCCATCCTGCGAGACAGGCGTCCTCGTCTGTTCCTAATTGTCAGGTTTTAACAGTGTATCGAATCATGTGGAAATCCTCAATGGATGTCCTCAGCCCTTGGGGAAAGCTGAGGGGTCTGTCAGACTCCTACTGACTAAAACCACATGGTGTTCTCTAGGCCGTTATTCCTCTTGAGAGGCGAACGTGGAACACACACGTCGCCTTCTCGGGCCTCTCTCAGGTGACAGATCCCCAAATCCATCACCCGCAGGCTTCATCATCTTGTCCTCGCTCCATGCCATCTCATGGTCACCTCGTGTTGCACCACACGTCGTCTTAGTCCACTCCATCCTGGCAATCGCCCATCTTTCAAGGGATGTTTTTCTGAAACATACAAAAATTCCAAACAGTATTCGCTCGTCCAATCCTGACTCAAACTCTAGAGTGAGGAAACATTTTGAAACAATCAAACATGATTATTCAAATCTCTCTGTTCACTATTGAAAGGAACGAGTAATTCTATTTCCAATTTAAAGAAAATAGCAACCTCTTCGATTTGGAGTACCTAAAAGCACCCAATCTTCGTGATTACAAAGTTCAAGTACCACTGATAGTCATGATTCTCAAATTAAATCAAGCAAAAGAAACCAACAGGTATCTTATTCACGATATTTAACTATCTCATAGCTCTACTAGCTATCTCATAACTCTCCTAGCTATCTCAACATAGCTCTCTTAGCAATCACAATTGCTCTACTCGCACATCCCTACGATGTCGAGTCAACTCAACTGTCTGAACTCAGAACCTGTTCACACAGATTTAGTCTGTCATATGTTACGTCAATTCATTATCCAATTCATCTACAATCTCAATTGGTACTTGAGCTTTGTGTGTCTCTTACCAACACGATCTACGCATAGTAATAAAAATTAGAAAAACAAAATTATTTTAATTTTCGTAATGAGGGCTTGACGATTCGAACGTCATCAACATTTACATGATCTCTTCACACGCGTGACTGCGAGTTTACTTTCCTTCATGACTCAATAGGAACTTTCTGTAAGGTTCCTAACACAAACATGAATTTTCACACCAGACAGTGTCACACAGACTTACAGGTGCCATACAGGCCTACCGTTGCCATAAAGGCCAACAGTTGCCACTCAGGCCAACAGTTGCCACTCAGGCCAACAGTTGCCACTCAGGCCAACAGTTGCCACTCAGGCCAACAGTTGCCACTCAGGCCAACAGGCCACTCAGGCCAACAGTTGCCACTCAGGCCAACAGTTGCATCTCAGGCCAACAGTTGCCACTCAGGCCAACAGTTGCATCTCAGGCCAACAGTTGCCACTCAGGCCAACAGTTGCATCTCAGGCCAACAGTTGCCACTCAGGCCAACAGTTGCCACTCAGGCCAACAGTTGCCACCCAGGCCAACAGTTGCCACTCAGGCCAACAGTTGCCACTCAGGCCAACAGTTGCCACTCAGGCCAACAGTTGCCACTCAGGCCAACAGTTGCCACTCAGGCCAACAGTTGCCACTCAGGCCAACAGTTGCCACTCAGGCCAACAGTTGCCACTTAGGCTCGAAGTTGCCACCTAGGCTTACAGTTGCCACCTAAGCTTAGTTGCCACCTAGGCTCACAGCTGCCACACAACGCTCGGCTACACCTGACCTAACTAGATTATTGGATTCGTGAAAATAGGGAAATTTGAGAACTCTACTCTTTAACCAAATCATTACCCTGGGCCATGTACCACTAGTCGCTCCAAACAAACTTTAAAACTCTACTGCAGCAACAACTGCCAAGCTTATAGAAACACTCGAGTAAAACCTCCAACGCCATGGCTCTCTAGCCGACCAGCAATTATATTGCTCTCACAACGGTCTCTCGGTCTTTCTCTAGACCCCGACCCCCACCAGAATCCACTGGTACGGTCAAACGTAATACGTTCGATAGACTGAATTACTCGACACCTTAAGCTTGCTCATTATCATCAAAATCCTTTTGACATCAACATCGACTGGTACATGACCCGCTGGCATCTGCCCTAACCTACCTTGTGCATACTTGTAGGTTCTAAGCGTACCTATTTAAAGCTTTCGGTGTATAACGATCACCGTCCTGTCATAATCACCTATCGCGAACTTAATACAGGGCCTTTTTAGTTTACGTATTAAGAGTTTTCCACACAACACTATTCGTTAGAAAAAGGTCCGACGATCAACAAGTTCAACAACTAAACAAAGTAATTTTAACAATGCTGTTACTCTTTACCATAATTCTTGCAATGCATACTCAACTCAAACCTCTTCGTAAACCCATCGCCACATGTTACTCATGAGGTGCGGTCCGGAGCTTCGAGTATGAGTAGACATGTCAATCATATTTGGTCTCACTACCAATGTCATCAACTATGACATCCAATTCCCGAGGAACTTGGTGATCCGGGATCCTTCTCACAAGATTCATGCTTTCTACTCAAAGATCTCTGAATATACCGACTGTTCATATCAGGGGAACAATTAAGCCCGATATTATTTGCGTCTTAATAGCTCGTGTGAAGGAGCTTTACGAATTAATTCGGATTAATATTCTTAAAATCTTATTATCAACAGTAACCCTTTACTATCGCACACTAACTCAGTTTTCATGTAAGGAAAACGATCGCGAGATCTACTGCTATCATAATATTACTTTGAAAGTAAGCAAGAGACGAAACAAGATCTTTTCTGAATACAGGTAAATGACCAGTACCGTTACTAACTAACTCGATACAATTTCGTTACCCCACGACATTCGTAACTCGCTTTGCCACTGAAAATCACTAGTTGTTAAGTCACTTTAGATAGCTCATCTTCTTATGGGATATTAAATCCTAAAGTTTGTACTGAAACAAATTATGAAACTATACCGCCTATAGGAAACTCATTAACTACTTGCTTTTTACTAAGTGTGTCTTAATTACCTAGTGATAGTGCTAGGCATAACCACTACAAATTCAGTGGTCAAACATGAACACTCTTAACACTCGAACTAGCATATCTTCACTAGAGAACCTTCGACCTCACCATCGAAATAACATGGAAGCGACTCACCGAGTATTCCATCCAAAACTTGCGCACGCTCGTACCGTTCGGCTACCACCTGCGAACTGCTAGCCTGCCGTCGGTCTCAACCTCTCAGATGTTGACAGTAGACCTTCGCATTCGTTTGAACCGCTAGCCTGCAGCAGAGGCTCCACTTAGACGCAATATGGTATCTGAAACGTGAAAAACATTAGGAGAGTATATGTTCACAGTTATCTTAACTATACACAGCAGATGAAAATTAATCGGTGCAGCGGTGTAGTAAACTAAACCGGCACAGCAAAATGGGTTATTGTGGACACCGAATGCGTGTACAGAGTCCCTGCTCAAAACATGAACCGCACTGACCACACAGTACAGGACCCAAGTGTCCAGCTAGGTATATGGGCTTTAGAGAATCCAATGAATGCAATAGCGTCAGTGGAATTAACGAGGCCTTGTAGGACTTACTACGTTCCAGATAGTTTGGCTTCCTGACTCGAAAAGAAGAATACTATGCTTCTCCTCAAACTTAACCCTCACTGCATAAAACTATCACAGTATCAAAACTAATCAAAATATTTCATTTGGTATTATCATAATTTCCAGAATGATGTGTTCGGTACGGCATTGCTACTATATGGCTCTTAAGTCCGAACAATAATATTCAGCTAAGGACCATTACCAGTGATAGTAGAATAATAACTCTTCAGCAACACTAAAACTTGATCAGTGATAACTAACATGAAATTACGACCTGACACGGGCCGCCCCGTCGATCCACTGACCGCCATACCGTACACAAAATCAGAATTTTGAATAATGAACACACTTTTCCATAGTCATAACAAAATGAAAACGACTCACCAGATTGGCATAAAGATCCGTGTGTATGGATCTTTCCACTCGTCCACACGCTCCTCCTTGACCTGTCCAGCTCCTTGGTTGTTGCTAGCTTCCTTGCTGCTCCGCTCCAGACTGGTTTTTCATTATTTTGTTTTCGAGGGTAGTCCAACTGACAACACGATTTTTTTTGCAAGAATGTAACCGCCACTTTCACTAGCATTGTTTTTACGTGTGATCTCATTAGCACGATCGAATCCCAATTCTGATGTCGCATCAAGGCTGGCCGATAGATGTAAACCATCGGAAAGTCAGGATGTATTCCCTTAGGTTAAGACATCGTGTGTGGGCAGGTCGGTGGGTATAATCGTGCAAATGAAATCACATAAGTTATTCGATACACTGGGTTTATTCAAATAGACAAGTTACATTCCTGCTTACTAATATTACGGATCGACACTGATTCTACGACGTCTTAGCTCTACGGCTGTCAGTACTCTACTGTCATATTCCGCACCTCGCAAGTGCTTATAAAACCGCGCCAATGCGTAGTTGCTATTGACTGCCGCTAGGGGCTTGCTTGTGATTTGTTTTGACGTCCGTACTATTGACTAAACCCGACATATTATTATTTACACAACAGAAAAAATTGCTGAGAGAGCAGAGAACTGGTGTATTCTAGCCACTGTAAAACTAATAAATGCATACAATTATAATGACCCTAAATAGACTCCGCACTCGGGTTGGCCGCAGCAAGGACAACCTCCTCAGGTGGGGGTTCTCTGATGGCACTAGTCTTCAGTGCTTATGCAGCATCTCTCCGCAGACCATGACCCATCTCACGGAGAGCGCAGCATGCCCTGTCACCTGTACTTACGAAGACCTTATGACTGCGTCACCGAATGGTATTACCGTGGCTGAATTCTGGGCCAAACACAATATTTAACTTTTTATATTTGCCATCGACGCGCTAAGAAGAAGAATATAATGACATTCCTAAACCTACTCAAAGTAACAAAACATCAAAACTCTCCGATTTTTTGTTTAAAGGCTAATATAATAAAAATGCAACTTTAAGTACAGTTTCGATAAAAACATCTTCTCAATCGTAACTTAAATCTATTTTAACAAAACCTGACTAAATAAGTTTGTATTCATGTCATGATGTCACTAAAAACGATTAAGTTTTTATCGATACTCATGACGTCACCGCTTTGTCAAGCCCTAGCGTAAACAAACAATTTACTCTTTTACATAATATTTTCGCCAATTTTGTTTATATATACGAAATATACTTATATAAAACATTGGAAATCAATATACTATTGTAAGACTCTTTTTCTGAGCCGATTACTAGCAGAAATTCGTCAAAATATGGTTTAAAACAATCCAAGGACAAAATTGTATTTACCTGTGAAACGTGTATTTATTGGGGTTATTTCGTCTTGTAACGTCACATTCACTCACAGAACAAGTCACCATAATTGTATAATTAATATTATCAATTTAAATCTAAAGATTATTCTTTAAATGCAAGAAATTCACCGCGGCGTAAAACAGATGGGCCGCTAGGGGTACTTATTCGCGAAAAAAATGACATATCGGTACGTCATTCACTCTCTCTTTTTCTCTTGGGCGGTTTGTACTTGATAAGGATTTCTCGCTCGCACGCTTCGTGTATCTTTTTGCGTAGCAAAAAAAATTCTAAATCTATGGTTTTATCTATACTAATATTATAAAGTTGTGACGTTGTAAGGGGTATCTACTGAACCGATTTTGAAAATTCTTTCACCAGTAGAAAGCTACATTATTCCTGACTTTCATAGGCTATAAAATATTTTCAAAAAAAATAGAGGTCCTTATGAAAATTGCAATAATGTAAGCCTAGGTAGCAAAATGTTGCCTATCAAATTCATTCTTTGGCATGTGCTGAGAAAACTATTGATGATAGATAAAAAATATTAGGTAAGTAGGCAGGTTAGGCAGGGTAGGTAGGGTAAGAAGGGTAGGTAGGGTGGATAGAGTAGACAGGGTAGTCAGGGTAGGCAGGGTAGACAGGGTAGGCAGGATGGGCAGGGTTGGCAGGGTAGGCTGAGTTGGCAGGGCAGGCAGTGTAGGCAGAGTCGGCAGGGTAGGCCGGGTAGGCAGGGTAGGAAGGATAGGCAGGGTAGGAAGGATAGGCAGTGTAGGCAGGTTAGGCAGGGTTGGCAGGGCAGGCAGGGTTATCCGTGGAACGGAACCGAACGCGATCGATGTTCAAAAAATAATCAGTATAATCAGCACAGTACGTCGGCACGGTTTCTTTGTATGGGATGAGACACCACTGGTCTGAGTAACTTTTAGTAATGTGTTTAATAGGTAATATTATTCAATTTCGAGGAAGTGAAAGAGGAATATCGCATTTGTATTTCCCTTACCTAGTTATTACAGCATGAAATGTAAAATATACTCTTTGGAAAGAGTTTATTTATTTAAGCGACTTTGACGTGTATCAAAAGTTCGTCGTCAACAACCAAGCTATATATTTTTTAGCTTTGGATACTAGTCTTTTTGCCTATCATTAATTGAAAGTAGTTCATTTATTTCTACTACACTACGGTATTTTTATACCTACCTGCAAGGGACACCTACACTTGGACGTAAACTGTATCGTTAGTTCATTTAATCCGTTTAATAACTAACAAATACAATAAAGGTATACTTACTTATTACAGTTACGACTTGTCACTAGGCAGAATACGTATAAAATGGCAACACTAAGCTAATGAAAGTTAACGAAAAAATCAAATAACTTTCATTTATAATGTTTTTTTTTATCCCTGGGGAACCATTTGAATGTTATGCTTTGAATTAACGTAGACAATTAATGAAGTTTATTTCGTATATAAATTACCTTTTGCTCAAATTTAAGTCGGCTAAGATTTGCAATTTTTCTTTAGCTCTTGCATTTTCTACCAGTGCACATAATGAATCGAACTATTCTTTGGTATCTTTGCATGTTTATGTATGGCATCCCGTGCCTCGGAAAGCAAAGCACGTTAAGAGGAAATATGTGCAGAGAGCGCCGACTGAATTTCCTTAGTAAAAAGTCATAATTCGAGGTTTGGCTCTCGCCTATTTCCTCCTCCAATATTGGACCAATTTAAAAGATATTCCATAAACTGGTAAAGTAAGATATATACTACATATGTCCCTATGTTTTCCTTTTTAGGGTTCCGTACCCAAAGGGTAAAAACGGGACCCTATTACTAAGACTTCACGATCCGTCTGTCTGTCTGTCTTTCTGACTGTCTGTCTGTCCGTTTGTCACCAGGCTGTATCTCGTGAACCGTGATAGCTAGATAGTTGAAATTTTCACAGATGATGTATTTCTATTGCCGCTATAACAACAAATACTAAAAACAGAATAACAATAATATTTAAGGGGGGCTCCCATACAACAAACGAGATTTTTTTGCCGTTTTTTGCTCGATATTAATAACGGCAACAGGTAGACGCTTGAAATATTCACAGAATATTTAGTTGTATATTCACTTCAAAAAATAATAATGATTAAATTAAAATAAAATAAATTAAGAGGGGTTCCCATACAACAAACGTGTTTTTTTTGCCGTTTTTTGCGATAATGGTGCGGAACCCTTCGTGCGCGAGTCCGACTCGTACTTGGCCAGTTTTTTTAATTTATATTTGTCAAATTTGTACACTAAGCCTCTGTTGACAGCGCAATTTTCAGCATTTTGTGAGGGTTCTAGTGCTTCTAAAGATAATGTATCATCAAAAAGGAAAACATAGGGACATAGTATTTATCTTTAATTTTCAGTTTACGGAATATCTTTTAAATTGGTCCAATATTGGAGGAGGAAATAGGCGAGAGCCAAACCTCGATTTATGACTTTTTACTAAGGAAATTCAGTCGGCGCTCTCTGTCCCCGTATCCTCTTAAGTCGTTGGTCCTGCATCTGATCGCTGACCGGTCGTGTCGGGTTGCTTTCCCATCGGACTATGAGAGGAAGGAAGAGGGAATGCACACACATTGCTAAACACAAAGCTTTAATATGCTACTCATGTTTTTTTAATCAATTTCTACGATTTTTCGAACATATTAAAAAAAGGTTTTGTTCAAAATTTTAAGAAAATCCGTCTGTGTGCGATGGCTAGTTTCCATTTAAATTGGCCGCTGTGGCCGAAATCGGGCCGGAGGACTTTTTATTAAGTTCATGTCATGTTTTTAGTTTTTATCATCATCACTATAATTTACAATGTTTGTTTACAGAAACAGCTGAACAGACAAGGGTCGACAGGTCGTCTTCCAACGCAGACTGTGAATCATCTGCTCGCATTACGGGGCATGCCTTCCGTGTTAACTTCTCAGGAACGTAGGAGACTAAGGTTTGTATTCTGCTGTAAATTACAGACCGTTTTAGGACAAAAATAAATTCATTTTCCTTTTAAAACAACAGTTCTTAGAAAGACGAGTGTTTTTTACTTGTCAAAATCATCTTGAACGATAAACAATCAACGACATTTATAGCACTTAGCACCATCTCGCGAAGTCGCAATGAAGATTAATTGTTTAGCAGAGAACTCCATTGGTTGCTCAGGAATAAAAGTACGCGGCACTAATTTGATAGTGACCATCCCCATTGTATATTCAAAGTTTTAACATCGCTACTTCATCCGCAGAGAGGCCGGCTGGTCAGGAGGCGAGACTGGCTCTACCGAGCTTACTGGCGGTAGTACAACCGGAGAATGCTGCACCGAACGTTGTGGGCGCGGAGCTTTGCCATGTTCACGCTACTGCTTGAACCACGTGACGCGAGCACCGGAACAGCGGCTGTATGCCGCTTGTGCAGCAGTCTTTGCAGGTGGCGCGCGCTGCAACCAGCCGCTACTGCCGCTCGCTGACCAGACGCCGCTCTGTGCTGAGCACGCCTGGAAGAGGGTACGTATCTAACTCTTCGATCAATAATACACTAGATGCCCGGTCAGCGGTTCAAAAACGGACCGAAAAATATGGCTACAAATACGGTTGTGGTCTTATTTCAAATTAGTATGGTCCAATCATAGCCAACATTAAGACTTTATTAAAAATCTTTTTACAAAAAAATACCGTCTTCTAAATAAGGAAACTACAAAGTCGGTGTCTTTCATAGGTACCATTTTTTGCGTTGTGGACACCAACTGCCAAAAATAAAGTTATTTTTTCACTTTGTAGTTTTCTTATTTGGAAGTCGGTAGTATTTTTTTGTAAAAAGTTTTTTATTTTTCACTTTTTTGTTGTACCTACCTAATAGGCAAGTTGTTAAGTAAGTTTCCTATAACGCCAGAATAGAACACCCGAATATCATGAAACTTGAACAAAACCGATCAAATGAGAGATCTGCTTACCCCTTAAGCTAGCGTGATGTTAAGTTATGAAATGATATAAACAATAAGCAGGCATGCGATTGCAGCAGTCCCGAGAGATTTGCCGTTTTTTTTATTGAAGAGTTCCGTTGTATATCTTCGAAGTTCTTCATCAGATCTTCCAAAATAAAATGGGACCAATTTACAAAATCGGTCCACAATTGACGGAGATATCGGTGAACACACATCAAAAAAATAAAAAAAAACATACAAGAAGTCGAACATAGAACCTCCTCCTTTTTCGAAAGTTGGTTAAAAATGACGCAATGTGCGTTAAAAAATTGTGCAAATAACCACCCTTAACCCCTTGATTTAGGAAGGAATATCTTTTTTATTTCGGTAAGTTTATATCATTAACTGCCACACTCAGAGACGTTAACGGTTACTTAAATCTCTCCTTAGTATAGATTTTCAATACAAAATCTTTACTAAGTAGCGCCTTAAGTAACCATTAAATGTCTCTGAGTGCGGCAGTAAGTGTTTTTCATAAAGTAAAAACTGAATTAAATAGTAAATATGAACCAATTACCAAATATTATGATTTTTGACCAAAATTTGCGTCGAGAACGCGCCAACTATTGTAACAAACATCGTCTTTTCTGGAATAATTTAGACCTTAAAACATGCGTGTAAGACTAAATTTGTTTTAATGTATGTTTAATAAAAAAAAACATTCTTTTTGTACATAGTTTTTTGAATGCAACTTTAAAATTTGCATTTATGTATATTTATTTCAACTAGAATTGTTAGTTTTACCTAAACACAAATTGGCGTCAGTTTTAAATAGAAGTTTTGTCTGGGATTGTTTATCTAGTATATTATTGATCGAAGATCTAACTATCTATTCATTACATGTACAGTCAGGGAATGTCTGATGAGACCTCAGATTCTGAGACCTTAAACCACAACTCTCTGAATCCGAGGCTCAGATACTGGTGACACATGATCATTGTAAATAACAAACCGGTATAAATGGAATAAAAAATAAGTTCAAAGACCACGGTAAATTTGCGGGAATATTTTCTTTTTTAATACTTTTTAGAGCGTGATTTTTCAGTAGTCGGGTTTTAGTTTATGAACTTATTTTTTATTTAAAGTATTTTGGGGTTTTTGCAGAGCCTGGGGGAACAAATTAACATAAATGCATACATGCATACATACATACTTATATAACGATCAACAATAACACTTTGTGAAGCCCGCGCCGTAGTCGGGTAAAAAAATTGTTTTCATGTCTTTGATGGGAGATGTCACGCAAACGGTGCTTGCATTTTTGTTCTTGACATCGTACCCCAAGAGGGCGGCATATTCAATTTAATGTGACGTCACATAGCCTATAACCAGAGTACAAAACAGACGCTTCCAACGACACCTCATTTGTCAAATTATGATAAGTAGTTCACAAGTAGAACATATATATACGTACACACACACATACCGGTCAAAAACATAACTCCTCCCTTTTGCTTCGCCTTAGTCGGGTAAAAAAGGAGAAGCATTACACATGTTTAATATCATAGATAGTAGACCTTCAATTGTTTTACATAAAACTTAGGTCTGTGTGTTAATGATATAATTTATAATTTTAACAGGACAACTACGATAAGCTAGCTCGCGACTGTCGCCCCAAGAAGGTGGTCCGCAAGCGTCCGTGCCCGACGGTGCCGCGCGGTCCGCGTCGCGCCAAGCGTCGGCGCCGTCCGCCCGCGCGCCTGCGCCCGCCAACTGCCGAGCCACCGCTAGGCGCCGATCAATCTTTGTCCGGTATGTTTGATTTGCAGTAAACTAGGTCGGGTTAAAAGTATAGGCCACTGGTGGTTAAGCTGCTTTAACCATAGAGTACAACATGTCGTGTAATAACCAAATAAACGGTGACGTAAAATGCCCGCATGCGGGTACATTGTGTTGCGGGCACAAATCGCTGGTCGATAATCGACGGAGACAGTGATTTGAGTAAAAATCACCATGCTAAATAGTTTTACATTCTTCTAGAAATCATCATCATCATCAGCCTTTTAATGTTCCCACTGCTGGGACACAGGCCTCCTGTATGTGAGAGGGAATGGGCCGTAATCCACCACGCGGGCCCGGTGCGGTTTGGTGGATGTCACATGTCTTCGAGTTTTTAGTTCTAGGACATGCCAAACCGGCATATCCTAGAACTAAAAACTCACGATGTTTTCCTTCACCGTTTTGAGAGCAGTGGTGATGAAATAATTTACACAAAGTAAAGCGCCCGCCTGGGTTCGAACCCACGACCCACAACTTGTAAGTCGCGGCCGATACCACTGAGCCACCACTGCTCAATACCACTGAGCCACCACTGCTCAGCTGCTTCTAGAAATACTGTTGATCAATTTATCATTGCCCAATTTCTGAAACTAATATACAGACATCGCGCGATTCAATTACAACACTTGAATCGTGTTATCTATAGCAAGATTTTGTGACGCCAAATAAGTTTTCTGATTGTTACAATAAATATTTAATGATGTTTGTTCGGCAGAACTGAACGTGTGTTCGAACTCGTCGACGTACGACAGTTCGGAGGAGGCGGCGATGGGCGCGCTCAGTGACAGCGAGTACGTCACGGTCGCGAGCGATACGCATGAGTTGGGTAAGTTACACATATCTAGAGTCCGGCAAACGAAAGTAGGCACTCGGAATTATTTGCAAACTTTTTATATGGCAATGCTATACTATTGTCAACCCCAATTTTCCGTATGACGCTACTAAGTTGATACTTTGTTTTAATTCGTAATCACTATTTATCTTTTTGTAAAAACATTTTCTCTATTGAATAATTTAAAAGGTTTAATTATTAATGTAGAAAACAATGATTCCTGTGACTCTTATGAATCTTTTCACATGGAAGTCTTAGATTCAGATTTTGATTGATAGTGAATAAACCAAAATTATTATAGAATACTGTTCCTTTTTTTTATTCAGATTGATATATTTAGTATTTTTATTCGGACGAAGTAATATAAATAATTCTAAAGTATCAAATTAGGTTACGCCAGGTATTTCATACTAGTTTTTGGCGTAATTTGCCGCGCTTTTTCAGTCTCTACTTTCGTTTGCCAGACCCTATACTTCTATACTAATATTATAAAGAGGTAAAATTTGTGAGTTTGTGACGTTGTAAGGGGTAATCTCTGGATCTACTGAACCGAATTTGAAAATTCATTCACCAGTAGAAAGCTACATTACTCCTGAGTGTCATAGACTATATAATTCGCAAAAAATAGAGATCCTTATGAAAATTGCAATAATGTAACCCACGGTTGCAAAATGTTGCCTATAAAATTCATTCTTGGGCGTGCGCTGAGAAAACTATTGATGATAGATAAAAATTATTAGGTAGGTATGGTAGGCAGGTAAGGTAGGGTAAGTAGGCAGGTAGCCAGTAGACGGGAGCGAAGCCGCGGGGGTCAGCTAGTCGATATATATGTACTACACATTAGATATGGCGATCATTAGATTTCACTCTGTTCGACTGAATTGTACTGCAATCCGTACACCTTACTTTACACTATGTTGAACAAAACACGTAAGCTCCATGAATTTGATGTTTTGATCGCGAGTAAACTAAACTCTATAGCGCTGCATGTTTTAATAGTTTGATTAGACAACATAAATATTTTGCAGCGCACTTTATTACTAACTCACCAGCATTTAAACAATTTTCATGAATGTTCTTTTCTAGCGGTTGAATGTATGTGAATGGTAACTTAGGTGTCTAAACCGGGGTCGCGGATAAATTTGAAAAAGAGTTACCGCGGCCCTGGCTCAAGCAACTGAAGGAACACGGGTGGGTTTTAGTCAGTAAAAGTCTGACACACCCTCACGCCTCACCCAGAGCGGGCGAAGTCATTGTATGATTTCACACCCAAAAAAAACATATGTGTCTAAACCGGCAAGCCAAGGTATTTCTTGTCAGGAGTCCGAGTATCCGATTTAGGTACAGAATACCTAAATCATTTTGTTTCAAATCATGTTTTTTTATTTTATATTATCATAGAAATTGGATTCGTGGCTATAAAATTATCAAAGCTGAAAGGGTTGATCATAGATTTAACCCTGTACCACGTGGTCCCAGCGTTAAACAAAGAAAATTTGGTTCAAATAAATATCACTAGATGGCGCGATTTGCATCGATTTCATATTGAATTGTGTGTAAAATTAACATTTTCTAGAATTGATTATAAAAATTGTATGTTCTTGTTTAATTAACTCTCCTAAGCACAAAATTATGGAATATTGGCCTAAATTTACATTTCAAAGATTATTTAAACGCATTTAAAATTGATTCCAATAGATAGTGCGATTTTAAATTTCTGAGGCACTCCGCTCGATTTTTTTTTAAATTTGTATTGTAACACATTTTGGTACAATGAACTGTAAAATCGTGCAAAAAAATACAATAAAACAAATTATCACTATATTTAAAGAAAAATAGTCACGAAGCGAGTAAACCCTTTTACTTGCAAGTCGCTGCTAAAGGGCTAACACCATCTATAGCCGTGGAACAGGAACCGAACGCGATCGATGTACTTATAAAAATAATCAGTATAATCATACGAAAAACGCTAGTTACGTCGGCACGGTTTCTTACTATGGGGTAATTTGAAGTGAATGTCAGATCGTAGAAAGCTGCATCTGGCTACCCTGCTCTTTGGCACAATTCTCACAAAAAAACCAGACTATCTGTTTGGTAAATTGACCTGGTCGCGTGATGTAAACAAAGTCAAAACGAGAGCTTCTGCCAACCTGTTGTTAACGTCACATAAAACTGTTGCATTCTGCGGAAGTTTCAAATTCGCTGCCTCTCGTATCTGGAATGATCTTCCTCCGCCGTCTCACGCTATAAAAAAGAAATTCAAGCAGTACTTATTACTCAAGCAAAAGGAATCCGGAAGATAAGCTTACCCGGGGTTTGCACGCAGTATTACTGCCCTTAATCCATTTTCTTTATTTTGAACTTTCTTGTGAACACTGCTCCACACTTAATAACATTCACACCACTCTGTTTTGTCCGATTCTTGCAAATCATTATTCTATGTATTCTTTTCGCCTGGTTTATTTTTACACTTATTTATTTACACTGTTCATATTTCTTTTGACAGCTGACCATCAATTTTTTTGTATTTAATAAATTACTCTTTGGTCCGCGCGGTCTGTCGTTTGTCTATGGTTTCGACAAATGATAATTGAGCATTGCGGACGTCGTCGGTCTACTCAGGTATACCTACATTTAATGTTTTATTTATATATTTGTATTATACTTACACATAATTATACATACTTTGACCCACCAATATTATATTTTGTTTGTTATTTATATACTCTATTTTATTATAGTATTTTCCGTCTCCGTAAGTGTGTCCAGGGCATCAACAGTAGGCCCTATCAGTGTAGCGTTATTTCTTCTTCGGATATCGCTGCATATGCTGAGATAGGAGCCTTTTTGGTCCCGCACGGGGTTTTTATTTTTATTATTGTTTAATTTTAAGCTTTTTCTCGTGTTTCCTGTGCGGGTCACAAATAAATATCTTTTTGTATTGAAGAAAGCATTCATGTGTGGATTCGAATCAGAACTCACCTTCTCAACTCCTGCACACCAGCCTTGCGCACCGTGGGCTCGGTCAACGTGCAAACAGCGAAGTATTGAATCCAGCAATTCACGCACAATTCCACAGGTGCTGGTCACTCACTTTTCTTACCCGGAGCACTAAAGAATCCTCGATGAGCGAGAGGAAACTAGGAATTCACATAAACGCCGTAGACCGTTCGGTAGACAGTCTTTTCGCTCGCTAGTCCATCAGTTCAGTGAAAAAACACGCGCACTTTCGTGGCGCTGCGGTGCTGTCCACCAATCAGATGGCTCGGCCAATGATGAAGAGCCATAATGGCGGTTCCGCTCAAATCCACTCAATTTTCAATAAATCAATACATAATTGATGAAATCATGGTTGATGTGAGGTGAATAAAGCCCAGAAAAATCCCTTGAAATTAATATGCTTATTTTCCTTACGAACCCACTAAAATAGAACAGTGTAAGTAGTATTCACACTTGAAACGAAGAACGGTACGGAACACTTTTCTTTTTTTTCTTTCTTTCTCTTTGTATGGGATAAGGCATCTGTATGCTAGTATTATATTATCTGTGCCTGCCCTTTTATCTAGTCTTTTATAACGCCATTGTGGTAAGAAAAGGCTAGCCAGATGATGATCATAGAGATTTAATGTTTGGCCGCCTACTTTTAGTTCGATGCGTACTACGAGGCATTTTAGATGTTTATCATTTTGTCGCGCAAAGTGTAAATGTTTTATACTGGTACATGATTAATTAAATTTGTTTTCAGAAGTAGAAGTTGGACATGTACCACCGGACGACATTTTGGACCCTGCTGTGCTCAGTCAAATACCTGATGAAGCGTTCACGGAGTTCTTCAATCAAGGTATGGACCTACTTTCATCTCCTCTTTGGTCTCTAAACTTGTGTCTAGTGCTCAGAACCTGTTTTTTGTAGGTCATGTGACTGGAATTTTTTGACCACTTCTTTTGACTTTAATCAATCTGCTTATTTATTTCAACCCGAATTGTCCCACTGCAGGGCAAACGCCTTCCTTTCTTCCTTCCATTTCGCCCGGTTTTGGGCAAGTGTAGACCAGTCCTTTCTGTAGGTGTCAAGCTCGTCCCGTCATCTTCGCCTGGGTCTGCCGCGATGTCGCCGTACATTTTCCGGGACCCACATAGTATAGTAGTCACAGCGGATCTTTGTGTCTCTGAAGTCGGCTGCAAGACCCTGCGCAGTTGCTATTTTTGTGTCCATTTTGAATTTGAAGTTAGCATTGTATAACTGCCTCTTATACTCGCTTACGTTTGTTGCATCGACCTATCTCCTTTACTCTATACTTGATGACAAACTGTTTCTTGCGCAATGGTTCGCAGAGCTAACTTCAAAGACACAAAAAGTCACTGTGACTACTGTAGCTTTTGCACATGAGACGTTCGACATGCGGCAAACGTGGCCGGCGCAGTCCCATTTAAGCTTGGCTGTCTTTTGGGTGACGTTGGCGATTTGCGTTTTTGAGCGCAGCATTGTATTCCTGATACGGTATTTCAAACTGATTCCAAGAATGCTGCGCTCCATTCCTCGCTGGTAAATCTCATGATGAATGTCATGTCAGGTTTGAGCGCCGTATGTGAGGATAGGGAGAATGCACATGTCCATCTCCAAACCAATCAATCTGCTTATCCTTTTTACAACTATGTTGGAGTCGGCTTCCAGTATGACCAGATATAACTGAGTATCAGTATTTCATATGGAGTACAAGTAGTTTAAATAAGCGACTGCCTATCGAAGTGCTCGTTCATACAGTAGTCCGTTTTACGGGTCTGCATTATCGTATACGTTTTTATTCGGCGCTGACGTATGTAGTTGTATGAGCGAGTTCACACAAATGACAGTATGCCAGATCCAGTGAAAAATACCGAGCCGACAAAATATATAGCAGTTACTTTATCTACTATCACAACGTAATGTTCCAAATATGAATTCAAAAAATCTATACCAATATTATAAAGAAGAAAGATTTTTTTGTTTGTTTGTACCGAATAGGCTCCGAAACATTCGATTTTCAAACAACTGCATCATAAAATATCTTTTAATTTTTATAGCATCTTTTTAATTTATTGGCGTGTCTGGGGCTCATTGACTTAATGTAGAAAAATAGTGGCATTGTCTATGGATGCACGCACTGCGCAGTCATGCGCAATGATAATCTAAATTGCCCGCCATACCACATATTTTTTCAGTTTCCACTTTTGTTTTATTTCAACTGTATGAGTGAAGATAAAATAGTGTATACAACGGGATATAATTCAGTATTAAAACACTCGTGTGATACTATTATCTCACTCGTGTTTTAATAACCACTATTATATGACCGTTGCATAAACTACTATAACGATGCACGTAGCAATCTCGGTATGTTAAAGTGGTCACCCATTCGCGGGCCAACCTCGGCAAGCGTTGCTTAACTTTGTAGATCGAGCCTTGCGGCTTTTATGATGTAGCCAGCCACGAGCTTCTTTGACGTCAGAGTGGTGATAGTGAACTAAATTACGCTATTTGTACAGCGGAAGGTGGCGCAGCATTTGCGGAGAGCTCGGAACTGGCGGCGGCATTGGAAGCGGTGTTAGACGAACGCGGGCTGGACGAACGAGTACTAGATGAAAGAGCACTCGACTCCATCGCTGACTGCGTGTTCACTCACTCGCCGCATCTCGCTAAGAACAAGGTATGTCTTTGCAATCAGTCTATGATGTTCCCATTGAACCTAGGCCTCTTCTGTTAGGTCCCTCTCGAGACATGCCTGCGAGCTGTAATCCACCAAGGTGCCCAGGTAAGCGCTTGGATTTTGACACATTGTCTTGACTGATTAAGAAGAGAATATGCAGGTTTCTAAAAACCTTTTTGTACTATATTTTACTTAAATGTCTTGCTATTTTGGTCAACTTATCTACAAAAATATAACTTTTGGAAGCGATTGACAATCAGGAAATTGATAAAGCTTTCACATTACAAAATAAAATGGATAGTAAGTTTTTATCAGGGCGTGGCATTTCAATTAAAATCGTCGGCGCTGATTTCATTCTTCTATATTCCAGATGCAGGTTGCCTCGTCCCTCCCGATGGAGATAACATCGCACGTGCCCTCATAACACAGTAACTTTAATCTTATGTTAAGCTATAATGAACTGTATGTACTATAACTTAGGAACAAATTCGATATTCATAGTCTCAAGAGGTGGAAATATTTTTCTTCATGCTTTAATTTTTGTATGTGTGCCTGTGTAGCGATATGTATGCGTGGGTGACGTGTTTGGGTTGTGATTCGGATTGATGTTTGTTCTTTGGTATGATGCCATGGAATCAATATTGTGGCTAAAAGGCTTTTTGAACTACATTCAGCTGTTGCGGTCCCCGAATACAGAATAAATATACAAACAGTATGGACACTACCTACAAACGCTCGAGACGGCACTCTCACAGAGACGGCACACTCACACAAGCATGCGCATCGACAAAACCCCTAAGCGGCTCGCGCTACTGACAGCACTGCAGAAGTGCCTTAATGGTCTCGTCGGTGCGTATGTTTGTGTGAATGTGCCGTTTCGAGCGTTTGTAGTTAAGTTTCCATACTGTTTGTATATTTTTACTGTGCCCCGAGTAACAAATGCGGTGACCGCATGCGAGTTAGAATTTTTTTTTTCATAATCGGGAAGTATTGGTGCCGCTTCAGCAGTTGTAGAATGTTAAGTGCAGGGGTGGACAACTTAATTTGACCCAATATCTACTTTATATTGACAAGATTCTGTGCGATCTATCATTAAAGATTATTCTTAGTAGCTACTTATATTAGAGTGAGCATTGCGTCTGCGCATATTTAACGTATATTTTTATCTGTCTGATTGTCCACCCTGGAACAGTGTTACATATCGACAGCTTCCGATCTTTTAAACAGCAATTATGGCCATGGGGTTATGATATTGATTTTAAGGTAATCAATCAGCATTATTAATATACGAAAAACAATTTTTTGTTCAAACAAATGGCTGGTTTATATAAAAAAACCTTGCATTGATAGTTAGATACATACTTTCTATCTTTACTAGCCTTGACTTCAGATCTTCCAAATTGAAATTTTTACGGTTTATTACAATCACAAAAAGAAATACTCATTTTGACTGTATTGCACATTTCAAAACTATTTCAGCTAAACAATTATTTTCTTGTGAAATTAGTTATTGATTAAACCCTACGGCTTTTCTTCCTTTCTTCTCCAAATCCTCAAAACTCGTTGTTTTGAAATTTTAATTTTTTGCTGTACACATACATCGGTCTTAGTGGGCGTTTTTACTCGCGCTCATTGGCGCTAAAGTAAATGTCAATTTGTACTGAAACTGTATAAACGCCGTCTGGTGACGGTAAGGAGAAACCTCTTTTTTGTATACATTTTGACATAAGAGATCGTTTACGTTATTACGATCGATTACGTTAAAAAACTCGGAATAAACACACTGTTGTATTTACTAAAATTATACCTTTTCGAATAAATTTTAGATTTCTTTTCCGTTTCTATGCCCACAGTGTAGTCGAATTACGCGAAATATTTTAGCAAATATAGAGAGCAATACAGAGCTTATAATTGGATAGCGCTTCTTGTAAATGTTTATTTAGCTATTGGTTCATCTATTCACAGTGAATGAACTGTGAATAGGATCAGGGGCCGTACTATGACGTCTTAAAGCCATCATGGTACCAGTGTGAGAGAGAGACGGAGATATACAGGACGTATGACAGCGTCCCTTTTTCACAACGGAATCTTGAAACCATTGCCGTGTCAAAGTAAGGCTCCTGGCGAAAAGTTACATTGTCACTCGGGATGATAACACTTCTGTCATAGGGTACTGAAACAAACATTCTGTTCTCTGCTTTAAACGCATAGGAACTTCAGAAAAATTTAATAGAAAACGCGTTACTTATCAATTATGAACTTTTACGTCCCATATTATTTGACAATCAAAACACTATAAAAAATATCAATGTCCTTGATCTACTATGGTTAGGGTAGGAGTGGATCTTTACAGTCATCTCTTCGACTAATATAAAAAAAGAACGCTGGGCCAACACTAGTGAGACAGCGCCTTAAATATTAAAACGAGTGCGATGATACTAAATTACAACATAAATATTTAATAATAAAAAATTAATAGTTTTTGTGTACCACCACAACATTTGTTTGAATCATAACATTGATCACCAGAGGTTCTAAAGTATCATTATATCGGTGAAAACGATTGATAAAAAATCCTAAGTGGAGTGGGGCTGACAACTATAGTCTATTTGCGTTTTAAAAAATGGTGATTCGAACCAATCGGGTCGCAACAAATTAAGAAAGCTAAGTTCACAATGACAATTTGTTGCGACTCTATTGGTCTAGGCCGGTGGACAACGATGACTCACTATTTTCTTAACGCGAATGGAATATATACATTTCGATAGCCCATGATATTCATAAAGCATATTGAGACAGAGTCTAAGCGAAGCGACGCATCGGCATAAACATGTTTATAGCATACTGACCCTATCTCCACAACGTAAAGTCGAGTCGAAGCGAAGCGACGTTCAAGTTTTGTAGGATATGCGCAAATTCGTGCGTGTATGTATCTTTAGGAATCTAGGTGTTTGTCTTCATTGGAATGTGTGAATTAAGGTGTGGAGATAGTGGTCAATATGCTATGTACATTTTTAGAGTAACTCGATGCGTAGCGGCTTCTACACTGTCTGAGTGTGCTTTGAACCTTTGAGAGTGTCATACGCTGAAATGTCTCGCAGTGAATCCCAAACATTTAGGTCTATCAAAGATATAATGAAACTTTGTACATAGAGCTCTAAAAGCATTTTGCTTCATACCTTCATTACTAGTTGTCATAGGTTAGTTTTAGGTAAATTGTTATGAAGTAGTGGAATGGTTTTTAAGCAAGATTAAGAATGGTATTATGCTTGAGATCGTGTTTGTAGGCGTGGCCAGGGGTTGGGGTGGGACAACCTATAAATCTATGAGACTTTGGCTCTACTGAACTTTTGCTTACCCTCAAAACGTCAAAACATAGAGGGAGTGTTATAGATACATAAATAAACCCACGCCTTTTGCTGGGGTAGGCAGAAGCTACAGAACGCCACCTGCTAAGATCCTTACAACTTCTTTTGCTTCACTCACGTTCATACGTCTATTCGTGCACGCCGGTTATGAGTACTGCGCACCTGGCCTTTCTGAAGAACATCACTAATAAGGTCTATGTATGTATGGAGCGATATTCTGTAACAATATGCCCATAATTAACTTACGAAACATCTCATGACTTAGAAATAGGATCTAATAGCCTATCAGCTGAGGGCACAGGTTAGCCACGAGGGAGATAGAAAGTTTATTCAGTACTCTGGTGACCAATATGGCTACAATTGACATATGCATAAGCGATATCTATGTAAGTTTTTAGTCTGTGGTCCCCTCTTCCTGGCTACGCCCATTCATTGTCTATGATTCAGAACTAATTGCTCGTTTACATTATACTCAGAACAGTTAAAAATCCGCATGTTAGTATGAACGCTCTCTTATATTCAGACGAGAAGTGTGACTCGAGAGAATCATTTATGTTTATTATTATATAATATACATGCAATTGCGTATTATATATAAAGATATGTTATCTCTTATTCATAAGACAACACATACATATAAAGTGATATACTCGTCTATTTATTCTGTAGTTAGCATTCAGAATAATATACAATATTTATTGGGCATAACCGGAAAGCTTTTGGCTGAAAACTGGCTTTACAAGAAACTTTTTTGACTAGTATTTTATTATTTATTTACAGTGAAACCAACATCCATTTTTTATGGCCAAATTAATTATGATTCTGTGGAGAAGGCTTCATTCGTTGCGTCGACACGGTTGGCGTAGTGGTTGAGCTATCGGCTGCTACGCTGCGTGTCGCGGGTTCGATTCCCGCACGGAACATATATTTGTACGGCCTACAGATAGTTGTTCCGGTTCTGGGTGTCTTGTGTATGTGAGTTTAAATGTTTGTAAACGCACCCACGATACAGGAAGAAATTCCTAGTGTGGGGCAACGTTTTTTTTAAAAAACAAAACAAAAAAAAACAAATCCCTTTGGTCAATAATTATGTAGCAAGCTTTTTATAGGTACTGTAAAAGTTGCCTGCTGAACCTAACACCATGTATGCTGACAGAAAAATAGTTCTGGCTTGATTTGACCACTCGTTTGAATTTAGAATCGGTTTTAAATTGTACATTGTTCGCTATGGTTGTTTGTGGATGACAACACGTGCGGTTGGTGTTGCCATATGATAGTTTGCACAGAGTAATGAAAATAATCAGAAACTCTTAAAATATTTTAATCATAATTTCAAGTTAAGACAGTTTAAATGAAAAGCGGCTTGAAACTTTCGGTTACTTCCAACTTCATAACACCAAGATTAACAATAGAAATAAGAATAAATAACTGACGTGAGACGGCATTCAGCATTTATAATTAATATTTTATTATAAAACGCCGCCTTTAACTTCGCTTAGTACAAATAACTAGTAATAATTCTTTAGTAAATCGTTAAGCATGCGGGCCAGTGTATAATGTAAACTGAGAATTCTGTAGTAAAGTTAGAAAAGAAATTACTGGGGACGTATACGTTAAAGAGTGCTGAAACTGAGAGCGAGAAAGAGATGAAGCTATACAGGATATCGCGCCATCTCTCTTTTTCCTCTACGGCACAGTGATGACTCTTCTCTAATACGGCCTCAGATGGTGTTTAGCTTAATGGTTAGTTGTTGTAACGTGAAAGTGTGAGTGAGAGGGATGAACGTAGAGAATTCCTGCAGTGTCGCAACTTGGTTCCATGATTGAAACGTACCTACGTAATAAACATGACAAAAAAAAAGATGTCAAATATACAATGTGTCCGGACTTGTAGGAATTAAACTTTAAGACCGTAAAATACACCTAATTTAAACGATTAAAACACCCCACATAAGGAGTTTAAACCCCACACGATTTTATTGCATTTTGTAAAATTCTATCAAAGTTATGCGGTAAAAATGCGTAGGGGTTCTTTTTAGGCAATAATAATATTAAAACTAATTGGCTTAGAGCTATGATTCCTTTTCAGTGTTAAGACCAACTCAAAGACTAACAAAAAACCCACAACAGACATGTGTTAATCCCTAAAAAATGTGCAGAATTTTAGGCAAATGCCATGAAAACATGTGAAATTACGTTTAAAATTTGTCTTTTATGTCTCAATATTAAAATATCTTATCTTTTGAGTGTTAGTTTAATATTTTTTAGATTTTCTATGCTGTACGCCTCTGTGATATCTAGGTCCAATTTTATGGTTGTGAGACTATGTGGATATCGTTATGAGTAAGTCAAGTACTGAAATTGCTCTACCTTTGAGAGTGTGGTGATTTCCCCCATTATGTGGACTGTGTTATCGATAAAATTAACTGTATATTACGGCCTTAAAGTTTTATTACTTCAAGTCCGGACACATTGTATAAATCATAGTCTTGTAAACGGTAGTTGACATATTATTACTACCATAGAGTACGCAATCGCCCCGAATGTCACTACTAGAGACGGCATTACTAATAATATTCATGCCCTTGCAATGTACGTTAAGCGTAAAGCCTTAAATAGACACGAAGCTTGCATGGCATTGTAGCATTATAAAATCTAATTGGTGAATGCCCGCAATGGCACACTTTTATGTAAGTTACAGGCACGTGTATTTTCGCTTTAAGTTTCGGCTGTCAAAGCCATAGTTGGAATGAGGGCTTCTGTTTTTGTGCTCACCAGTTGGCGCTACTGGCGTGTGTGGTCCTATATAGCTTTTAAACATTGTTATTATACGCAAAGAAAAGTTTGAATTAAAATCGTTTCTAATGCCGAAGAAGTGCGATAAAATATAAAATCGAGTATGCTGCAGTTATGTGCAGCACCTTTTTTCGAATAAAGTTGAATAAAAATTTCCGAAATATAAATCTCTATTAAATCAGTGGTTGGTAAAACCCGTATCTATCTTAATCTGCCATATTTGAAAAATATTCACAGTATTTTTATTTTTTTTTGTCGATATGCTCGCGTTTGACCACTATCTTGCCTGATGGTAAGTGATAATGTGGTCGACGGTGAAGCACGCTTGCCTAGAAGTAACCTATTCACTCTTGACTTAAAGACCCCAAGGTTGTAGCTATCAGAAAACAAAGAATCCGGCAGGGAATTCCACTCCTTAGCTGTGCGAACCGTTTTGCGAATACTTTCATTGTAGAAAGTATTCGCAAAACGCTTCGTATGTATGAGTGGGATGTCCACCATGTACCGGTGGTGCATCGCCGTACGTCTTGTTGTCCGGAGATCGAAAGGGCTAGGTGGAATTAATTGTAAATAAATTCGCGCTAAAACCCAAAAAGCTATGAAATTTGACATTTTGAACACCTCATTCTACACCATCGCCTCTAGCGGCAAATTCAAACGCGGTAGCCGGTAGCCCTCATTGTAAATTATTATGAGTAAACAACACTACATAAAGTTTTAGTAATGCCGTCTCTAGGACCACCGAGACGTCTCCCTACTCTTGTGATTACTGCAATAAAAACCGTGAAGTGCCCACTGAGCAATTTAATCATTGTCTGCCGTATTTAACTATTTAATGTTACGTTTAAGTTGATAATAAAAGTGCCGATCAGTGTTGTAGTTTGTATCGCAAGTCCTACAGCAGTGGCCTTACTGTGACGTCTTAAAATCATCATAGCTCCTGTGTGAGACAGTGACGGAGCTATACAGCATGAAGAGCACTCTATCCCTTTCTAACAACGGAATCGTGATGGAATTGACACGTTATAGTACGGCACCAGGTCCTTGTTATTTATGTAAATAAATAAATGAAAGCAATATAGACTGGAACAATTAATATGGTGGAAAGTTAATGCTAGATGTATCAATAGTGACCGAGCAATCGCAACTGCCGTCATATCATATTATAACATTTACTTAATAAAGCAGGCCATACACGCAAGGGTGTACCTGACAGGTTGACAGGAGCGTGTGTGTTGCACAACTGTGCAGGTTTCCACGCCTGTGTGGCAACTCGAATAAATATGAATACTGATATTTTTTACCCGTGGGTATACCTGTGCAGTTTAACTGTGCATGCAACACTGAGCGTGTGTGGCGGTCGCCTGCACAGGCGTCAGTTGTCATAAACATTGTTCGCGGTATCTTCGTTAAAATTTCCTTTTCTTCAATAAAACAAATAAAACTGTTAACGGTTCTGCGTCGAGATCAAGCGCCGCTGCCGGTGCCATAGTTGCCAACTGAGATTTTGTATAGGTTTTCCGCTACGTGTATGGTATCTATCTTCGATCAACAATTACCAACTAGATAACGCTAAAAATCAATGCTAAATAGGGTAGTTGACAAAAATTTTGTACGTCCGTTAGATAACCTAAAAATATTGGACACGTATTTTTGCTTTTACCACATAAATAAAAATTGGTTGTCAGTAAAGTCGGTTTACGGACGATAGTTAAACGTGACAACTTCATAACAAAACATTGATAACGATTAACGTTACAATGAGCGTAACGTTACATTGAGCGTAACGTTGCATTGAGTCATCCTTTTTCGTGCGTGCCGGCGTTCACCGGTTCGTTGTCACGTCAAAAAAATTAAGACGATACAGTGCGTTGAAATATCGTGTGACGTCACGGTGTGCTACACTTTATACTGACAAAGTGACGTCACAAGCCCCCACTCCTGAACTTTGATGCGCTTTATCTTTGTAATTTTTTATTTATTTGTTAAAGCAAAAAATACGGGTACAATATTATTTGTTAATCTAACTGATGGACTAAATAGAAAGATC
Source organism: Orthosia incerta (assembly GCA_948252205.1). Classification (NCBI taxonomy): domain Eukaryota; kingdom Metazoa; phylum Arthropoda; class Insecta; order Lepidoptera; family Noctuidae; genus Orthosia; species Orthosia incerta. The sequence goes on from OX411747.1 coordinate 13,666,264, forward strand.
ATTTTTCTACTCAGAAAACATCTCTTATTCTGTCCGCGTGAATATATACTTACTCACTACATTTACAATACTTACTATGACAAACTGAACAAAATAAGAGCTCACGTCTCAAGTGAGCTGTTATTTACCGAGACGTACTGTTTGCGCCGACCATACATCTAGCTGGTGAGGAGCTCGTGGCTAAATAATAACAGCCGCACGGGTCGATCAAAGGAGCTCGTGGCTAAATGATAACAGCCGCACGGGTCGATCATCAAGGTTAAGCAACGCTTGACGAGGTCGGTCCGTGGATGGGTGACCATTTCAACATACCGAGTTTCCTCCGTGCCTCGGAAAGCACGTTAAGCCGTTGGTCCTGGCTGTTATTTGAAGATCTTTGACAGTCGTTACGGGTAGTCAGAAGCTTGAGATCTGACACCAGTCTTGCCAAGGGGTACCGTGTTTACCCAGTTACTGGGTTGTGGAGGTCAGATAGGCAGTCGCTCCATGTAAAACACTGGTACTTAGCTGTATCCGGTAAGACTGGAAGCCGACCCCAATATAGTTGGGAAAAGGCTAGGCAGGTGATAATACATCTAGCTGGTATTGTTGATCGAAGGTCTCTAAGCTCACGTTTACACCTACAGTTGAATATTACAGGTAAACCTGTCAGGTACACCCCTAGCGTGTATGGCATGCTTAAAACAATGTGTTGTACCGACAAAAGTAATAAATAGTGCTAGAAACAGTACCAAATAAAGAAATATTTTTGTAAATTTGTTATGTTCCTAAATAAATCTTATGTGATTGTATATGGCTGAGAAGCGATTCAGTTTTAAAAATATATATTTTGCTAGTATTGAAATCAATTGGTGTAATTTAAGTTTTAATTTTATTATCTCGATGAATGTTAACTTTGGGATGTGCTGCGATTATTTTAAACTCGTGTCGTAAAGGTTTTGTGTTTTTAAGTAAAACGTTGCAAATATAATTTCAGCTTATTTAAGTGTTGTGTAACATAATAATGAAACATTTTTGTATACAAAGATAAAAATGACTATTCCAAGAAATTTATTAGACAGGGCCCTTATGATCGTAAGTTTTTAAAATATAGATTCAAAATAAATTTACCGTTCGCTAGTGTAGTGATTGTGTGTCCGCGGCCTCGGCTGGTCAGGGGGCTACCATAAATAACCTTGCTGTATCTCACAGAAAAATATCAATATACAGTACATAATTTTCATGTGTTTACGCTTTTTTTTATATATAATAAATGCAGCTTAGTACGCAACGGAATACACGGCTAATTACAATCGCTGAATCGCCTTTTTTTTTTCAATCTATTTTGTCCCACCGCTGGGCAAAACATTTCCCTCAAGCCTTCCACTATTCTCGGTGTTTTGCCTACTCTGGCCAATCGCATATTCTATACTGGCTTCTCCCAGCGACTTCGCCCGCGTGAGTAGTGATTTCTTATCCCAAGGGAGAGACGAGTGTTGGCCCAATGCTAACGGTAACACGTTGTAGGTCATGGGTTCGAACCCAGGCAGGCGTTTAACTTTGTGTAAATTTTTCATCACCACTGCTCTCAAAACTGTAAAGGAAAACATCGTGAGGAAATCGGCATGTCTTAGAACCAAAAATTCGAAAATATGAGACATCCACCTAACCGCACTGGGCCCGCGGGGAGGGTTACGGCCCATTCGCTCTCACAGAGTGGAGGCCTGCACGCACAACTGACCAAATAGGTGTCCAAGTGCGGCAAAATGAGTCTATATATCCTATCCTTATCCCAAGGCTCCAAGCGTTAGTGTTTTGCAAATACTTTCATAGTGCGCACAGCTAAGGAGTGGAATTCCCTGCCGGAGTCTTTGTTTCCTGATAGCTACAACCTTGGGGTCTTTAAGTCAAGAGTGAATAGGTTACTTCTAGGCATGCGTGCTTCACCATCGTCGCTTACCATCAGGCGAGATAGTGATCAAACGCGATCCTATCTATCTCTGTGCCAAACTTCATCCAGATCCGTTCAACTGTTCTGGGGTGATTGAGTAACAAACATCCATCCATCCATTCATCCAAACTTTCGCATTTATAATATTAGTAAGAAGAAAGAAAAAAGCACGATTGTCGATTGATCATTTTAAAATCGGAGTTACTATGCTCCACCGATTTTAGCGTAGCAAACTCAGTCTGAATATGAATGTCGAAACATTTTTAGTCGCTTTCTAGCAAATCACGCATGTTTCCATCGCTGCGCTGTTGATATACATCGTGCGTACTAAGCCTAGCTTCAGGAAATTTAAAATAAAACGCAACGCTTGACTGTCTATTTATTTTTGCGATCAGTTTTGTTCCAGAAACTTAGACGAAGTATTAAAATTAGGCTCAGTTTCTGGACCGCAAAATTATTTAGATTTCAAGACAATAAACAAAATTAGGTATGCGATAACAAAGGCCGATGGCCGCGGCCCGCACGCGAATATTAGTTGATATAATGTATCGGATACGCTTATTTCTCCATATGCAGTACCTGCACTTTCGTTTTATAACAATATACAAATTACAATAGATTTAGGAACTTGTACTAAATGTATCTATGTATTTTTACGTGCTAGTTTTATTTATTGTTTGTACTTTTTGTAGATCAATTCGAATTGACTGCTCTTAGGGAGATTAACGTAATTTAAGTAAATACTTTGCACCTTTAGTTTAAGGGTTATTATGTAGATATGAAACATACGTCGGAGGTTATAAAGCATGTTCACATGGCTATCGCCTACCATGTGATATGTTAGTAGGTTTCATTAGAATCGTTTATAAGTTTAACATCGTCAGTTCGTCATTGGCAGTTCACATTGGATCCTGGTATTGACAGAGCCGATGTACGTTTCGTCATACTTCGTCGGTGTTCGTGTCTGCTAGCTTCAGATTGAGCAATAAGATATTGGAAATCGAAATAATTAATTGGAATTTGTAAACGAGCGATGTTATTCAGCGGTGATCTTTTGAGTAGAATAATTTTCTAACTTCAGTCTTCTTCTTCTATTCCAATTCAAAAGTTACTATAAAGAGTATTTTTCTTACTTAAAATTAATGTCACAAATATATATATATCAGTATACGATTTAAGTATCTAATGTAAATGATATCAAGCGTATTTGAATGGATCGCCGCTGTGCATAACATCATTCGGCAGAATAGATATTGCGACTAGGAATGATTGTATGGATATAAGGAGTGGTTCTGTCTGTATTAGCGTGTAGAGATGGCTAAAATTATTAGTATCGGTGTTAGCAGTTCGCGAGATGTGGTAAATAGTAGTGTAAGTGCGTCTGTCCACCGCCGCCGTCACCGGGACGTCAACGAGAACGTGATGACGGCCCGATGTAGCGACGCCTACATTTACTACCACCGCAAGATGGACCAGCGCCGTGATGGCGGCCGCCGTCAATCGAGTAAATCGGCGTGATATAGTGCTTTGTATACCACCAAGTTCGTTGCGGTGGACAAACGATCGCCATCACGTCCGTGATCTCGGGCAGAAAAAATCGTGTTCTCGTTTACGTTCCGGTGACGGCGGCGGTGGACAAACGCTCTTGGTGTTAAAGAGCATACCTTAATTCGGACAGTTCGAATAATTGCTAATTGAGGAGGCTTTCTCTACTCAGCATTTACTAATAATAAATAATGTTTGTTAGATCAATTGGGGATTTTAAGTAGGTATTTGAAGTGTCCGAATTAGTCGAATGCCTGTAACGCAACAATTAATTTAGATAACCGCTACCTCTTTGAATGCCTGAAATTGTTCACAGTTTATTGTCCAATGTGTGTAACATGATGATGTTTAAAAAAATGAAATAAACATGAAGAAATTTTGACTCTTAATGTATCTTTATTAACAACCCCTTTTGTGCTAATGTTACGTACAGAAACCTGTAGAATTGATTTATTCCGTTCTAATACCAACAAGGAATACCACTGGTATTTGTTTCAACTCATGTTTATTTTTTATTCCAAACAGATACCACTCTTTAAATAATTAAAGGAGATTGACCATACTCAGGCCCCTTATGAGGTATCGTGTCTGCGATTTCAATATTATCCAAAAATAGGATTTATATTTTGTGTTTTTTTCCATCCGTGTCCTTTACTTTTTATGTACAGACAACAGATCAGGTTTCTTCACTTGGACATTTGTATGCACCTTATTGCATTGTAATAAGGGTTCATTTCAAGCAACAGAAGCATCGTTATTTCTCGTGAACCCCGCAAAATAAATAAAAAATGTTTTTTAATTATGAATATAACGTGTTTTTTCTACAATATACAACCAAATTCATCAAGATACAACCATTTTTTCAAAGGGGACCAAGTTCCCTTACAAAATGGGCATTCCCCAATGTGCGAACGAATACTACAAACTTGAATAATGAAATTAAAGGCAAATGCCCATTTTTTGCCATGAAATGCCCAACAATTATCTTTTGTTACTTTTTTTTTTTTTTTCGATAATCATTATGATAATTAAACAAGCAATTTCTACTTAATTTACCAGAAATTCTTTTGAGCATAACATTTATAAATTATGATGAAAAAAATGAAACCGACACCACCTCAAAGACAATTTAATTATCTACATTTTGATCTGAGATTTTTTTTTAAAGTCATAGAATAATAAGGAAAGTACAAAAAACTACTAAATTTAGGGTCGCGCGGGTGTGAAACGAGTGCGCGTTTTGTTCCCTCAAGGTCGTTGGCGTTAGTCGTCGTCTTAATGTTTCCACTGCTGGGACACAGGCCTCCTCGCTGTGAAAGTATGGGCAGTAATCTACCACGCGGGCCCAGTGCGGGTTGGTGGATATCCATGTCACAAGTCTTCGAATTTTTGGTTCTAGGACATGCTGGTTTCCTAACTTTTCCTTCACCGTTTTGAGAGCATATAATGAAATAATTTACACAAAGTAAAGCGCCCGACATAAAATAATAACTTGTAAGTTGCGGCCGTTACCACTGGGCCACCACTTGCCAACAATGCCTCAATAACCCTTACTTTCAATAATGCTCTTGAAGGTATATAACCCCATTATAGGATTGTAGCCATCCAAGTCCATGATGTAGCCGAGTTTGTTTAAGTATAGACAGACGAGAAGGTAAATATATATAATATAATATATATCTCAAAAAACGGCAAAAACAACACGTTTGTTGTATGGCAGCCCCACTTAAGTATTTATTTATTCTGTTTTTAGTATTTGTTGTTATAGCGGCAACAGAAATACATCATCTGTGAAAATTTCAACTGTCTAGCTATCATGGTTAATGAGATACAGCCTGGTGACAGACGGACAGACAGACAGACGGATTGCGGAGTCTTAGTAATAGGGTCCCGTTTTTACCCTTTGGGTACGGAACCCTAAAAACGAAAGCGTTATAACCGAAGAAAGTGGCCAAACATACGGTACCTACCATAAAGAGCAAAGGATTTGATCACTTTCTTCTTCCTTTTACTTTTTGTATGTCATTAGCCGTTGTTTCGTATGTGTACCACGGCACATGTATATTATCTATCAGTAAGTACATTCGAGTGTTTGTTTACTAATGATAAGTTACAACATGCTTCTTCATATTTATTCAGATTGCGTTGTACGCTATGCACCTACTGTTCGACAACTGATGCCGATAGTTGAGTATTTTGAGGTTTAGGCCGGTGTTATTAAATCAGATCGCTAATGTATTTTTATTAACACCAATGCCTATTGTATGCGGAAGTGAATCTTTCAAACGATCGGTTAGCTGGTAATATTATCTAGTAGTACCTACCCACCTATGTATATTTTCGATCGATTAATCTGCTTGGTTTTATCCCAACATGGAGAAACTGCCTACCTTTTGACAGCTGAACTACCATCATCTGCCTAGCCTTTTTCCCAACTGTATTGGGGTCGGCTTCCAGTCTTACCGGATTCAGCTAAGTACCACTGTTTTACATGGAGCGACTGCCTATCTGACCTCCACAACCCAGTAACTGGGTAACACGGTACCCCTTGGCAAGACTGGTGTCAGATCTCAAGCTTCTGACTACCCGCAACGACTGTCAAAGATCTTCAAATGACAGCCGGGACCAACGGCTTAACGTGCTTTCCGAGGCACGGAGGAAACTCGGTATGTTGAAATGGTCACCCATCCACGGACCGACCTCGTCAAGCGTTGCTTAACCTTGTTGATCGACCCGTGCGGCTGTTATTATTTAGCCACGAGCTAAATAATAACAGCCGCACAGCTGAACTACCAAATATCTAAATTAAGGTGAAAGGTTTGATGAAGCTGGGACTGTAGCAGAGCCGTATAGGTACAAAGGTATAGGTACCTGACAACAGTTCTATTCCTTTTCTACATCGGAACCTTCAAAAGCTGCCCGGATTTCTGGAAATAATACCGGGGGTTAGGGATAAACTTGGCCATCTTCAGAACTCGAGGAAGATCACATTAAATATAAGTAAACAATGTCTAGCGCGAAGAAACGCATTGCACAAACTACGGCCAAAGCAAGAGAGGAGTTTTACAGTAGAATAGAAAACGCCAAACAAGATTCAGATTTTTTTAAAGTTGCAGTTTAGTTATGAATCAACACTTGATACAAACTCAAGTAATAGAAACGGCAAACTTGTACAAATAATGAAGATATAAATAAAAGATGGTACGAATATTACAAAGAACGAATGAATGAAGAATTGCCCAGTTATGAGCTGGAACCCCTGGCACCAGTAGATGGACCGGTACAAGCCATAAGCCGTGATGAGGTAAAGAATGCAGTGTAGAGAATGAAGAACGGAAAAGCTGTCAACCCAGATGAGATGCTGGCTGAAGTTTTAACGAGCATATCCGCGGTAGCTTCAAAGTCGCTCCTATATCAGAAAAACTAACCGAGAGCCGTCTTAGATGGTATGTTCACGTGACCCGAACACAGGAGAGGTAGAGGACGATGTCCGGCTACGTGGTGGACTAGCATGACGAAACTCCTATTGGAGGAAGCATTGTCCGACCCGACAACGCCAGGATAGATTGTCCTAGCGCCAGAAAATTAGGAGAGCCGACCCCACCTAAAGTGGGATAGTGCTGGGAAGAAGAAAACTGGGGAGTGTGTAATTCTAACCTTATTAAAAACACTCCGGTGGTCACCATCGCAAGGAAGGACTCCCGTAATCTCTTAAAAACACTAGCCCGGAACCCTCTGTGTACAACGCCAGATATCCCTGAGACACTAACAGTTATATCTATCTACTTTAGTATTTGTAGGCACCTACAATTTTTTAAACAATGCGGTGTTGAGTCTTACATAAACTGTCTGTCTGATCACGTAGCCAGTGAACGTTTCTTATTCACAGTAATTAACGTTCATTGGCCAATATTATAGATAGAAGCTTAGTTCTACTACCTACTAACTTTCAATATCCTTGCTTGTCTAGACGAAAAGTTGCAATTGCAGACTGCATTGTCATTTTATCATTGTTAAATCTTTTCGTAATATCAAACCTATCAAACTATCTAACTACACTAGATGCACGCGTTGTCAATTAGCAAGTTTTATTGCATAAATTGATGTCGGCGGTTACTGTGTGAACAATCACATAAAATCTCTTGCTGTGTTTGTTATTTTTGTTCAAGTAGGTACCTACTAAATAGTGAGTAGGTAAAACCTGTGAAGCTTCTTCTCTAACCGCCAATCTTCTCAAGGGATGGTTCTGCAATTCACCATTTTATTTAGGTAATCGGCATGGTAGCTTGTATTTACCCCATGAAGTCATTACACTGAGAAACAGTAATTTTGCGCCATATTATATAGAAGTCTTATAGGATAATGACTATAAAGCATAGTTGAATTTATTTGACTGAAAAACATAATATATAAATAAAACAATATATACTAAAACTTTTTATCAGTGACTGTAATAATATTGATATTAAAACTTAAAATATATAGACAGTTACTAACACAAATTATATCAAAAGATTTTCTTTCTGCAGAATTGTTGGTATATGGTGTTTTGGTTCAGGAGAAGCAATAGTCTGCCATCCTAAAGCTTTCCCATCGACCCTGGTATCTTTCCTCCATTATTATATTTCCTGGTGGAACCGTTACCCTTACTCGTCACTGTAATCGTCTGGGTTGTCCGGGAATCTATCCAAATGGCTATGTAAAAATGTACTTTAATGCTCATGGTTGCTCTTAAGCGTTTTAAAGTATTTTAGCAGCTAGTTGTGCATACTCTGGTCACGGTAAAGAATCCCTAAAAAAAATTACTACTTCTATAAAGTTTAGCCATGCTTCCGATTCGGTCTGTGGCTTTGTAAATTTGTTGTCATTCATAAGGATACGGATCTGCGATACATCAAAGATGCCTGCTTTTAATTGTTCCATAATCAGGTCTCAAAATGTTTGACAAACAAATTTAAAACAGTCACCAGTCTTGTACAGGGCTATGATATACTGTTACATTAGCCCAAGCCAAAAGTAATATAGTTTAGTAGGGTGCGCTAATAGGGGGCGTCCATAGGGACTCTAATTTCAAGTGAGATTTTTCAAAATGCGTATTTTTCTTGTAAATATGTTACTCCGTGTTTGATTGCGTTGGATTTATAAAAAATAAACATAATTTGCTTAATTATTTTTATTTAAGACACCAAAAACGTAGTCTAGAATCACAGTAAGAAAATCTAATACTTTAAACCTTTAAATACTAGAACTAGTTACTTTCGTTAAAGAATATTCATTCTAATTCAGTCCGCGGGGACCCATGTCAAGAGTGATTACTGGAACCAACATGTCCAATGTCCATGTGATTTTCAGTAAAACTATCTGCTCCCAACCTCTGATTTAGCCACTCTAAACCGTTGTCGTTTGCACACAGAAGCTCAGTAGGTATAGCTCGCCGTGTAACAAACCATGAGAGTGGCACACTGCGCGCTAGTGCGGCTGGTACCTATCTTGTGGACCGCAGACACTTTGGGAAAATTCCTCACAAATTTGGAAGGAGTGAAAAAAAAGTGATATTTGCCGAGACACCCCCGCTCCCCCACGTGAGATTCGGCTCGACCACCACCTAAACGCCTCACGTAATTTATGGACGCCCCATAACTATCAGTCGTCATAATAATATCAGTACTCACCCCATCTAGCTTATCTTTCACAAGGTGCATCCATCGTGTCTTTCTCTCTTCTTATAGCTATTTATATGATTTTTTATACTCACACATATACATACTTTGACTCACCTTCTGTGTTTATACTATTTTGTTTGTTATTTATTTTTTTAAATATGTTCCGTTTCTGGAAAAGTGTCTGTGGCATCAACAGTGTGCCTTACCAAAATACCAGCGCAGCACATGCTGAGATGCCTTTTTGGTCTCGCACGGCGTTTTTTTATTTTTTTATTATGTTAATTTTTTTTGTTTAAGGTTATCTCTCGTTTGCTGTCTCCTGTGCGGGTCACAAATAAATGTATTACTTTCTTTCTTTTCTCCACATCCATAATATTAATTAAAGCAGTCTATTTGGAGGCTCATAGTCTGCGCTCTGCATCCTTAGAAACCAGCTAGTCCATGGATGCCCGGGCTAGCTGGTCTTCATTATAGGTGATTCACCAGGGGACCCGTCGCAAAAAAGGAAAAGTAAAAATAAAACGAAGAGGTACAAAATAAATAATAACAATAAGTTATATTGAATTAATTGACAAACAATATACACACTTTTAAGAGTAGGTAAGTATGTAAGAATTAATAAAATTGACACATTATACGACAGTAAAACAGGTTGAGCAAACAAGACAATATCATTTAATTAAGTTGTTTGAATAATCCAATTAATATGAACACTGGTTGCACCATACGTTAAAGAAACAAGTCAATATGCTGACCTTTGTCCATTGTTGATTTACACACACAAAATTAGATACCTAAGAAGTAGGTACATAGTTTGAATTAAGAATTTTGTACAGTCCAACTGGTAGAACACTTGGAGCGATCGCACGATTAAGGTCCTTTCCTGATGACGCGACTCAATGGCGATATCGCAAAATAATTAAAAATAATCATAGTACCAATAACGGCCATTACCCTCCGTAACAAACATCTTTTCAACATAGGCGCCAACGATAGCCCACTTTGCAGAGGCTGTTTTAACGCCGAAGAATCAGCCGCCCACGTAATCCTGGCTGCTGGAAAACAGGCCTCCTCTCTGTGAGAGAGAATGAGCTATAATCCACCACGCGGGCCGGCCAGTGCGGTTTCGTAAATGTCACATGTTTTCGATTTTTTGATTCTAAGACATTTTTTATTTAATTGTTGATAGGCTTGCGCTTGACCACTATCTCACCTTATGGTAAGCGATGATGACATGCCGGTGTCCTCACGATGTTTTCCGTTACTGTTTTAAGTGCAGTGGTGATATAATATTTTACACAAAGTAAGTACCCACAACCTACAAATTGTAAGTCGCGGCCGTTCAAAAATCGCCTATCAGTGTGATATAAATCAAATTGCATCGCACCATCGGGAAAGGCATTAAGCCTGGGGCTCTAGACAAAGTTAGGTAGGAAATTTGACCAGCGACAACGATTAAAAAAAAAAACAAAATATTAGGGATTGACCACAAGATATTTCGGAAGCGTATGTCAATATATCATTTTACCTTTGGTCGCGAGATGTGGCCAAATCCTTAAGTTCTGTTGATCCATGAGCAAGACTCTCATAATTGACGTATTATCCTGCTAATCTGCTACCGAGCCATTACATGTGCTTAAACATAAGTGTGAACGTAGATGAGTAGGTATATAATATACAATATGACGATGCTACACGCGCAACGAATTGGCTCACCTCCCGTAAATGCACCTGATTATGTAGCCATGTAGGTGCGAATTTATTTCAGTCACGCTATTATTGGTAACACAGAATATACATACAATAACATCATATTTATATAATTAACAAAATATATTTATTAAATTCATAATTGACACAATTATAAGACAGTTATTTATTCAGCTGGTTAGGTATTCAAAGAAATCTGAAAAGCAGTGACAATATTTGCACATAAGTAGGCACACATCATTTATATTACAGATTAGGAACGCCTCCTGGGTAAAGGTATGGTAGAAGTCTGGCAAACGAAAGTAGACACTCGAATTATTTGCAAACTTTTTATATGGCAATGTTATACTAATGTCAACCCCAATTTTCCGTATGACGCTACTTAGTTGATACTTTGTTTTAATTCGTAATCACTTTTTATCTTTTTGTAAAAACATTTTCTCTATTTAATAATTTAAAAAGTTTCATTATTAATGTAAAAAACAATGATTCCTGTGACTCTTAGGAATCTTTTCACATGGAAGTCTTAGATTCAGATTTTGATTGATAGTGAATAAACCAAAATTATTATAGAATACTGTTCCTTTTTTTTATTCAGATTGATATATATCTAAAGTATTACCTACCTAAGTGTACCTTTAGTATTTTGATTCAGACGAAGTAATATAAATAATTCTAAAGTATCAAATTAGGTTGTTCCAGGTATTTCATACTAGGTTTTGGGGTTGCTATGCTGATATTTTTTAAATTTGCCGCGCTTTTTCAGTCTCTACTTTCGTTTGCCAGACGATAAAAACTGGAATCCTTTTCAACCTGAATGGACTGGCCCAAAATCGCAGACGACCGAAAAAATTAAAACAGAAAGTAGTTTTTGCCCTGTACTTTGGGTTGATATTTAAAAATAAATAATAAAAAGTTCCTTCGCCCAAGAAACGTCAAAAATGTAAAGGCGCATATACACTTGCAAGTAGCCTGCATGCAATTAATAGTTCAATAATTAACGTTATGTGTGAATTCTTATTGCGCACGCGCTGTTTTTATGACGCATGCGCACGCCTACTACCCTGCAACTTGCACGCTACTTGCACAGTAGAAATAAAGTTACAAAACAATAGGATCTTCCTTCTTCTGTTTTCGGGGCTTCTTCTGATACTGTTGCATTGGGATGAACGCAAGGGCAGTGCAGATAGTGGCTGTTGTAGTAATGTAAACAACCAGCTAACCACACTGCCAACGCGGTCTACCATTTATTCGTGTCTTGCATTCTTCTATCTTGCATTATGGGTAGTCAGAGGGTCTCTTCTATCTTGCGTTGTGGTGGTCGCTCGTGGTGGGGCAGATGAGAGCCTATGTCTTATGTTTAGAGTTTTATAAAACTAGAAACAGAAAAGGGAGGCTATACATCTTATGCTTGAATTTGTTTAATTGCTTCATTGTTCGTTCCGCTTCTGATTTTGAGCCTATTTATCGATACTTATCTGCCATGGGCGTACCCAAGGTAGGGCAGATGCAGCCTGCCCCACTGTTCAGTCTGAATCGTAACTAAAAGTTTACTGTTCAAGAGAAAACTACAAGATGGGTACAGAAATTTTTGAACACGCGAGCGAATCGCCCTTTCATTTGACATTTTTGATTTTCTGTGTATCGGGCCCTGTTTTTTTTGCAACCCTGGGTCCCGACAGACTTGGTCCGCCTCTGAACTTCCTAAAATGTTTCGATTTACTTTAGCAAATGCTGGGTACGCCCATGTTATCTGCTACAGATTATACAAACTTAATTTAGTTTAAATATAATTTGGATACACATTTCTGATATTTTCAAGTTAATACTATTATCTTCATCTTCATTCCGCAAAATTACCGCGGCCAGTTGGTGGCTTCGTGGTTGAGGTGTTGTTCAGACGTTCAGCAGTACAGTTCTAACGCCTCACTTGTGGAAGATTTGATCACCTATAACAAAATAAGATGTTAAACATCATTTTGTTTGTACCTAATTCCTGATGTGACTGACCCACCTCATACTCGTAGTAGGTATTTTGTCCCTTTCTTAAATAGGAGAGAGAGCTGTAATCATTTTTCGGGTAACGTAGGCTAACCTTGATTCGTCTCGTCAATTGAACCTAGGATGTATCGATCAGGATTTTTTTTTTAATATTTGCTCGCGCTTGACCTGCAATATCTCAAATGATGGAAAGCGATGATGTGGAGATTCAGTTTAAGGGGGTGACCATAAGCTCTTAGAGCGGTATCAATTTGAGATCGAGTAAGTGACAGATGTATACAAGTCAAATACATCTGTCCCTTATTCGATATCAAATTGATACCGCTATAAGAACTTATGGTCACCCCCCTGATCACTGGACCCGTCCGCAGGACTGAACCTGTATGTAGAAGTACACTCCTACAGTGTATACTGGTGCACAGACTCAACAGAAATATGGAAACTCATTGACTTGGTTGATTATTCTTCAAGTTTCTCCAGTTAGTTTCATATCAAAGTGTGGTTTTGTAGCATTATGTTAATTATTAAGAAATTGGCTATGGTATCAATATAAACTGCGCTTGGGATTCGAACCCAAACGTTTACTTTTATTCATTTTAGATTTGTGATCAGGTCCCTATATTTCAATATCTTATTGACTAATTCGTTTTTTATCAAATAAAATAAACTTTTTTAGGTCGTTATTTCAAATTGATGAGTTGGCATCTGCTTCTGCGCAGACCTGCACGAAGCCGATTTCGCCTCACAGCAACGTGCTGTGCATCTTCACCACGGCAATCTGTAAATAAAAACATCAGGATATTTTGGGTTTCTCTTTATCATCTAATATTACAAGAATTTTCATTATACTGGGATTTTCCTGAAGTTTAGGGTGTACAGGGACTTGATTTACTTTTTTTCTATAGATATTTATTACAACTAAATATTTGCATCAGCCTTGTCTTTTTGAAACTATGTTGATAGGCATTATATTTCATACCATTTTCGGATTTTCTTGAAAATTCTAGCTTATAATATAATGTAAACGCTGCAAAGTTATTGGTGCCTGCCTACCGATATCCCAAGATCAATCATAATAAGTAGGTAGATTCAATAAATCAAAGATCTCAAATACTTTTTAGGGTTCCGTACCCAAAGGGTAAAAACGGGACCCTATTACTAAGACTCCGCGATCCGTCTGTCTCACCAGGCTGTATCTCATGAACCGTGATAGCTAGACAGCTGAAATTTTCACAAATGATGTATTTCTGTTACCGCTATAACAACAAATACTAAAAACCAAATAAAATAAATATTTAAATGTGGCTCCCATACAACAAACATGTTTTTTTTTTGCCGTTTTTTGCGATAATGGTACGGAACCCTACGTGCGCGAGTCCGACTCGCACTTGGCCGGTTTTCTTTGTTCTTTTTATTTAAATATCAAGGGAAAATAAATCTTATTCCGAACTGTTATTAATGTTATGAACATCAACGACTCTAAATAATTCAGGTAGCATTCTTTCTCGGCAGTATGTTTCCCTTAGGTATGGAGTTGCACGTTTGAGCGTAGGCGTGTAGATACGAGTTCACTTTCGTCATACCGTGACATGGATTTGATATTTGAGTTGGAAACACGATTGCTCTCAACTTGCTCTTAAGTCGCAAGCAAAGTTCATTCGAAATAAAAGGAGTTAGGTAATACTGACTGCTTTTCATAAAGTTTCCCGCAGTTTGACCCTATTTAGGAATTCCTTAAGATCCGTCCGTTACGGATGTTGCAATTAGTAGAAATAAACTGACTTCAGTGGCTTCCAGCTTCCACCAGTAAGTAATACTTAAATGAGCAGTACAAGTCTACATGCAGGGCCCTTTTAATATCCGTATCTGAGAAGTTGACAACGCGACACATCTATACTAATATTATAAAGAGGAAAGATTTGTTTGTTTGTTTGTACCAAATAGGCTCCGAAACTACTGAACCGATTTAAAAAATTCTTGCACCAATAGAAAGCTAAATTATTCCTGAGTGACATAGGCTGTTTTTCATCCCGAAAACGGGTCCTGTGGGGTGGCCCACGGGAGCGAAGCCGCGGGTAACAGCTAGTTTGTCATAAAATTATATAATTGTCACACTTTTGTGACAGGTGCCGTTTACAAGATGGGAGACACAAAATTTTCAGCTATCGTTTTTATTAAATTGACCCCAGTGCACTCCTTATTCTTAAATTCCATCTCACTACCATCTTCCTGGCTCCCATCAATTTTATACATAGGTGGGTATAATTTATGGCCACACAAGAGAAGACGAAGCGGATACCCGCGTTGTTTAAGGAACCTACATACCATAATGTCTCAAGCTTTGAAATGTCGTGATGAGCGTCTGTTATTTCGCATACAGATGATAGCGTCATGGCCTACAGGGGATTTCCGAATAACATTTCGGCTTCGAAGCTTTCCCTATCTCGCTGTCAAGTTTGTGCAAATTTCACAGAATTGAACCGGATCTCCGTTGAAAGTCACTTGTTTTCATATTTAAAGAAACATTGGTTATCACCAAAATCTCCTTATCGTCAGTGCAGGACAATGTAAAAGCAATAAAAAAATACAGGAGACTTAATTATTTAGAGGTTACTATGATATCTATCTATCTATATTGCAGCTAAAGTTGTAACTTATGTTATACTAGCTGTATCCCGCGGCTTCACTCCCGTGGACCACCCCACAGGACCCAATATCGGGATAAAAAAATGGCATATGTCACTCAGGAATAATGTAGCTTTCTATTGGTGAAAGAATTTTTCAAATCGGTCCAGTAGTTTCGGAGCCTATTCGGTACAAACAAACAAAAAAATCTTTTCCTCTTTATAATATTACTAGCTGTTGCCCGCGGCTTCGCTCCCGTGGACCACCCCACAGGACCCGTTTTCGGGATAAAAAATAGCTTAGGTCACTCAGGAATAATGTAGCTTTCTATTGGTGAAATATTTTTTTAAATCGGTCCAGTAGTTTCGGAGCCTATTCGGTACAAACAAACAAACAACAAAAAAATCTTTCCTCTTTATAATATTAAGTATAGATTAGTATTAGTATAGATCATCACTTAAAGATTGTTTGCATTGCTTTTATTTAATAAGGTTTTTATTGACTCCTGTACAGAATAACTTTTTTTTGCATTTACAACGTCCTGACTCCTGCTCTGAGCCCGAAGTTGTGTGTTTTCTTCATGCTGGGTCTGTTTTCGTCAACCCTGCTGTACTTTACTTCGAAACTTCGAAGGTACTAGGCATTTAGTGGCTATGTGTGGCCATGTCAGAATGTGACTAGTTTTTTACCTCATTAAATAGTTAATTGGTAAAATCGCCGAACTCGCCGCGTTTCTAGCATAGTATCGACCTTTAAGCCTTCATTCAACATAGCAAACATGCGTGCTATCGCAATGCATCTGATTAATTAAATAACATACAAGGAAAACCGGTCGTGAATGTTACGAGTCATCTGTTAATATCTTGTATCATAAAGTGGCAAAAATGTTTGTTTGTTTTGGGAATATGCATAAAAAACATATTGTTATTTGAACAGTTTATCGATAAAAAGACTAAAATAGAATACTAATAGAGAAAACAGAATCAAAATTTATCGAATAACGAAAGAGATATAACAATTTAAAGAAACATGTCTGTCCCTCTCAAAACGCCGTTTTCTATGGCAGCTGTATGGGCGTCGCGGCATCTGACGTCATGTGGCACGTCGGACTTTTCTTTCTAATTCTCAAATTTGACGCTTTCTAACTTCGTCTCTGATCGAGATATTTAAAAAAATATTTGATATTTGTTTGTTAATAAGTATGAATACAAAAAATACATGCATATATGTCAAGAAAAAGAAATCCATAGTTAATTTTTTTAAATTAATTCTAATTTATTTTCTAAACTTCTTTCACTAGAAAGCTAAGCTATTGCTGCTTTTCATAGGTATACTATACTTTTTATCCCGAAAAAAATACCAGTTCCTGTGGCCATGGAAGCGAAGCCACGGGTAAAAGCTAGTGCCGTTAATATTTGTACATTTAATTATTGATTTAATATTTAATAATGTAGGTTCCAATCATGTTCGAGGGCGACTGGCAAGTGATTTGTCATTTCATATATTTGCTGCAATTTGTAACCTAAATTACTGTTCGTGTTATATTGTTGTGTTGTGTTATACTGTTCATATTATAACACCTCTCCAAGGTGTTTTAATTCGTATACTTACTTAAATCAATGTATTTTATCTGTATAAAGATAAACGAGATCTATACTTACACATACACACATGCACACTGTGTTCTGTGTTTCGTTAGGCCCAGTTTTTGATCCGTGGTTAACTCAACCAATGGTAAAATATGCTAACCAATGATTTAAATATCGGTAAAATGCGTATTTGATTAAATGAGATTGACTAACGTCTTGGAGGACCTGGACTATGCGGATGATCCATGCCTGCTCAGTCATACACACGCTGACATGCAAGCGAAACTGAATGACCTGCGCCAGGAGGCTGGGCTCAAAATTAACATCCGGAAGACCCAGGAGATGCGTACAGGTGTGAGGAATTCTTCGCCGATATTAATCGGCACTGAGGTTGTGGAACGCGTCCACAAATTCACGTATCTCGGGAGCGTCGTGTCAGAGACTGGAGGAACTGATGAGGATATCACTTCACGGATCGCCAAAGCGCAAGCTACCTTCGCACGGCTGAGACCTGTGTGGCAATCACGGAAACTGACCCGAAGGGTTAAACTCAAAATCTTCGGGTCCAATGTCAAATCCGTGCTGCTCTACGGGTGCGAAACGTGGAAGGTAATATCCACGCCAAATCCAGGTCTTCATCAACCGATGTCTTCGTCGCATCTTCGGAATTTACTGGCCCGAGATCATCTCTAATGTAGAGCTGCTGGAGAGATGCCACGAGACCCCGATCGACCGCCAGATCAAGCGGCGTAAATGGTGTTGGATTGGTCACACGCTCCGGAGGGATTCCAATCACATTCCTAAACAGGCCTTGGATTGGAATCCTCAAGGAAAAAGGAAGCGAGGCCGTCCCCGTCAAACCTGGCGACGCACCGTTTTGGCTGAAGCGACGAGTGTCGGAATGACGTGGAGCGAGGTGAAGCGCGAAGCTCAAGACCGGTCTCGGTGGAAAACTACTGTGGAAGCCCTCTGCCCCAGCTAGGGGCCATAGGATCTTAAGTCAAGTAAGTCAAAATGCGTATTTTTATCAATTGTTTGCCTCACAAATGGTCAAATAAGTTTGAGAGTTAATTAAATTTGAAACCATTGGCTAGCACATTAAATTTAACCATTGATTGAGTTAACTACGGATCAAAAAATTGGGCCTTGTTAGAAACATTACTGACGAAATGTTAGTGCACTATACACATAGAATTACCTCTGTTTAACCCTTCAGGGAAATAGGCGTGAAAGTATTTAGTTTAGTCATTTTATGGAGCTCAAAATAAAGTGACATTCTTTTGGCAATATAGTGATTGTCGAAAGGTCAAAATGTTTGGGTTTGACCATTACATTTCGGCAGTGCATGCCAATCCGATACATTGATGACATTTCTACAATTAAATTATTTAATAAATCAATCAATACGACAATCGTCAATCGTTATTGCTGATAGATTACTACTTTGTCTAGACCAGGGGTCATCAAATACTTTCATTTGGGGTACGTATCAGAAAAATATAAGAAAGTCGCGATCCGAAAGGTTTCAACTCCGCCTTTACATCGTCACATGTATTTATTAAGTACCAAGATTTTTTTCAAATATTAATGTGAATAATGTCATTTTTTGCCTTGAACTATCCGTACAAAGTTTGGACTACAGTTGGTGCAGGCTAATGTCAGATGTTCATCGTAAGGTTACTCCGAAATTGTATTGTAGGCACTGATTAATTCGAATCGGGCCCGCGGTCCACCGTTTAGTGAACCTTGGTCTAGGAGCTATGGTTACCCATACGCCTACACTTCAGAGGACCTAATAAACCTAATACTTGCAGGTGTGCAGTATGGCTTGCAAGCAGTGGCCAAAATATTTAGAGTTTTTTCCATCGAATCAAAAAGAAGAAAAGGTGCGGCTATGGTTACACTAGGTACTACACTTCACTGTTTCTAAGAAGACTCTAATCGTTTACAAGCTAACACGATACGATCACATTAAATTGTCATCAATTCACTTGTCTCAAGAAATTGCACTTTATATTAATCTACGAGACTACACGTGTCAATTTCAATGACAACGACCAACATACTCTATTCATTTTATAAATTATTTATATATATTAAAGTACGGTTGGTACTTGTCATGTACTTGTGCATCTCTTTATCTGTAACTAGCTGTTCCCCGCGGCTTCGCTCCCGTGGACCACCCCACAGGACCCGTTATCGGACTTAAAAAATAACCTATGTCACTCAGGAATAATGTAGCTTTCTATTGGTGAAAGAATTTTTTAAATCGGTCCAGTAGTTTCGGAACCTATTCGGTACAAACCAACAAAAAAATCTTTCCTCTTTATAATATTGGTATAGATACTAATATCTATTAGCTTATCAGTGGCATAACCTTTAGAATCACTGCGCTACCTATATACTTCAATAACGCATATATCTACATACTTAGGGTTAACGTTTACCTACCTATGTTTTGCTAAGCGTTTACTCTGCTGTAGTACAGAGTCTATTTTATTAACCGACTTGCCAAAAAGTAGGAGGTTCTATGTTCGACTGTATGTTTGTATTTCAGTTCTAGAATTGACTGTTTGCGGTTTCGTAAAACTAAGATGCCGTATTCTTTTATCTTCACTAGAAATTTGTGTTTGTCTATCATCATTGCTATATTGGAAATCTTAAAACAGTCGCAGTTTTTAGCCTCTGGCAAAGCCGCAGATGCAGCTCAGCAGTTTCTTTTAAAGGTTTTTACTACCATTTTAGTAATAAGCGGTTTCTGTCTACAGCGTTTCGATTTCTCTTAATAATTGACCGCATTGGATGGAACTCCTAAAATGGGAGAAATCATTAAGGTGAAAGACTTTCAAATATGGATTTTTATAAGTGTTTATGACCATAATCTGTTGTTCTGCTCATCCGTCTTATGATGTCCTAAATAAAACCAGCTTCGTATTAAATTGTGGTCTTGGCAGTGCATTGGATTTTGTAGAAGTTATTCTTAGTGCTAATAAAATCAGGATAGTAGATAATTTTAGATACTGAGTGCTTCAAGCGTGATGTCTTATAAAAGGCGATTTAATGGTTCCTCTCGACCATAAAATGTTCAGGTTTGCTGGTGTTAATGATAAATGAAAAGCACCTCATGAAATAACCTAATTATGAGTCATCTATTCTATCGTAGTTGTAATCAGTCATCAACGCGGCCTTCATTAGTAAGAAAACATTTATGGGGGATGAGATAAAAAATAAAATAAAACAAACCAAAAACAAAACAATTTATTAAAGAAAATAAACGTAAGAAATAAACCTTCTGTCTGACTAAAAGATGATGATGATACAACATTGTAGACGGAACCATAGATATACTTTAGATGAGACACGGATCAGACGCAAGCCTAGATAAAACAAGGATGTCCAGACCTATATATATTAAATTAGAGAACGCTTGCCAACAGCGTCTCAGTCCTGTCGTAAAGTGATTGCATTTTGTAGACGTAGGTGTGAATACAATAGTGAAATGAGATTATACACAATGCAATGTTACTCTTAGGGCTTCCCTGGACGCCCGCTGTCCTCCCCAACCACACTTGACCCAGTGACACCGATCCACTGATTCTACACAATACAATTATAAAGTCACGTATAGTAAGTAGCTAGAGTACTTGTAAGATATTGTCATACAGATAGCAAGTTATGCGCGTGTGAATTTTCCGCTGTTAACAAGGGAAGTGAAATCGTTGCGCTGTCGTCGGGAAGTAGGCTCGGTAAGCGGATGGAGATTTTGACATAGACTGGGACACCCATAGATATAATAAACGAATTTTGTATATTTCTATGGGCACACCTAACATAATGGGCCTCGTTTATAAAAACTTTTACCCGTTTGATTAGTTTAAGCAGTGATTAGCAAATTCTTAAATTAAATTATCTATGGAGAATTTAAATTTAGAATATGGTTATCAGTATTTAAACTAATTATATTGTTAGATTTTTCTTTAATAAATATGGCTGAAAATTAATGATAGAGATATTCCTTGTGCTAATTAACAGCCGGATATCGTAGTTATTATTCGAGATTCGTGTTCTAAGGCATCTATGTACGATTGGGTTCATAAATACTGAACTAAGTGTAAAACAGAAAAGAATATCCCTTGTTCCTGGCTCCTGTGGGGTGATCACATTACATAATAGCCCGCTAATTATTTTGTCAATGAAACTGGTCTCTGATATCTAGGGTCAATATAGTAAACCTTTACTGTGTAGGTATTATATCGCAGCATGAATAGGTACTGAAGCTGTCGGTTTACACAATGTTTTGTTTTTTTTATGTTTACTCTCATTAAGTTTCTTATCGTTCAATATGATGGATAACTCTTAAGGCATTTCTAACTATCCCTATCTACCCTAATTAATTTAACCTTTGTGTAAAATCTTCTCAATTTCAGCAAAACTGCGCTTGCGCATATTCAGATAAATTTTGTGTATTGACTTCACAGGTAGTAAAACAATGTTAATATATTAATTTTTCATTATATTAGGCCTTTATATATCAATTGATGAATGATTATTAAAATTATTCAGTTTTCAGTAACTCTGTAAACTATAACAGATAACTATGGAGCTAACCGCGCTGGCAACTGGCACTATTGCCAGTTGCCAGCGACTGACAATACTACCACTGCGAGCGACTGTACTAGTAACTCGGTAAGATTACCAAGGCCGCATAAGAATAGTGCACAACTATGAATATGAGAGCGCAACATTGTTTGTAGCTATTTCAACGTAGCTCTAATTATACCGCGGCCAATAGTCCGCTGTAACCGTGTGGGCCACAGCTGACAGCTTTCAAATGCTCCACTCGCTCATATTTGTGCTAGTTGGGCCTGATTTATATCGGCCTTCCCCGCTCCGATCACAATATACTACAGCTATGTTTATATAAACTGCTCGATCGAACAGGTGGATTGATATTGGTTGCATAGTGATGTACACACTGTCTAGGATGCGTCGTTATTTTTTAAAGATATTTTGTCGGCAATTAAAAAGCAACTTTTATATATAGTCTGTGAGTGATTTACTACTTTATTTGCCTATAGTGTCTAAATCTAGAAGTCGAGTATATAACTCGCAAGTCACGCTTACGCCAGAGCTACATGGCGGAAAAATTGTAGGTAAATCCCCACAAGCAAGCGGCTGCAATAGTGCGGCGAGCGACGATAATTATTGCCGAAGGCTACACGAGGGAACACCGCTACAATGGCTTCCTACCATTACGTCTTTGTCAATTTACTGAACTGTATGTACTATAGTTTGTAACTAGAAATTGCTACTGTCTACTGCCACTACGAAATATCATGCAAATAAGAAGATTACTACGTTCATTGTGCTCAGGTTTGGGGGTCTATAATAAAATACAATAAAGAAATAAAACAATAAAAAATCTCGAAGAAAGCTGTAATAAAAAACCACAAAAATAATCCAAATACAACCAAATCAACAATTCGTAACGGAAACACAATCAAATTAACATAAGTGCTTACATAAAATAATACTTAGTATACAAAAATAAAATACGGAATAGGTAAAAGCCAAATTAGACACAATGACTAAAAATTCAATAGATAAAGCGTACAATGAACTCAAGAGGTTTTCTAAAACATAATTTACGAAAATAATTGTAAAGCGTAAGAGATATAAAACTAAACACAATAAAATAGGAAAACATAAATAATTAGGTGCAGCATATTCGAAAATTGTAAAAAAAACGGTTCACTAAAGTTCGTAACAGTTCAGAGAACTGGTGGTTGGTGTTGTCTCGTCAGGAGCGATGCTACACGCTCCGGGGTGTCGTACCAGATAGTGCATTTACAGTGTCAACTTTGCTTTAACGCAAACTTGTAGCGTGCTTTGCAAACGCACTCCTGGCACGAACTCCGGAGCGTAAAAAACTTCGATATCGATATCTGACGAACGAAGGGCAGCACTACACAGTCTATGCACTACGTACGGAACGTCTTTGCCGTTTGTCACTTAGTGTCCCCAAATTACACTAATTGGCACAGGACTATGTTATTTGCAGGTTTTGAAAGCATTGGTTAGTGCTAAGCGATGATAGAGTTAGTAATTGTGGTTTGTATTTGTGTTAGTATATACGCTGTGATTTTGCATGCTCTTTATCAATGTTCGCCATTAGGTTTAACTCGATTCCTTTCTATATTTCTGTGTGCGCAGTGTTTGAAATAGCTTTATATTTAGAGCCCTAGTGTAACACTTATAAACAAGTGATAATACATCCTCGTGTTAGTAATTATCATGCATCTAATTTACACTTATGGCAACTGATTGTTATTCTACGTACAGAGGTGACGCTTCATCATACGATTGACATCGACGGTTAAGGATGCGATGAATGACAAGGCCGTTATTTATAGATACCACACTAGGCAAATGGTGGATAATTAATTAAATATATTACTAATCGAAGGTGTCGATGTTCAAGACGGAATTTCATAAATCGATAACTGAACGAAAGCCACTATAGTGAAATGCTAGCTGTATTTTTTCACGACAAGCAGTCATACAAGTGATAAAAGTTGCAATTTTCTTTTTACGAGCATTTAACTATTCACATGAATGTAAATAAAACAAATGACACGCGCATGCTCAGAATTTTATGTGTATGACCATTAATTTCCGCTGAAAAATGACATTTGTCGAGGTTATGATCTCACTTTCCGCTGGTGTTATTACGTTTGTTCGACAAGACACGAGTCTCTAATGTGGCGAGATCTCCCACGGATTTCGAAAGCTTTGTGTATTTTTAAAATATTCAAAACGAAAGTGTCGAGTGAAAGCGTGATATTTTAATAACGAGTGCTGATAAAGCAGACGTTTTGGAGCTTGTGCGTCGAAATGTTGAGAAAGAATTCTGTACAGTAATGCATTAATTACTTTGGCTGGTACTTAGTGACTGTAATTATATTGCCAGTGTTATAATTAACACACTTTCAGGATGCAAAGCGAGGGAACTGAGCAGACATTGCTGATGCAAAACATTCTCTCTTTACTTAAGAAAGCAAATGTGAAATATTATGTTATTGACGTCAATGATATTTGCAATTCAATCTTGCTCTATCTTTTTAATCTTTACAGAGACATCTAATTCATTTATTTGGCCAATAAAGGATTCATATATGTAACGTATTGAATATAGGCAATATGATTTCGTTTTCCTTTGCTACCATTATCTGACACTACAACAGGAAAATACAGATTTCTGTAAATATACAAATAGATAAGTTCGTGCATCACACGGGCACTTGACTATGCGTTTATCTGATTTTGTTATTTCCTTATTGAAAAACAAGAATTGTTCTGCATTCTAGGAACGACGAATAGGTGAACGAAGTTAATTAATAAGTAAATGATGTATCGAGATCGGTATGATTTTTATTTAGCTGTATGCATTTTGTGCTTTCATTTATATCAACAATTAATTGTTTGTAAAACTCATGCTTGGTATGTTTACTTGTGTTAGAACGCCTTGCCTTGATCTGTCAATTGTTAGAAAAACTGCTCTGCGATTTGGATTAGCATTCTTCGAGTATGGTTACTTCGACAGGCTACATTATACGATTTACATACACCGGCAAATCATGATATATACCATCCATAGCTTTTAAAGTAAGATAAACTTTCACTACCACACGTGTATATGCAGTCACAAACAAAAATCAAAAAGCTGAACTTTAATACTTTGAACTTCGATCTTCGTATTAATTTGTTTAGTCATAAAGTAATATGCAATAATATTAATCAATAGCTACATTAACAAAGCTATTAACAGATGTGTCAGCGGGTATATTGGTATGTACATGCACATACAACTGGCTTCATCAACGCGGTATAGATCAAGGCAATCATTCGTGTTGTGCCTATACGCACACAAATTGTACGGAGTTCGTTTCCATTGAGAAGTACGGAATGACCTTTTAATTGTGTAAATTTTATGTGACTGGCAGTCAATGTACTTTTAGGTCAGGATTCTTTTTTTTTAAATTTGTGTTTTTGGTTATAGTTTTAGACAGTTGTCTTTTAGGCAAAGTGTTGTGTGAGTTCTTATTTTGAAGGGCAGAGTTGTGTGTCAAGCAAATGTAAATTGTTTGCAGTGATATCCGTGCCAAAGATCGTTGGGAAGTGGGTGTAGCGATGCAAGATAAGTTTTCCGTAATGACGTAACGTTGCAATGGAGACGAGACCTTGTGTTACTTGACACGTGTGCCATCTATAATAGCTAGGTTTATTTGTATACGTAATGCAATGAAGTCAGCTGCGAGTGCACTGCAATGCATATTTGTGCGACTGTGCTAATTTATGCATGTGACGTGTAAAGTATAGAATATAATGACTTTGGGCAGTTTTTTTCTTTTTATGTTCTGCGATATATTTATTATAGGTTTTCTATGAGACACTGTGCAGAGATAGAAAATTGTTTTACTTTTACTTTTAAAATGATACGAAATAGGTGTTGTTTTAGCCTCAATTCGACTGTATTTTTCTTGTTTATGAAGCATCTACAGACAGTTGTATTTTGTCCTTTTATTCGGTCATTAAATATGGATACAATCTTGCTGATTGGAAATGATTTTATAAGCCAATGAACTAAAGGCGTTCTCAGTAATTTTACATACAATTTTGCACCAATACCTGCTGTTGATGAATGCAAACGATTGTCCAATAGCCATTAAAACTAGAATCTTAGCCAGGTATGTAATTATATTGAAGTTTTTACGGCGATTCTTGGTATAATGACTGTGATGTCGTTAGGGTGTAGTTTAGCTTGGCACAATGTGAAACAAAGGTGAGCCGGCAACTGGGTCACAGCGGTGGCCTTGCGCTGCGAGAGACCGACCCGGTCCACCATCCGAGGGAGCGCACACTCACGCTTTAATTGTATTAGGTACACGACAGAAACATTACTATGCACCATTTTATAACGTGTCACAATAGTAAACTATTTTTAGGAAACGCGCGCGTATGTTTACGCTAACGCATTTATTTTCATGCATAATGAACTTACACATGTCCGTGTACAAAAATGTTAAGCAGTTTTTAGCTGTTTCCATGCAAAACTTTTATGCATATATGCATTATGTTTTAGGTACTTTACCTACTTCTGGCTTAGAATTGTTTAGTAATAAAATATGCATTTGCATTTGATAAAACCCTAATGAATGGCACAATGGTCATAAATCCCCATGGGTGGTGGGCAAGGTGGGCGGCGAGCGCTCTGAGCGAGCAGTTACACGGGTTTAGTACTAACGCCTCCGCGCAGCACTGCACTCTGACGTCATACCATGCAACCGTCCTGCACTTTGTTACTCACCAACTGATAATACCGTCATCCCTTTATTTATAAACGCTAATTTTATAAGTGCGAAAGAGATGAATGGATGCAAGAGTATCTATCACTTCAACCTATTCACACCTCCTAGGGCTCGCTAGTCGCTACAACCTTTTTCAATTGGAACTATTTAATGAATAAAACATTCGTTGAAATCGTTAGTGTTGCGAGTGAATGTAACATGAATACAAACTCGTTTGCGGCTGGCATTATGTCACGACAATCAATCCGCTTGAAAGTGCACAGATGTAATCGTAAGATCTGCTGAACATGAACGCACTGAGAAAGTAGGACAAATAATTGTTAGGTCTCATGCGCTAGATAAGCTGCATTGTGCAACTGTGCGCGCATGGGACAGATAGATGTGTCCGCTCATTGGCGGCACTATTAATATGTCCTTGAACGCATGGCCGGCAAGGAACCGCATCATATGGCATTTGAAACGCGCCTGATTATTGTATGTTATGAATCGCAAATGAGTGTGGACGTGTTAGAATGCGTATGCAGGCTGTTACTTTTACTGAGGCCGGTGCGCGCCAGGAATGCGCCACTCGAGGAAGCCGCCTCGCTCCAACGAACACTTTCCCTCTCGGCCCGACATCGCATCCGACGGTAATTGCAATTACAAGCATTTTATAATTAATTGCTATCCATAGTCGGAGGGTTTTCGCAACAAGAAACTGGCGTTATGACGTGCCGGTGGCCAGCGTTTGGTTTCTAAATAAAAGCACTTTACAAGCGGGTTGATCGTCAGGGGAACTACCTGGTCTTTGCCAACACTGACGATTCTGAAGTTGTCGATGAATTTACAGAAGATTTTGCTCAATGGGACACTATCTATTCGATGTGTGTGACAGAACAGTTTCTGTTCCTCGGATTTGAGACTTTGTGAAAGATATGCAACAGAACGTACGATTATAGATACAGTTAAGTTTTCATGCACAGCAAAAGCAAAGCGTTCTAATAGAGAAATAAGATAAATGTGAGTGTACAGACATATAAATACATACATTCCGCTTATGTGTATGTTTAAGGTTAGCATGCACAGCGATATGAGTTATTGGATTATGTATGTTGAACACGTGATGTGCACCGTGAGGCAGCACGTGCCGGCCGGGACCGACACATGTATATACAGCGAGGTGCACTCCACTCCGGGCACTGCGAGGTCGTGGCCCCTGTAATTATCTAGTTTAAAATAATCCCGCAGTAGGCGTAGGACTTGCGCAACACAATTCCGACGTTCTAGAAGCGACACTGACACGACACTGGGACACTTCACTGCTGGGCGTGCGGCGGCGGCGCGCGCGCCCGCTCCACTGCGCGGTGCGCCGCGTTCCACTTTTCCTTCCGGCGGAGCGCGCGCGGCGCGAGTTGGCAGCGGCACGCCTTGCATAACCGACGGTTTCGCAAAGCGCTCGGTGCAGCGCGCGGCCCGGCTTGAAATACGCGGCCGCGCTGCCAACGGGGCCGCCAGTTGACGCAACGCTGCCGCGGTACCCGGGCTCCAGCGGCCCCACACCGCCGCCCGCCGGCCGGCTCACCTGCGCCCCTCTCCCCCGCCCCCCACACACACGGCCCTCCATCTGGTTTCTCAGACACCACTTTCGCTCGTATGTGTACTCGCTTTCATCGTCAGCGCATCCACGCTCCACTTTGTCTGGTCCGCTGTCGAGCGCGGAGAACGTATCACGCGATCAGGATAGGCACGTCGAGGAGCGAGGAGCGCGCATCGCATAAGCACAGATAAGAACGCGCGCGCCAGATGCATCAGTAACTAGGCCACCACGCACTCTGCCATCTGTTTGCATGATTGCACTCCATTTAGATTGTGGGATAGTCGATAGGGAAATATGAATTTCTCTTTCCGCGATAATTTATTTAAAAAAAACCGCCTATCGGTTCAAACTAAAGCCCGCAGTATGGTAACGGTAAAGAACTGTTAAGTGTCGCGCGTAAGGCTCGTATGTCGGCTACAATATTGTCGCGAGCGGGCCTCAGCTCCACAAATAGACGTTCCATTTCGACGGCTAACTCACGGCGACACGCGAAAACATTGCAGACACGTTTTATTATTTTATAGCCAGGTTTAATTTGAAAACAACGCTTAATTTACCCCCCCGGGCCAGTCAACTGAACTGAAAATAAAGACGTGGCTAGGGTCAAACCAAACTACTTCTTGTCTAAACTGTTATATCTGGCTAAACTCCGTTTCCCTACAAATGAACAATGTTGAACGGACGCATCTTGTTGGAGCTACCGGCTTTCACAATATCAAATCAGTATAAAGATAGGTAGCGCTCCGTCATCGCAGCGGCCTCGGTCTGCTGTCACTGCTCGCTGCTAGCGGTGGACCAATAAATAATATTTCAGCATTTAGCGGGTTTACGCTTATAGTATGCGCGCCAAGGCCGCATGACTCACTGTAACCGCGAGCTGTGAATCTGACTCAGTGCCACGTGTGCTCAGCTCATGATGGCATGCATCCACTGCACACGATCAGCTGTTGTCCGCGTTTATTCGGAGTTGCCGGTCTAGGTCTACGGTAGGGACGCTACATACTTTTGCGTTCGAAATATTTCTTTCAATGACTTTTTTCGACGATTCGCTATTGACCTTAGAATATCCTTTGGAACGATAAATTGTTGCAAAAAGCCTATTTTTTACTGAACAATTGCGTTTGTTCTCGTCACGGCTAGTTAATCTAGTCGGGGAAAAACAACGCGTACAATCGAACATAGTTTTCTTAGATTTTCTTTGTTTGTTCACTAATAGACGGTTCAATTATTTTGAACCGAAGACCATTCAGAAATGTCATTTCGACAGCAACTGATTTATATTTCGTTTCAAAAATACACTAATCCCACTGGTTTGCTCTATTTCTCAAGAATGACATCTCGCACACTGCCAGGTGACAGTTAAAGCCGGGACCTATTTCAAAATCCGAATACGAGAAAAAAAAAGAACATCAACGTTGCGGAATTTTTCGATTAACCTAAGCTGTATAGGAACAAAAATATATACTTAAACCTGCAGTTTTACGACCATCATCTGCCTAGCCTTTTCCCCAACTATATTGGGGTCGGCTTCCAGTCTTACCGGATTCAGCTAAGTACCAGTGTTTTACTTGGAGCGACTGCCTATCTGACCTCCACAACCCAGTAACTGGGTAACACGGTACCCCTTGGCAAGACTGGTGTCAGATCTCAAGCTTCTGACTACCCGTAACGACTGTCAAAGATCTTCAAATGACAGCCGGGACCAATGGCTTAACGTGCTTTCCGAGGCACGGAGGAAACTCGGTATATTGAAATGGTCACCCATCCACGGACCGACCTCGTCAAGCGTTGCTTAACTTTGATGATCGACCCGTGCGGCTGTAATTATTTAGCCACGAGCTCCTCCCTGCAGTTTTACGACCATGACTAACGTAAATGTTTTCGCTTACATAATGTTGCCATGTGTCTACACTATATGAATTTGGCTCTGTATCAGAACTAAATTGTTAATTAATCAGGCTGTGATGCCTGACCTACAATCCCTAGGTGCTATCATTTATTCGGAAGGGAAGGGGAGATACAGAGATGTATTTTCGGCCTCCTGGGCTCGAAGATTACCGTGTGTCATCCTGTTCTCACGTTCAGTTTACGATCGGTTTTCTTTAACACGCTGAACGTGAAACTATTTACATTTTCTTCGAAAATAAACTCTTTAACGTTGCTATTGGATACTTAACAAGACAGTTAACGAACTTTAGTATTTCTGTAAAGTTTGGGTGTTTTTGTTACTCAATCACATCAGAACCGCTGAACGGATCTGAATGAAATTTGGCACAGATATAGATTATATTCTGGAATAGCATATAGGCTTCTTTTTATCCCGGTATAATTTTCCGTTGGGATGATAAAACACTTTTCACGCGGGCGAAGCCATTTGCAGAAGCTAATTATCTATACAATTTTTTTGGTTTGTTTGTTTGTACCGAATAGGCTCCGGGATTACTGCACCGATTTTGAAAATTCTTTCATCTTTAGAAAGCGACATTATTCCTGAGTGACATAGGCTATTTTTTTATTCCTAAAACGGGTCCTGTGGGGTGGTCCACGGGAGCGAAGCCGCGGGGAACAGCTAGTTTATAAATAAAATTGTTGTAACTGTTTACTTATATCTGATAGATATCAGTATGTTTCAATTTCCTTTGCTAGTTGTATCAGTATGGAACTATTGCGACAGCTTGTCTAATATTATAGTAGTTTACGTTAGTTAACAGTCATAATTTAAGGTTCGAATTACGAAATGATTGCAAATACAGCACAAACTAAAAGCGACTATTAAAGAACATTGCAGGCAAAGAAACCGATGCAATTTAGCAGTCGAAGTATTGAATGGGTACTAATGAATATCATATTAACTACTAGCGACCTGCCCCGGCTTCGCCCGTGACAACTTGTAAACAAAAGCTTTCCAAGATTTTCACTCTTTCTATTGGTGAAAACCGCATGAAAATCCGTTTAGTCGTTTTTGAGTTTATCGCGAACAGTCGCGATAGTGATTAGTAGAAATAGACCATTTAGACGGGAAAGCCGACTATCCAGTAAAATTCATAGTCGGCTAGCAGCCGGCGATTAGTTTTAATAAGCTAATAGGAAATAAATGGAATAGTACCGCAAGTACTTGCTAAACCGTTTTATATTCTAATCCGCTTTACAAGTGCGTGCTATCAAACTATTAAAAACGAAAATAACAAAGGACTTGTTTGAAAAGCCATCCAACTAAATGTTGGCGACTACTTGGTAGAATAGATGGTCATTTGCCGACTAGTCGGCTATTTGAGCTCCGACTAGTCGTCGGCCAAGTCCATAATCAGCCCATTTCTAACTAATCGTTGATATAATTATGTATGTATTGGCAATATCGATTATTTCCTGTTCATGCGCGCACGGGCTGAAGAGGGGGAGGTGAAGAGGGCGGGGGCGGTTGAAGCTCTGGCATACCGCCCAAGGACGTATTCTAGGCTCCCTAGGAACGGTCAGGGTCAGGCCACATTAGCCAGGGCCAAGTGTTTCAAGGGCATGCGCTAGTGACATTATTACTAAGTAATATCTAGTCTAAATACACGATGTCGATCGATACTAAGTTTTTATTATTGGTTCTTATTAGGTTTTTGCGTGTGGTATAGAAATTAGACTTTAAAGAAACTATGTTAGTCTAGAAACATACAATTTACAGATTAAATGTTCGTTGTTGTTGTTAGCATACTTTTTTTTAAATTTAACCTTCTAACAAACACAACAGAATTTCATGCCATTGAAACTCATCAAACAGTTAAAAAATACTAATTGAACGATCTAAAAATAGCCGTAGATGGCCCTACAAAATTCGTTATCCTATATGAAACATGATTGTGATATTAACAGCTATTATGCATCATTAGCGGTACTCTATGATGCAACGGCTTTTCAATTTTTGGTTTGTTTTTTATAAAGGCCGCGTAGAGGCTCTACGCCTGCTACGGCGTAGCAAGGAAGCGAGCGCGTAGCAAGGAAGCGTAGCCCGTAGCCCCTTTTACTTTTCGTAGACTTTAGGGTGCAGTGTAGAACTGTAGATTGACCATGTTTGTTATTGATTTTCTTTGGAGTTGAAGAACCTATTTTTTTTAGATTTTGTGTTTAATTAATAGAAATCTTGTTAATAACATTTTCTAAACAGATTTTTTCTTCGAGCTTCCTATGCAACGTAATGAAGATAATCAATATCATAAACAATTACAACCGAACTCCTATCGCGTTCACTTTCAACGAACTTGCGAAAAAGAAACATCACTAAAAAAGGTACTAATGACATTGCGTGTATCGCCGACGCGTATCGTGAATTACAATGGCCGGGCGATCACCGATGTTACGACATGCTTTAGAAAGTCGAGCCACGGTCAACGGTCCCGCGGGCGAAAGTTAGCGCGCGCGTGTGTGCGAGCCTTTACATGTGTAGCGCGCGCGTGTGTGACTGCCTTTACGCACGTTTCTCAATCGCAGAGATGGAGACTACCACGAAAACGCGAAACTTTTGGATACAGGTTTATCATTTTTAGTGCGACTGTGCGAGTTGTCGAAACCGCCTCTCTATCGCGTTAGTGAAAGATGTGACGTGTTCGTGTGGTAGCGATGGATCGTGCGAGCGATAGCGATGAAAGTGATAGTACTGTCAGTCAAACTTTTATTATGTATTTTTTATGACAACAGATTCATGCGATAAAAAGTAGTAGAAGACACACGAAAAAAATAATTTGCAAACTAGTCAAGTAATCAAAGCATCAAAGCTAACAAACACGAGCGCATTACATTTGAAAAAGATATTTTAGAATTCCAATTATTAAAATCAATTTACAAATTAGGTCAAATTGATATTTGAACAAGGTAAAGCGGAAACATGCTATATTACACTACAACATTAATATGTAACTGATAACATAGTTAAATACAATTTGAAACAAAAACAAACCGAGTCCCCGATTCCCTTGGAAACATCACTCGACACGTTAGAGATAGATAATGTTTATATAATGAACTAGTAGATATGTAATTAATGAACGAAGATCACCTTGGGGTACCACTGATAGCACTAGTCTATGTCACTGGGTGGAATAAGTACTGACGGGGCTGAGGAGGTTCGGAAAGGCGCGCTCCTGGTTTCATAAGTACCGTCGAGGTCCCGGATGCACCTGCGCTGTAGCACCGTGAGTTATTGCATTAGCCCCCGCGCAACGCCCACCGCTCCCGACCTCGCTTTTACCCCCCTGTCCGTTTTCCCCCCTCAGCCTTCCACTTTCCCCCCAGGGCGACCTTCGCGCCTGCATCCCTGGCCAAATGCCAGCCGTGCATATCTCGAGCTGACAGTCATTCCCGACATCCTAAATATGTTGGAAACTATGATAGGACGACTGTCAGCTCAGTCAAAGGACACTGCCTTGATCTGTGATCTAATGCTTCACTTATAGATATTGTGATTGAGTTAAATGTATAAGTTAGTATGTACGCACACAAGAACTTGAACATGATGAATATGAATATTTAAACAGAATATTGATTGGATATAAAAGTAATTCTAAACAAATGCCACAAATGAGTGGTGGGAGCGGTCGAGCTAACATAAACAATATAACATATCTAAATAGAGCCCGTTGATCTAAATCTCTCGTATGAGTTACTTATATCGCTGATAAATCCACAGATCCTTACTAACTGACCTATATTCCAACAGCACAGTTACAACGTACAACATAATACATTACCACATTGTACAACAATGATACGTAGTTCTTATCAGTAATCTGTTATCGCACACTAGTTAAACCCAATTTTGACACGTGACAAACATCAAAAATTATTACGAAGACTGGTTTAGTGCAATAGCCTGCTATAACGGAATGTGAACGGTGAAAGTATACGCGTCCGCTACCGAGAAAAAGAGTTTTCGACGCGGTTTCACCTTGCGAGAGCGCGGCCAGTGCAACAGGTGTAGGCAGACGCACGAGACCACTTCGAGGTAAATATTGAACGCACAATGTAAATGAAGCCGATTTATTTAATGACGGAGCACAGTGGTGTATGCCGATGCAAGTGGGAGCGAGGCGCGCGCGCTGGCGGAGGCGCGGCGAGCGACTGCGGCGGACCAGCTGCACCGAAATAACTGCTCAGTGCAGCCGGGCGGCTCGATGCAAGCCTCCTCCGCGACCCCCCACTACCCCCTGCGGCACCCCCCCCCGCCTCGCGCACCCACCCGAGGTCTCACCCCCCGTTCACGGCTGCATGTCGCCATGACAATGCTAGAGGAGAGCTGCAGCCCTCCGATCGATCCAGCTGTTGCTTCTTCACCAAGCGGCCCTGAACTTGAAACTGGTGTGGGGAGATGCTGGTTGAAATATGTAATATAATGCAATGTACAAGGAAGAAGGAAAACCACAGTATAGTTACTGTTAGTGTTATGAGGAAGTAAATAACACAGCAGATTGATAACCGTTGATTGACCACCTAGTAATTTATTGGTCGGAGAATCTTCCAGAGGAATGTGGGGCGAACTTAAATTGCTATAATTATAATTTAATTAAGATATGTTCAGCCTACACTCCACTATATGATCACTAAGTAATTGGAGGACAAAGTCAGCTCGGAGTACTTCAAGGTTTAACAATACATATGGCGCACGCTGGTGTCAAGGCTGGGCCAGTCCAGGTCTATGCAGCGCTGTTTGGCTGGCTGCCAAGGTCTTGCCTGCTATTTTATTCTCCAGTTGTAGTTTCTTATTAATTTTGCTCATAAACGTCATAATTATATATGCTTTTATGTGTTCTAGTGGGAGTCTTACCGCATGTTAGTCACAATTTGTACATGAATGAAAGATTAGATAATCGGAAGTAAGTTTATGATATAAAGAAGTTTCGAGACATGTTAAGTCCATATTATTGTGCACTATATAATACTCCCTTTAAAAATACAAACTCTTTCCTATTTTCAGTCAATCTTCTTGGACTTTACCATTAGCTGGCAAACAAAAGGAAGTCCAAATGGACAGTCCCGTTGCTCTCTCGACCTTGCAGCACTTCACTTCACTGTTCAATAATATTTCTGCGTAAGATTACAATAAGTCATAGATCAATGTGAGCATTATTACGACACTATCAGTCTGCCCTTGCCCGCTATACGCGTGTTTGTGCAATGTAGGGATGTGCCAGAGGCAGTTGGCATGCCTCTTGGCTTTGATCAGCCACTCCTCAGCCAACGATATTTAGACACGAAGACGCCAAGACGTTATCTTATTAAGGTAATGTGATGTGTGCTAAATAATTGTAATTTATAAGATTACACGCGACAATTTATTGACGACGAGTGTTATTTATGTGATTATGTGGTCTGGCTCATCTAAGACCTTTCGTTTCCATTACATTAAATTGTCAGAGATGAAAACCCAGCCTGATAATACCAGGCTTTTACTGACCCACTGCAGGGCAAAAGCCTCTTCTCAAATAGAGAAGGCACGCGCATTGATCACCACGCTTTCTTAAGGATACACTAGTCGACGGCACGAACTATTTTGTGCGCGAGGTTAAAATGCATTTTATATCAACCGACAACTCGTGCGGAAGAGGTAGATGCTGTGATGAGCAGTAGGATGCTAGTTCGCGTACGAATACACACTTGCAAATTTGTAGCGAAATGGATAATGATTTAGGACGAAACCGAGCGCGCGAAAGTTTATTAACAGACCTTTGGCAGTCTAGATATTATGAAAAAACGACTAAATCTATCTGTTCAAAATAAAATTATTTGCATTGTTGAACTACTAATGTATCCCTGTATGGAGGCCGTTTTGCAATTTTCCGTTTTCTTATGGTATTTATTCGCGCCCAAAAAATGCGTTAAAATTAGTGTCGAAATGTGGAACTTTCGACGCTCATAACTTTCAAAATATTTTATTTTTTAACTTTTTTGCTTCCATACAGGGCTAGATAATGATGAGACAAATTGATATCACTTTTTATTTTGAGTGTACATCGTCAAACAGTGGAATAATCCCTAGACTACGTTTGTATGGAAGCATTTTCGACTAGTGTAACCTTAAGACGGCTTGGCGACATCAAACTTATATCAACTATATTACTCCCGATGTTTCCTGCACCCTTGTCAGCGATTTCCGAGATAAACTAAGAAAGTACGAGGTCATAGCGACTGGGCCACCAAGATCCAGCATAATAGCAAACAAATTTAAACATCTGCCAAAGTACTTCAAAGTCGAGAGTCTCAACTGTCCAATATGGCTGGTACATTGCAAGCTACCTATATAAATCATATTTCATAAAAGCCTTCAAACATCCGGGCGAGGCCTGGCTGTAGCTCTATATAGATCCGCCTACGTTCTAGATACAGACCTCAACAGATTCTGGGAAACCTAGCTTCTGCCCGATCCCCTGTGTATTGATCGCCCGTGATGTCCGCGCATAAATCAGTGAGGTAACTGTGTGTTCAGTTTTGATGTGTGTTTGTAGGTGTGTTCTCGGGCTTTTGAAGGCCCGTGTATGCTTTTAGGAGCTTTGCTGATGGATGTGCCTGTTCATTTGGGAGATAATTTAGGGGTGCGAATCCAAATTCTTGCAACGCTCATTTTCCTTGTAGATTTGGTTAATTGTATTGATCATAGGACTTAGAAAAGATCCAGAATAAAGCAATTTATGGCGTGAATAAGTGTGCACTTTTCTTTTAGTTTTTAAAGTACAGATAGTACTTTAAAAAATCAAAAATGCACCAATTCATGTTCTAGAGTTTTCGAAGAACGAATGTGTATGTTTTTTTAGGAGTTTTGAACACGGATTCGACGGCAAAAAATATCTTTGATCAAGAGTTGCAAGTTTGTATTCTTGCGAATATTTTTCCCTTTTGAGATTTGTATTAGTATACCCACCATGGGGCTTCGTAAATGGCGCATAAAAATGCACTTTACGTCGTAAATATCCTGTTTAGAAAGCACTGTGGTCGCATTGCGCAGCATTGCGTGTGAGTCGGTGCGTTGTGACTTGTGGTCAGTTTTGCTTTCAGCAAGTGTATTTCTACCTTTCATTAACGTAACAATCTAATTACATTTTCTTCATGAAAATGTCACTCCTAAGAGTCAATGAAAGTACATCGTCAAATGTATAAAAAACCGGCCAAGTGTGTGTGTCGGGCCTCGCGCAGTAATAGGGTTCCGTAGTTGCATAATTATGCGGACTAAGAAGAGAATTTTTGTTGTTACATGAACCTTAAAACAGTTTCAGCGACTCACAAACGACTAAAAACGGGCCCGGATAGGACGATGGTAACTGAAGAATAAAATCCACCTTCGCAAGTTAAGTTAGAAAAAATATTATCTATTTGAGTACCACCACGGGTAGAGGCAAAAGATTTATAACCAGGCTACTTAATAATTTGTATTGCCGTTACGGAGATAGTCTTCGTTAAAATCGCCAAATATTTTAGTATGAGTATTTTCAAACAACTTACTCAACTACTAAAAAGTAAAATCAAATTATTAAATGATAGGAACAAACAACCAACGTAAATAAGCTTCAATAAATAAAATTTATATGAAGGACGTCAATTGCGAAAGGAGCCTATACGAGAACGCGTTAGAGCCACGGGGAATGGTATGATTCGGTCCTGGATCCTCGCTCGTACGCTTCTTGTTTCTTTCTCATTCGGAATTTGAAAAATAATGTATTCACTATTTCTACTCGAAAGTTCTTCGCTACTCAATCAATTAGTGATGTAGTCGAGTCGGATTTTGGATTTATAGATGGATATCGACAAAAGAAAATAAGTACATAATTTCAAATTGATTTTATGTATAAAAAAATATATAAACCTTCAAATAAAAAAATAAAAATAATATATTTTTTTAGTATTAATAAATCGGGTATCTATCGATATCGATAATGTAATTAAAAATACAATGTGTTATACTGCACTGATGTGTGACCTTGGCTCAACCAAGGTCACACATACCTACCTATAACACGAATGGCAACCACACCATACGGCAAACGCAATTAAGTTTATAATTGCGACCACTGAGAATAACGCCATCTATGGTCAGGTAGCGGAATTTGCTTGGCAACCGAATCTAGTTTGACTTTAGATTACAAAACGTCGAAAATACTTCTGCACTAACACAAATAGACTTCCAGGTTCATAAGCATATATTTACTATCTGTTTTACACAACTAACAACGTTATTTAAGTAATTTTTCAATGGCATTTGTACAACCTTTTATTCGTTCCAAGTAAATTTTGTAAGTCGGTCGACTATTACTCGTTAACTTGTAAGGCCTACTTAGCTGTGATAGTTTTCCTATTAATTTCGTTATATATACTACTGATTTTTTCCTCATAACCAAAGGCAACCATTTCACTGGCAGGGGGGGGGGGGGGAGGGTTGCAAATTTGCAATTTAAAGCTTAATTTTACGTAAACGGATCTCTGCGATCGGAAACAATACATCCCCACTTTACGTCTATAGGAGGCAACCCACCAAAAAAAAATGATTACCTTATTTGTTTTACCACTGTGTCAGAATTCTTAAAAACAAAACAAATTACAGCTTTCTAGTACTAAGAGTCTCTGAGCTAAGCTGCGGACGGACAGACATAGCGAAACTATAAGTGTTCCTTCTTGACTTCGGAACCCTAAAAACCGCACATGAAATCATTAATTGATTTGAAGATGGTTTTATATTGTAGGTATAGTAGTAGAGACGTGCGGCCAACTATGGACTTGCTTGACTAGCCAAATAGTCGGGTCTCAAATGGCTGACTAGTCACTAGTCTATAAATGTAGCCGAAAAGTCGGCTTGCGCGATTATTCGGCAACTATAGTCATTTCATCTATGGTAATCAATTTTAAACAAGTTGGTTATTAGGGATAAAAGATAAAGCATATTATTGCCTGTAATACCTACCCAGCTAATTGTCTCCGTGTTTCGGAAATGAATACCAAATATCTTTTCTCTTATTGGCAAATTTTGAAAACCATTCAGGCTAAGACGTCCTAAATACGAGCAAATATCTGCGGCAAAGGACTAGACCATAAGCCAAAACGTATAAAACGGCATAAACCGAACAA
Source organism: Orthosia incerta (assembly GCA_948252205.1). Taxonomy (NCBI): domain Eukaryota; kingdom Metazoa; phylum Arthropoda; class Insecta; order Lepidoptera; family Noctuidae; genus Orthosia; species Orthosia incerta. The sequence goes on from OX411747.1 coordinate 13,705,359, forward strand.
AATGTATAGAAAAGCAATTAGTATTGAATGACCCAACCGCACCACCTACGTATAAATCCTCGCTGCTACAACGCCCAAGGCTCGAACCCGCGCGGTCCTGGATGCGCCCACTCATCTCCCCTTTCACCCACACTTCACCCCCATTGCACCCTCCGACGCAGACTCCGCAGCCCACGTCCTTCGCAGAGCTCAGATTCCCGGCAACCTAGCCTCCCACGCTCTGTACCTATATCTATCGTTAGTACGTTTTTATGTGTGGAGGGAAAATGAGAGCGTTAAATGTCATTGCAGAACGTTATGAAATTTTCTGAAACGAGAGATTTTTTGTCCAGGCGAAAAGTACTTACGTAGGTAAAAAGGTTGCATGAAAACTTTCTTATTTCCCTTTCTGGCTGCATACAACAAACTCCGCCTTACAAAGAACGTCGTTCGTTTTGGAGCTGGGCTACTAAACTTTTGATGTTTCATGGTTCTTTGATCTTAAAACATGACGGTTTCGTGACAACGGTTTGGGGCAGATATTATGTACGGTGTGAATTTGTACTAGGAAACTATAGGATAAATATTATTTATTTATTTTAAAAAATACGTTGCCCCACACTAGGAATTTCTCCTGTATCGTGGGTGCGTTTACAAACATATAAACTCACATAAACAAACACCCAGAGCCGCGGAACAACTATTTGTAGATCATACAAATATTTGTTCCGTGCGGGAATCGAACCCGCGACACGCAGCGCAGCAGTCAATCGCTCAACCACAGCGCCAACCGAAAAAAAAAAAAAAAAACAATTGTCGTGATTATTGAATATCTTCACTAGGCAGACTTTTCAAAAAGACTATGGGTAATCATTTTTTTTAAACATAAACTACTACTTCTACTTAACTTCTACTGCTACTTTATTTTTTTTAACAATAAAATTTCGTCTTGAAGATGTTTAAAAAACTGCACAGCATGATGTTCTTTTTATTTACGTCTTTTTAGTTTGCTTCTTAAGCAGTTGGGTTTTTAGATTTTTTTAATAAACTTTTTTTTAAGGTTTTTTTTTTACGAAAACCGATTTCTCCTTATCGCTTGCAAGCGCTCATAAGCATACTGATACGTGTATTAATTGCGCGCTAGCGAAATAATGATTTGTCACAACAAAAATAAAAGCAATTTTCGAGCATTTTTGCACAATTTTTCTAGTTGTTTATACAGAATGCGTATACGAGGGTTTTGTAATAGGTTTTATCACCATGCCTGGCTTTCAAAGGATGTTGTTCTAGGCTACTGAGAGACTACGAGTCAGAGGAATCTTTATCGTGCTCAAGAAACATGATGGTTTTGTGAGAGCTACTCTCTAAACGGCTTGAGGCAGATTTGTACGCGTGGAAGTGTACTAAAAAGCCACGATATATTGCGATGACAACTTAAGTAGTCTTAGTTTATTAATTAACAAATTTAAATTTGTTTTTGTAAAAGTCATGTGTAACTTTTTTGCTGTGCAATGAAGTATATTCTATTCTATCAGCGCTGGCATGGCACTAGGCAGGACCATGTTGTTCTATCAAAACCTCATTAAATAATCAAAAACTTACACGAAAAAAACACATACAAGAAGTCGAACATAGAACCTCCTCTTTTTTCGAAAGTCGGTTAAAAATAGCATTGTCATTCAACGTGGCGGTGCTGCCAGATTTCTGGGCGCGTTTCCGTATGGCAGCGATGCGGATTAGTACTTCGATGCCCAAATGACTTTAATTTTATTAAGATTTCTTCCGCTTTGTGTTTGTGTGTCATCATCATCATCATCAACGGCTGTTAAAATACAAAAGGCGGCAAAAGGCTTTTTAATATGCCCACTGCTGGGACACAACCCTCCTCTCTGTGAGAGAGAGCATGGGCTTTCATCCATCACGCGGGCCTAGTGCGGATTGGTGGATGTCACATGTCTTGGAAGTTTTAGCTCTAGGATATGCCGGTTTCCTCATGAAGTTTTCCTTCACCGTTTCTAGAGCAGTGGTGATGAAATAATTTACCCAAAATAAAGCGCCTACCTGGGTTCGAACCTACGAAATTTAAGTCGGGGTCGTTACCGCTGGGCCACCATTGCCCTAGCTCATGTTTGTGTATACTTTTGTATAATAACTAATTATATATCGACCAGTGGACTATATAGATCCGTAAACACAGCATCCAACTAAGTAATTGAATCTCAATTCGCGGAAACAATCCCGAGCACGGGCGAGGCCTCGTCGGGTGGTTACAGGGGATGCAATGGGTGCACCACCCCTGTTTCCTTGATCAAACCGCCGAAAGGGAGAGGCCGCGGGGCGTTGGCAGGGGAGCAGGGGAGCTGTGTTCAGTGCAACACCACTGCCACCCCGCGCTACGTCCTTCAAATGAACCTGAACAGTTCCTAGAAGTCTGGGCTCCTCTCATTCGCTCGTATCGATCTGTTTTGCTGTTGAGCCCGGGAGATGTACTGCGTAGTTGTTATGCAATGATTTAGGTTATAACGTTCTTTGTCTTTAATATTGTGTCGTATTTACATAAAATTACTGATGCTTGTATTATTTTTACTACACCAAACTCTCACCTATAACAAAACATACCTACTAGAAACTCATACTGATGGCTACCGGCTATTTTAGTGGACGATTTTTTTATCGAAAGAGTCAATCATAGATTCAAGTTAGTTAATGGACCTGTTCGTTTCAAACACTGACTAGATTTACTTTGTCCAAGATAAAGTAAGGGTGGCATAAAATCACATTGACATTTGAAATAATCAAAAGCTTTGGTTAACGAGGCTGTTCACACGGTTCTATAAGAAACAGGTTTTAGGTGTCGAAGTATTCAAGACTCCAAACCCTTAAACAAGATATCGTTTGGGAGAAACGATATCTTTAACTCCACCTTGAAGGACAACCATACCGTTATGGAGAGAACATTTACGACTTGTATCAATGCAATATAAACAATATCGATAATATAATATCAAGGCTATACAGGTAGCTATTGAAATGGTTGTTTTTTTAAACGGGTCTCTTTGGACTGTGATAACTAACTATTAAGGCGCAAATACCCCTGAGTAGCTGATTTTAAAATGGGAACCTCGTCTAAACGGCATCAAGTCATATTTTTTTGGAAAAACATATATCTTACATTAGACCATGTTCTTATAATTTGATCTAAGAACATTTTGAGTTTTATTCGTATAGCATAGTGTAATTAATTTGTATAGTTATGTCTAAAACGGACAAAAACACGACAACCGCACCAAAACCGCTGGGCGAATTTTAATGAAATCGACAACATTACAAAGACAATTTAATTATCTACATTTTGATCTGAGGCTTTTTTTTTTAGTCATAGAATAAAAGGAAAATACAAAAAAATACTACATTTTGGTTCGCGCGGGTGTGAAACGAGTGCGCGTTTTGTTTCCTCAAGTTAGTTGGCGTTAGTCGTTGTCTTAAGGCGTATATTATATTCCCCAATTTTAACGCGGTACTGGCGAATGCACCCGCTCGGTGCCTGTATATCAACATAGGAGCTCTTGTTGGACTGTTTTGTTTGCAAAGTAATTTTTGATTTATATATCCTATGCAGGTTAGGCTGGGGAGCTGCGGGAGTCCGGTGGATGATAAACGCAGTGTGGCGACGACGCTTGGGGTAGGCCTATGGCCAGCAGTGGACGTCTGAAATGATGATGTAGGTTAGGAAGAAATTCTAACCGTATTTTTTCTGTGTAAAATTACTTTTACACAACCAAGTCGTTTTGGAGGAGTATGCAAAAGATGCTAAAAAATATCGTGCTGTTAATTTTTTTTTAAGCTTATTATCAGTCATACGAAAAAACCATATTTCACAAAAAATTTACACGAATCAAAGATAAATAAAAAAAATTTTTTTTTCAAACCTGAACGGTTAGAGTATGCTTTAGAGAGTAACCGTTTTACGGCACCAAAGCGGAGAAAGGGCCTTAAAGGCATGTTATTTCTTTAAAATATAATATATTGAAAACAAAACCCTGAACCCTGACTAACCTGAAAAACAAATTAATAAGTGTTGTTTGTTATTTAAAGGAGCAAATCTGCTCTATGGGTAATATATTCATAGAACAATTTCTGTCGTCGCATTGTCGTGTCACTAACGTCTGTGGCTGCCTTAAATCCGTTTCCTTTTTTCATTAACATTGTTTCCGACATAATCCTCTGCTATAACCATAAAACTTTTTCTCTCTATTTGTTTTAGTAACGCGAGTGATGCACCGTAAAATGTATCCGAAGTCATTCATTACTTTTATGGCTGGCAATACCCACATCAGCGTGAACAATCTAGTTTACGTTGTATGAAGGAAAAACAATGAAATATCGTTCAGCGAACACATTGACAATGAGTAAATTATCATGAGTTATTATTATTGCTCATTTTACTTTCAAAGCGTACGTATTTCTTCCTTTTAGGGTTCCGTACCCAAAGGGTATAAACGGGACCCTATTACTAAGACTCCACTGTCCGTCTGTCTGTCACCAGGCGGCTGTATGTATCTCATGAACCGTGATAGCTTGACAGCTGACATTTTCACAGATGATGTACTTCTGTTGCCGCTATAAGAAATAAATACAAAAAACAGAATAAAGTAAATATTTAAGTGGGGCTCCCATACAACAAACGAGTTTTTTTTGCCGTTTTTGCGATAATGGTACGGAACCCTTCGTGCGCGAGCCGACTAGCACTTGGCCGGTTTTTTTTAAGTAATTTTGCGTTTCATTGATAGTTCTGATGCAAATTGTGTTTTTTTTTCAGTTCCATATTTAAATTAATATTAGATAAGCTTGAAAAAATAGCAGCTTGTTTAGAACAAGCTAAGATATTAATTTAACTTTGTTTAATTAACGGTTTTTCACACGCTTGCTGTTTGCCACAAACAGGGCGAACAGCAAACACGCGCCGAACACTGACCTCAAACACGGCATCCACACGCTTGGCAAACATACTAGTCTATTCCGGATTGGCAAAATGGCGGACGACGAGCTTGTTGTGGCAGCGATTACTTTCGGGTTAAACTCCTTTTTTCGTTACAATTTAGCTTATGATAAACAAAATGTCACAATTCGTAAATTTGACCACCACTATTAACTCCGTCCGCCGCCCGCAAGCTCGCGCGTACTACTAAACTGAACAAGCGTGTGGATACATCGCAAACACGTTTGTCGAACACCCTTTGATTTGTGCATAAAAACCGACGCCAATGCCGAACACGGGCGAACACAAACAAAAACAGACGAACACAATCAAACACCCATCCACACGTTCGTGTTTGTTGTCTGTTGTATGCTGTTCGCCATTGTTCGCCAAGCGTGTGGAGGCGGCATTAAATCGCGTTACTATAAGTGGTTTCGTATTGAAAAGTTAGCGAAAATAACAGTTTACCAAGTCAAACTGTCCGTAAATTCAAATCACTACTGTCATTCTTTGACAGTTGCTAATAATGGCTATCACACGGCAAATTGACGTAGTGTGTCAATTTGATAAGCTGTTAATTTCCCAGAAAGAACATACATACAGAAACATATATTAAGGTAAAGTGTAAGTCCGTGCAATCTCATAAAAATTAAACAGGTATACTGCGAGAAGTTTCACGTCAAGTGAAGCCATTAATAAAAGTCGCCGTTTTCGTAAAGTGCCAGTCACCTGCGAGTGAAGCCGTCGCATAAACTGGTTTATGTAACGAGAAAGGTACATGAATCGCCATGCAGATGACGAGAAAATAAATGATCTTGCACGTACCTACTTAACTTGAAAAAATATAAGTGGATTTATCAATTTCAAATCTTTAGGTAGGCGAGTATTTTTAATGTCATCAGATTTTTTACTTTGCGAACATTGTAAGTTTGTAATAAAACATGCGAGGTATAAATCTTGTTATATTATAAACAGATAATTTCAAATACAATGAATACCGACCAAATTCACAATATATCCGTGCCTTATCGAGAAGAAAGAGTTAACAATCGCACGCGTTTTATTATAAACTAACAGTGTTTGCAAAGATACGGTGAAATAAATATAATTGTGAAAATTAAAAAAAAAAAACAGAAATGCTATCTACAAAACACATCTAAACACAATCAGCAGCTTTTTCATTTTCCGTCATTACAAACATATATAAAAATAATTTACAGTTAAAACAATTACACATAACTACCTCAATAATAAACCAATAAAACAACAGCAATTAACACGGCACATGAGTATAATAATTTGTTTTTAAAAACATTCGAAGCATTATCAGACAACTTTCCCTCACGCTATTGAGCGACACGTATCGTGAGTTTGTGACGTCATGTCGTTGACTTGCGCGTACGCACATCTGTTGAATATCATCACTATTCCCGCTGATCGTGGTTTAAATACATGTCAATCGAGTGAATTCAATTTAAGTTTATATAATACAGGGTGGACTTTTGAGACGAGGCAGAAAGGGCGGGTTGTAGCTACGGAAAAACGTTCACTGTTTTTAACTTCGGGGAAATACATAACAGCATTTACGAATTTTGGAAAATTCATATTGGTAGTCAGCAAGGTACTGGGCAATTTAATTTACACAATTTTTTTTGATGTCTGTAGATCCTGTTTCTAATAGGGATCAACCAGACCAACTGAGGTTACTAAAAAAAACACAAATCGTTAAAAAGTTGAAAGCGTCAATTCAAACTAGTTCTTGACTTTTTTACATTTTATTTCTTTGGAAATGGGAGCCGCATCTAAACAGTCACCCTTTATGTGCTCGACCGCATACTGACCGCGAGGTATAGTCACCATCACCACATGTGCTCACTTTTGACAGGTTAAAAATAACCAGAGACGAATATTTAGGTTACGCACTATCCGCCGTAGGTATAACTGTCAGGTGCGGTTCATAGCTGGAACACTTCCTACTAAAATAGATATTAATGACAGTTTAACAAGCGCATAGACTTTGGGATAATTTTAGTTCTGTTTCGATAATAGATGTTACTATGTTCAGACTGTGTTATTTCTAGTGCATATATTATAAATACCAGTTTTCACTAGAGTTCACTTTTCTATAGACGATATTGTATTTTAGTTATATTCGATAGGGTCCGGCTTAGTCAATTCATGAATAGGGTCAACCTTTTCCACCATCTTATTTTGTTCTTGACAGTAGATTTAAGTCACTCCGAAGCACAAGGAAAAAATAATAAAAAAACAACCCATTACAATAAAATAAGAAGGAAAAAGTAGTGTAGGAAAGCAGATAAGTACAGAAAAATATACAATAAACAAAATGCACGTGGTTCATCGTCCAAAGCTTTATGCTCACTTCCAAAAGACTATTCTTCGCAGTCAGGATTGTCTTGCTACTACAGGTTTCTTCTTCTCATCTTCGGCCGGCGATCGAAGAGTGGGAGAACTAGGGAACAACTGAGATACCACCAGCTGTGTTCACTCCGCACTAATTCCCGAGAGAGCACAGCGTGGCACCCGGTCGTTCGATAGCCCGATGCTCAGAAAAGATCTATATTTTCTTCTCATTTCATTCCAAATTATATTATATTTCTGAGGCAAAAAATTCTCTTTCTATGTTCTTCTTCTTTCCTTATCTTATTTTCTTCCCTTCATTACAATTCATTTTCGTAGCGATCCTAAATTTAAATACATCAAAACTTGAAACAGCGCCATCTGTGTTGGAACGTGGGTAACAAAGCGTCGCCAAGTACAATCAACCGGTTTGTCGGTGTGCACGACCCATGAGGACGGAACTTGCGTTGGTTTCGCGCGCTGAACACAGATGGCACTGATTCTGTTTATCTTAAGTTCTTGAGATAAACTAACTTGTACATATACAGTTTTTGATACGTATGAAGTTAACACGGTTGAGCATTTTTATTTTATGATGAATTTATTGATTGAAGCACACAAAGATGAATAAGAAATCAATATAGAACTAATTTGAGAAATGGTTCCACGCCCTTGAGGGCGTAAAACCAAATTAGTTTCGGAGATGGTTAATAGATGGGGCTGTAGGCAGTGCGCAATTTTACTGAATGTAGGAGTATCTACAGTTTCTTCCCTCCTCTACACTATGACTAGACTGGGGCCTTTTTAAAATAATGGTGTTCCGAGAGTTAGTTATCTATTTACGTGAATCATCTATTATGTTCAAATATTTGTTTCGATAGGTACTACATCCAGGTCTACATTTCTAGGTAGTTTTTCCTTATATAGGTACATTAAAAAAGTAGACAACTTGGTATGTTGAAAACTAAGTCGATCAAGATGGTTATTCAGCACGCAACAGCTTTGTAGTTAAAACATCAAATTTACTTCTGCAACACCTTATACATTTTGAAGAATTTAATCTATGTATAGATGCATACCTTAAAAAATGCGCGAGATGTCTAGAAATTACTTAAAATACATCTAAAGGAAAAGCCCGATTTTCCTTGATAAACGAATAAGTCACCAGTTTCTATTTCATTCAAAGTGTTTTTTTTTACAGACGATGAAAATGATGAAGATGTTAAAATTAAATATGTATGTATGAAAGATTTGTGTATAATTTTGCGCATTCCTTTTTTTAGTATTTTTTAAGGTTTTCTTTTCCAGCTGTCCAAAAAAGCCTAAGTACCTATTAAAAATCGCTAACACAAAAGACACGGTTCTAACAAAAACGATTCGTCGACCTAGCCCTTGAACAATTTTCAACCTTCAAAATAATTCTCACCCGCAGAATATTTCACCGAGCTTTGAAAGGGTAACTTGAGTGTGACTAATATTTGATGGGGAAGTCGGCGTCGGAAGGGTCCCTCCGACCCTCGCTTCGTCTCCGGGCACGCCATACCCGCCACGTGCTGACCTTGACCTTGAAACGCACACACACAATACACAAGTGCACTTGTTGCACACACGCTCACTTTTGAAGTCGATTCATGTTTGGACGCACACCCCTCGATAACTTTGGACTTGGACTGAATTTGGAAAATTATTGTGTCGGAGAATTCTTCGCGTTTGTTGAAGACAGACGGGATGTTTTGGCAAATAAAATTTAACTATTAATTTTATATATAGTATGAAACTTAGTTTTTTTTCACCACGTCCCTATAATATAAAAATTATGTTTAGTTAGCCGGTACATAAGTAAAGTAGAGACTAATTATTGATTTACCTAGGTATATAGTTACATTTATGTGTGCCAGATATTATAACCACTCACCACATCACAGAAACACAGACCACAGAGCCGTGATATTGCGGCAATGAGAAGACATATTTTTTTTATTTTTTTGCGTTCGATTGTTTTTTGCGATCATATCTTGCCATCCGGTTTGTACGAAGTATGAATGTTATATTCCGCCAAACTGGCTATGATTCACACGTGTAACTAAACTCTTTAAATTAATACAACCTTAGAACGTGTCTCACCTGGCCCCTATTAAATTAGGTTAGTCATTAAAGTGTTTGGTTTATTTATTTACTAATATTTAATGTGAGATTGAGTCGTTAAACGAAGGAAATCGATATTAGTTATGGTAGTTAAATCCATTATTTTGCAGTAACTACATTGACTTTGTATTAACAACGATACTTGTGATGTGATGTTTAATATCAGACTTATATTGCATGAATAAAAAACAATAAAAAAAAAATAAAGGATATGACTCATGCGTTAATAATATTATTTGCTTGCTTTATAGATAGCAAGCAAATAATATTATTAACGCTTTTAATGTGATTAACTGAAACAAAAAAAATAGTGACCATCATTTCCGATCTTTTAATGCTGTCTGTGAAACGAACATTAGTATCTTCTTTTTTTTTATAATACTCGTGAAGTTCGCATTCTCCGTGGTGGCACATCACCGGCGACTTATTTCGCGCATGCGCCGTCTATATTATCACCTTGTACCAAGTATAATATTGCATATATATTGTATATTGTACTAAACATTGCTCATATCTATTATATTATCTACACGTGTGGAAGTAAATATTATCATTATCGCAATATGATAAGGCGATGCTTTAACCCTTGAATGGGTCGGACATAATAATGCTTTTTAAAACTGCATCATTATTTTCTTACTTGCCTTGGGTATTCAGTTATGGGTTGTTTTATTTGTATATAAATAAAGCTAGTACCTACAAGGCATTCCTGAATGTTCATTGTAAAGTGAATAGATAAAAAAAATAGGCTTTTTTGTTTTCTTTCCGCTTACCAGGGATACCACTGTAGTCTCGTGACAAGATCTAAGATCCAAGTCATAGACACCAAGACAGAATTTGTTCTCAGAAGCCTTGCAATAGTCTAGACCAGTGGTGGGAAAACTTTCTTAATGGGAGGTCCAGAAATTTTAATAAATTTCAGAGGATGAGATGGCCCATGAATATAGCAAAAAAGCATTTCGTGTTGAAACTTTTATTCATATAAAAATATTACAGCACTAGCTGTTTCCCGCGGCTTCGCTGCCGTGGACCACCCCACAAAAATCGGTTCAGTAGTTTCGGAGCCTAATATTCTGTACAATCAAACAAAAAAATCTTGCCCTTTATAATATTAGTATAGATTACACACTTGTACAAATATTAAAAATTACAATTTAACTTTTATTTGCCATGCTAGGCGGAATAGTAAAATCTACTTTATACTTCTGGACCGTCAAAATATGAATATCGCGGGCCATATACCAGTAATGTCGAACGACCGTCCGACGCCGGGCCAGATTAAATGCTTTCGCGGGCTGGAGCTGGCCCGCGGGCCGTACTTTGCCCATCCCTGGTCTAGACCTTTACCGATTTTGATTATCCAGCCGGAACTTAACGTAATCTGCCTATCATGTAAAGTCTCTGAGAATGTCACAACCACTTGGGTCCTATATTTTAACAAGTCATTATTCAAGTATGCAAACTACTCCCTTTGATCTTCATGACATTTAAAAACTATCATAGTGCGACTGCGAAAAAGGGACGGACCTTTGACTTGTTTAGCTCCGTCTCTAGGTCATGGCAGTGCTCCACGTGTCACTGAGAGAGGGCTGTCATGGTAAGGCCCCTGATAGACGCTGTCCTGTCAAAATGTCTGAGCGCATACCAGAATCCCAAAAGCTATTCTCGATTTTTCCGAAATTGCCGGAAATCTTTCCAGTTTATTTTCTTTCCTAAAACCTTATTCGGACAATTATGAAACTAAAAAAAAGTTTATCCAGAGGATCTCAAGTGATACGCTTATTTTTTTGTTATTTATTTATATAGAAGGAGATAGATAGATTAAATCATGTGCATGTATATATATTCGGATCCAATGTCCTAAATGAATCTAATTGGAAAGGGTGAATATTTCGGTCCCTGGTCCCCTCTAGTTAAATGTAAGGGGTTATGAATACGAAGCCATTGTCTGTGTCGAAACACACTGAAACGTATGGATCGATTTTGAAGAGGTTTTTTTCGATAATGCTTCACAAATTAAACCTTTTTAACAAAAAATCAAACCGACTTCCAAAACAAAACACTTCAAAGCGAAAAATAACTTTCTTTCCCGAAGTCGGTGTCGAATAACGGAAAAAAATGGGTACAAAAGACACCGACTTCGGAAAAGAAAGTTATTTTACGCTTTGAAGTGTATTGTTTTGGAAGTCGGTTTGATTTTTTGTTAAAAAAAAATTATTTTCCTCTTTTTAGTTTTAGTAGGTACCTACCTCCAATTAACATGAAAATCAGTTATAGCCAAAGTAGGTACATCTCATGACGATTCCAATAAGCCCAAACACTACTAGGATACATTGTTTTATTTCGGAGTTCCAGTGGCCATTGTGGTCTTCTTCATCAGTTCCACTTCACCAAATGATACTTTCAGAGTGCAAATGATTGCATTGTTGATGAAAATACCAAAATCGCTTTTTGCATGCCTATAATATTTGAGGAGTTCCCTCGATTTCTTTAGGATTCCATTATCAGATCCTGGTTTCCTTATCATGGTTCCAACCTTGGGATATCTTATTTCCAACAAAAAAAGAATCATCAAAATCGGTTCATAAACGACGAAGTTATCCACGAACACACATAAAAAACAAAAGAAAAATATACGGTCGAATTGTGAAACCTCCTTCTTTTTGAGAAGTCGGTTAAAAATACATTTAATATCATATTATATTTTATTTATCGTTACTTTCATTTACCTGACTTAATATCAATTTTGACCAGTCCAAAACTTCATGATAGCACGGGCACCCAACGCGAAGAAAGAAAATTTGGTTCAAATAAATTGAACTAGATGGCGTGATAAGCTTCGATTTTTTATTGAGTTTTGTGAAATATTAAGATATACAAGAGACGATTATAAAAAAAATGTATGTTATTTTTTAATTAACTCTCTTAAGCCCAAAATTAAGGAATATTGGGCTCATAATTCACATTTCAAAGATTATTTGAATGGATCATTTAAAATTGATTCTAATCATATTCTAATAGATGGCGCGATTTTAAATTTCTGAGGCATCCACTCGATTTTTTTAATTTGTTTTGTAACACATTTTGGTAGATACAATGAAACTGTAAAAACGTGCAAAAAATACTATAAAACAAATCGTCGCAGTATTTAAAAAAAAAGTATTCACGAACAGAGTAAACCCTTTTACTTGTAAGTCGCTCCTAACACCATCTCATCCTTGGAACGGAACCGAACGCGATCGATGTTCTTAGAAAAGTAATGAGTTTAATCAGACGAAAAACGCTAGTTACGTCGCGTCGACACGGTTTCTTTGTATGGGATGAGTCATCTGTATGCTAGTATTATATTTTCTGTGATGATAGTGAGGTTCATCAAAACCTATAAATATGTGGGATTCTACAATAATTGACCAATATCACCTGTGCCTCTTAAACGACAGGTGAAATACAAAATTGGTCAAGCCAATAAAAACATAGGTTGCCAATACATTGTGATACTTTTTGTTTATATCTCGATGTTTATGTATCGTGTTCATTATTTCGCTCTTAAATTCCTGCAAATTACCCAGAGTTATCCCTGTTTATGTGTTTGTGTCGTTTGATGTTTTATTTATTATCTATATTGCATGAAAATATATTTTGTTGTTTATAGTTGTACCCACGGTTCCAACCACCGTTTAATTTTGCTCGACTCTTAATGATTGCAGCGTGATGTTAAATAACTTTCTCAAGAATTAGGCTATCAAATCGCCTAGGAGTTTCACAAATGAGTACATTCAAACAAAAAACAAACACTTCTCTTCTATTAATATATAAGCCAATGACTAGTCATGTTCCCTAGGTCAAATAGACCACTGCCTACTCCAAAACGGACCTAAACCGCAAAAGTCATCCTGATGAGTTGTTGCGCCATATTAGCCGATTCTTACTCACAACATGGCTACTTGGAGTGTATGTTGTTGAACTGTGATAAACTAATATTTATGTATAAAGAAAGAAAAGAAAGAAAATATATTTATTTGTGACCCGCACAGGAGACATGAAATAAGCAAAACGCAAACAATAATTTAAAAAAAAATTACCCCGTGCGAGACCAAAAAGGCTCCTATCAGCATGTGCAACAATATTAAAAAGAAAATATCACTGCGCTGATATTCTGATAGGGCCCACTGTTGATGCCACGGACACACTCACGGAAACGGAACATACAATGTATGTTACTGTAAAAGACTGAACTACGGTAAAACCTATAATTTACCGATAAAACCCAAGATTTACCAAGTCTTACTGGTAAAATTCCGAAATGGTACACGATAATCGCTAATTTCGGGCTTTTACTGGCAAGCACATGGTATATCTTACTGCTGTACACGAATTCGATAAATTTTAGTCAGTTTCAGTAAAAATTGTGAGAAAAAATTCATCATTCAGTCATCTGTTCAAGATGGATTGTGATTCGAATAGTCTAACAAACATAATACCAATTTTGGTGAAGCTTATCAATTAGACCTTAATGTTCTCTTCATTTTGTATCTTAGTGTGTGTGGAATCCTAAGATTGACCAAGTAATTGCTGGTTAAAGCCAGAAATTAGCGTTTATATAGCGATCAATTCGCATTTTTACCGGCAAGTCATGGTAAATCTTAGATTTCGTCGGTAAATCCTAGGTTTCTCTGTAGTTCGGGCTTTTACAGTAACATATATGTAAATATTATGCTTTTTGATATCTAGTTATCTAAACTTATATTAAGCAGAGTTCAAATTATTATTTTTTCGTTTGTAGGAACCAGTCTCTGTAAGTGCTGCAGTCTAATTGTGTAAGTTAATTTGGCTAAAAACACTACAGGTAAGGGTGATGACATCTTTAAAATAATGACTTTCGTATAGCGTAATACACTCGAATGGGGATAGAATAGAATTCAACTCATAGGGTGGAGGACTTACCCTTTCTAAATTATTTACGCATTAACAAAAACATTTAAAGGAAATGTGTCATACTCGTTCATGGAGTTTTTCCCTTTGCCCTGCTGAACTCACATACGCAATTAGGTTGCTGATCTGGTTACCAAAATTCTTTCATAGATATAAAACTACACTATAGTTGTATGTCATAGGATCATAGGCTACTTTTATCCCTGCCGCTTATGAAGCCGCGAGAAGAGCTAGTTTCTCGCTTTTCCAGCGACTAAAGTCTCCGCTTGATAACAAAAAAATAATGTCATGACGTGACTTGTACCTTACGCAACTTGATGACATGATATTTTGTTTATTGAGATATTTTGATAATAATGGTTTTAAATGAAAGGTACAGGCGTAGAACCATAAAATCTGTTAAAATCATGTATATTGGTCTACGCCCTTTACCACGATTCGTTTGTTTTGATCGTGTTAGCGACACTGCCTTTACATTATTTTTGTATTGTTTTGAAATATTTGAATACATTGGTAGACAGGTGTTAACGACTATTTTTTATTGTTATCTGGCGGTGACTTTAGCTGCTAGTATATAGATTAGATTCCTTATGATACCTAGCTATAGCTACATATATAAAGTATTTATATATCGGCGATATTATGTGTGATATCGCGTGTTACACTGACTCACTGTTTTACTTCGTATCTTATCTGTAGGTGTTGTATAATCAACAGGTTTAACACCGTGCTATTATAATATAATAATATCTACTTTATGCGCATATTGTTTATAAATAAAACACTGTTCTCTAGAACTCGTGCTTGCTTTTTTATATTTATGAGTTTTATATAAAAATCTTAGCTGTTTAGCTGCGACTGTCGTTTACTTTACTTATAATGTTTTTGGAGATTTTTTTCTACAAAATAATGTCTTAAATCACACTTAACGCAAAAAGTGTTGCCCTACGAAAAATGTTTCATGTAGTACCTTATATATTCAGAGCACAGTTATGTGTTATTCTGTCTACCATTTTTTATGGGAAAAAATATTGTTCAAAGAGAACATGTCTTACCTGAACTTTTCGGCACGCTAGTTCTTCAGGAGTTCTTTATAAGTGGTATTTATCAGCCTGCAGATCGCCAGATTCTACCTTCACCTGAAAACAAAAGAAAATTACTTTACTTTTCTGCCTAATAGAATTTCTCAGTGACAAAAGTTATTTATGTTACAAGTGCGGAAGGTGGGTGATTTCCGATGAGTGGTATTTTTCCGATGATTGGATAAATCGACACGAATCGGAAATCATCTTACGTACGTGTACCATGCAACATTTTACTTTGTGCAAGGAAATAAAAAAACATATCTGAACCGGGCAAGAAATTAATAAAATGGCGGGCTTATTCAAGCGCGTTCAGCATATCCACAGATTAACTAATAGTTCTTCGGGCATATCTACTGCGCATGTGCACTGCAAATAGCTGTCACGTCGTAACGCAAAAAGGCACGACAAAAATATTCATTCTGTCAAACATATTTAATGAATATTTAAAATTAATTTATTGATCAAAATCTAAATCTAGAGTAATTAAAAAAGCCTTTAATGAAGTATTAGTTTTATTTTACCTTTTATATGAATGATAATCTGTACTAATTTTAAAACTTTTCTCAAATAATAAAAACTTTATGCAGCGGGCTGATGTTGGAGTTAATAATTAAAAAATACAGGAAAGCAAAAATAACTCGTAAAAAAAACTGGCCAAGTGCGAATCGGACCATTATCGCAAAAAACGGTAAAAAAAACACGTTTTTTGTATGGGAGCCCCACTTAAATATTTTATTTTTCTGTTTATAGTATTTGTTGTTATAGCGGCAACAGAAATACATCATCTGTCAAAACTTCAACTGTCTAGCTATCACGGTTCATGAGATACAGCCTGGTGACGGACGGACAGACAAACAGACAGACGGATCGCGGAGTCTCAGTAATAGGGTCCCGTTTTTACCCTTTGGGTACGAAACCCTAAAAAGTGACACTTTCCGCACAGTTTGGCTGCTTGGAAAACGCTCTTTTCCAGGACATGCATTGTAAATATATTATCGTCTGTATAAAAAATCAAAAAAACTAAATGCTGAAAAAGCGAACTAAAAAGATGTAAATAAGAAGAAAATCATATTGTGCAGTCGGAGGATACATATTCACGAGCTGGCTGACCAAAACCATATATATCCTCCGACTGCACAGCATGTTTTTCTGGTTTTTGTAACTTTTTTTATGAAGTACTTTAAGAAATATAAATGATATAGGTATATTTTTTTGTAATCATCACCAAAAGCCATTCATTTTGATCCCCGCTGAGGCGCCATTGAGACCCGAGCCGTAGGTGAGGGCCTTAAGAGAGCCGAAGACGGTAATCATCAATACACACGTGTATCATACGACGTTTTTCAACACACTTGTGAAGAAAATAATACTAAAATATCATTTTCAACAGTAAAAACGAGTTGTGAAAATGTTTTCGCAATGGCGGGCAAAATTAATCAGTTTTCCTATGCGCGCGCATTTAACAAAGGCGATCGGCCATAGACTAAAAGAATGAGGTTTCTTTTCTTTTGGCTTTTCGTGGATAGTGTTTTAGCCACGTACAAAATAGGGATATTAATTTTTCTTAATTACAGAGCAAATAAAATTTTTATTTGAGTGAAAATTTTATTTTCAATACAGTTGTCAAACATGGCGTACTTTCAGAGGCTATAATTATGATTCGAAAGTTAAATCTTACGCATAGGCATCTTTCTGTTACGCGGTCGTGACTTTTGTTTACGAGCTCGATCATTATGTTTGCAGTTTAGTTTTAAATTTATAAGTCAATGTAAAAAAGTTTAGAAGCAAGGAGTTTTCATACATAGAATAAAATGGGATAGATTTTCTACGAGGAAAAATGAATGATTCCGTACGTTTTAGCATTGAATTCTCAAAAGTCTTTTAAATGGTTGTTTAGTATATTTAATTACCAGTTTTAATTTAATTATTTTCACATCAACATTTGTCAAAAATCGAATAGGCTGTATAGGCTGTTTTCGTTGAAAAAAAATATGTCCAGTTACAAAACGCGCCATTATTTATAAGTCAGTTTAAAAAAGTTTAGTAGCAAGGAGTTTTCATACATAGAATAAAATGGGATAGATTTTATACGAGGAAAAATGGATGATTCCGTACGTTTTAGCATTATATTCTCGAAAGATTTTAAATGGTTGTTTAATATAGTTAATTACCAGTTTTAAGTTAATTATTTTCACATCAACGTTTGTCAAAAATCGAATAGGCTGTATGGGCTGTTTTCTTTGTAAAAAAATATGTCCAGTTGCAAAAACGCGCCATATTGAAAATTTTATTTTTTGTGAATGAACAAATCTAATTCTTTGATTTGTTTTTACTATTTCTCACAACTGTATTGAAAAACGTCGTGTGATACACGGGTGTGTAGGTTGCTCATGTCATGGAACTTCGTATTTAAATAGATCATTTCAACTTATACGTGCTTAATAATAGTACACTGTGATACAAGGGTGGGAAGTAGGTTATTGCAAACGAGCTGTCATTAACAAGCCCGAGCCGAAGGCGAGGGTTTTTAATGACACGAGTTTGCAATAACCTACACACCCGTGTATCACACGACGTTTTTCAATACAGTTGTGAGAAACAGTAAAAACAAATCAAAGAATTAGATTTGTTTATTCACAAAAAATAACATTTTCAATATGGCGCGTTTTTGCAACTGGACATATTTTTTTACAAAGAAAACAGCCTATACAGCCTATTCGATTTTCGACAAACGTTAATGTGAAAATAATTAACTTAAAACTGTTAATTAAACATATTAAAAAACTTAAAAAAAAAAAAATGAGAATTCAATGCTAAAACGTACGGAATCATTAATGTTTCCTCGTATAGAATCGTATCCCATTTTATTCTATGTATGAAAACTCCTTGCTCCTAAACTTTTTTAAATTGACTTATAAATTTAAAACTAAACTGCAAACATAATGATCGAGCTCGTAAACAAAAGTCACGACCGCGTAACAGAAAGATGCCTATGCGTAAGATTTAACTTTCGAATCATAATTGTAGCCTCTGAAAGTACGCCATGTTTAACAACTGTATTGTAAAGAATATTACATACATTAAAGATACGCGAGAAAAACATAACCCTTTCCTTGCAGTCGGGCAAAAATGTAATAATAATTATGTTTAAAGGCTACGTCGTTTACTAGACGTTACGTGGTACGATAAGTCAAATTAGTTACAGATATCCAATACTGTACTATTATTTATTGTGATACTGTTCCAATAAGGTAGGTAATTAAAATGATAACGGCTCATTAATTTATGCATATTATGCCTATAAACGTCATCGTTAAGTGCTTACATACACGTTGCAAATTTTATAATTAAACTGAAGGACAGTTTTGTTTTGATCTTATATATTATGGGCCCTATTTAGTACCTATGTTTGACAACGCGACATTATGTATTTTTAAAGAAAATGACATAATATAGGTACACATTTTTGCGACTGGTGCTGTTCAATAAAGGAGAAAATCTATGAAAGTTTGCAACATCATTAAATATATTATATTAAAATTATGTTGTCATTGTTCTTGTTGCACATTAACGATCTGCTGAAGCCCGGCACCTTTGGGTATGCAGACGACAGCACTGTTGCTGAGAGATACTTGTCCAACGCGCGTGCTACCGGGCCTCAGGTCCGGTCTCTCCGGGAGGCCATGGTGGAGCGCT
Organism: Orthosia incerta; assembly: GCA_948252205.1. NCBI lineage: Eukaryota > Metazoa > Arthropoda > Insecta > Lepidoptera > Noctuidae > Orthosia > Orthosia incerta. Next base: position 13,724,535 of record OX411747.1, read on the forward strand.
TGAACTTGTCCTTGCAGGCAGTTTCCGAATGGGGCGATGCCAATCTGGTCAGGTTTAATGCTGCTAAAACCCAGGCGTGTCTTTTTTCCGCTAAAAGGAGCCAATTCCACCCGGCTCCTACTTTCCGTGATGTAACCGTGCCAATAACGAACCATCTTGAGCTTCTTGGCGTTACGTTGACATCGACTCTCAATTTTGGGCCATACATTGAGGCAAAGGCTCAGCTGGCTGCCAAAAAGTTGGGGATCCTTGCGAAGGTGAGAAGGTACTTCACGCCGGAACAGCTGCTCAACTTGTATCAAGCGCAAGTTCGATCGTGCATGGAGTACTGTTCTCATCTCTGGGATGGATCTGCCAAATACCAGCTTGATGCACTAGAGTCGATCGAAAAGCGGGCCAAGAAACTCATCGGTAATGAGGCACTGGTCAAGTCAAAGCTCCAGAGCCTTGAACATCGTCGCCGAGTTGCCAGTTTGTCGGTATTTTATCGGTTACATTTCGGGGAGTGTGCGATGGAATTACATGATTTAATTCCGCCCAGCCCGTTCCATCATCGGACTACCAGACGTACGGCGATGCGTCATCGGTACATGGTGGACATCCCACCCATACGCACAAAACGTTTTGGGGACACTTTTATTATGCGTACAGCTAAAGAGTGGAATTCCCTGCCGGAATCTGTGTTTCCCGATAGCTACAATCTAGGGGTCTTTAAGTCAAGAGTGAATAGGTTTCTTCTAGGCAAGCGTGCTCTATCGTCGACCACATCATCGCTTACCATCAGGTGAGATAGTGGTCAAGCGCAAGCCTATAGATAATAAAAAAAAAAAAAAAAAAAAATGTGGTACTAGCTGATCCCCGCGGCTTCGCGCCCGTCAGCTGGCTATATACCTACCTATCTACCCTTCCTACCTACCCACCTACGTACACACCTACCTTACCTACCTACCAACCTACTCAGCTGCCCTACCGATCAAACTACAGTTTTTTTTTATCGGTCCAGTAGTTTCGGAGCCAATCAAACAAACAAAAAAATCTTTCCTCTTTATAATATTGGTATAGATTTTGTGGTGTTTTGTGTGGTAATTATGTGTGTGTTTTCAACAATTAGTGACCGCGGCAGTTCGGAGCTTAACAAAAAGATCATCTGATCAAGATCATCATCATCATCATCATTTCATCATCTCTGTAGACCATATATTTTTACACTCATATATTTATGTGACGGTATTAAAAACACCATTAATTAGAATTGAATTAAATTATTTATTTATTTAATACTTCATGCACACAAGCGTACAGAGGCGGACTTAATGTCTTAGGTATTTTCTACCAGTCGACCTTTGGGTGATGCAGAGACAAATAGTGGTAGGTGCCATATTTTGAGTAAAATCGCGTTTATTAAAAACGTATAGCTATACTATAAATACAATATATACTCAAATAAATAAATAAATATATAAATACATAAATATACTTAAACAATAAGTAGTAATAGATAAATAATTGAAAACATTAGTGCTGTGACGATACTAGTGCCAACTTCTTACGAATATGCTTGCGAACTTTAACTTTGAAGGTAAATCGGTTGGTTGCCATCCTGATTTCCTGGGGGAGCCCTGTCCACCGATAAATATACTCAACGAAGAATGAACAGTGAATGAAGTCAGTGCGGTGAGTGGGGACATTGAAGAAGGCGGTGATGACTGTACATTTTTACTGTGGTTGGCGCAAGTATATTGAAAGTGAGGGTCTAGATAACTAGGGGAATTGGAAGAGGTAAGAAATGAAACAAGATATTTAGTGCCCTTTGCTCTCTGCGTTGGCGAATGGGCAACCACTTTAGAAGCGATTGATGCGCAGAGACATGATCATATTTACGCAAATTGAAAACGAATCGAATGCAGTAATTTAAAAGACGGTCAAGTTTGTTTAGGGGATCTGCATTCAGGTCATAGTAGCACACGTCGCCATAATCGATGATCGGAAAAATAATAAGGGTTTGCGACCGCAGCGTCCCAGTGACCCTCTGACTCACACTAGCGACTTGAGTACGCCAGTTAAAGGTATTATCGATGAGCAGGCCCAGATCCTTTACATCATTGCTGAATGGAACAATCGTACTGTCGAAGAAAACAGGTGGCAAAGTTCACTATCCACTTTAGCGATGCTTCGAGAACGCTCAATGATTATCGCCTGATACTAATTGGGGTTTACTGCAACACCAAATCTATCAGACCAGGTTTTTATAGCCGTCAAGTCCCTGTTTAGTTGGCTAATTCGTCAGAAATTTCGTCGACACTCCCTTGACAGTACAACAACCAACAAGTTAAATTATCTACTTAGAATTGAATTATTTATTTAGAATTGAATTGAACTATTTTAAGGCTTTTTCATTTTTATTTTATTTATTTATTAAAAAAAAAACTGGCCAAGTGCGAGTCGGACTCGCGCCATTATCGCAAAAAACGGCAAAAAAATCACGTTTGTTGTATGGGAGCCCCCCTTAAATAATAATTTTATTCTGTTTTTAGTATTTGTTGTTATATCGGCAATAGAAATACATTATCTGTGAAAATTTCAACTGTCTAGCTATCACGGTTCATGAGATACAGCCTGGTGACAGACGGACAGACAGACAGACGGATTGTGAAGTCTCAGTAATAGGGTCCCGTTTTTACCCTTTGGGTACGGAACCCTAAAAACCATGAGCCATATAAACGCTAAATTTATAAAAATGAATACTGTAATAGTCATGGTCAAACAATCTATGTTTATTCGTGCAATGACGAGACACGGGTATTCCCGGGTTTATCTGTCTTAAATAAACGGAGACAAGAAAAGAGATCTATCTAGCTATAAACAATCATTGGTCTAGCGGCAATACTATCATGGCTCCCATTCTAGGAACAATCGAACGACTTCCCTTTTCTATAGAATTTCCTATAAATTTTAGTCTAGGCATGCGACATCCGTTTCCCGCAATGGTAGAACTATTGTCTATACATCTCTTCAAACACGAAACAAAAAGTAAAACCCCGATGACATAACGGCCAATTTTTAAAAACAAGTGAGTTCTTCGAATTTTGATTAATATTTGTCTCAAAATCAAGGCAGAATAATAATCCCCGGCACGTAAGTTGGCAAGAGTCTTTAGATGAGCAGAAGTCGTTTTTTAGGTCTCTTTTAGCTCGCGATTGGTTGGTCAGTTGACACAAGGATCAACTGAGCAATCGCGTAGCGTCCACGTTCCGTTCGCTCCATTTGGGGGTTGGTCAGTTCGCAAAACATGCGCGAACTTACCCCCACTACGCCAAAACCTTGCCAAGTTACATGCCGGGGATTAGAGCAGTCTAAACTCTTGGTTAAGGCGCCGATTCCTTTGAGTAGCTGATTTTCAAATGAGAATCACGTCAAAATGGCTAGTCGTAATTTTTTGAAAAAAATATATGTTATATTAGACTATTTTCTTAATAATTTGACCTGAGCAAATTTTGAGTTTTATTCGTATAACATAGTGTAATTAATTTGTAAAGTTATGTCTAAAACGGACAAAAACACGACAATCACACTAAAACCGCTGGGCGTATTTTAATGAAATTGACACCATCTCAAAGACAACTTAATTATCTAAATTTTGATCTGAGGCATTTTTTTTAAAGTCCTAGAATAATAAGGAAAGTACAAAAAACTACTAAATTTTGGGTCGCGCGGGTGTGAAACGAGTGCGCGTTTTGTTCCCTCAAGGTCGTTGGCGTTAGTCGTCGTCTTAAATTTGATAAACTGCTGTTTTAAGACCTCAAGAGTGGTTAGTACTTTAGTACAACTTTGTACAATATTTTTCAATCATCATTAAAGCCCTTTGCTAAGAATAGTTACAGCACTGATAACAGTATTTGTGCCACATGTTAAATTTAGTGACGTGTTTTTTTTTATTTTTTCATTTGTATAGATTCTTTTACCGATTGTGAATGTGTGAACATTGTAGGCTTTCTAGATTTCTAGATGATTGTTAACATTTGTTAACTTTTTATTTCGTTTTACATTTTTTTTTGTTTGTTTTTTTAATTTCGTACGACTTATTGTCGGGCCTACGTTGTCCCCCCATATCCAAGTATTAATGCTGTAACATGGAAATATTGTAAACTCATTTTTTTTTAAAAGAGTAACCATGGAGTTTCTTGCCGGTTCTTCTCCATAGGAAACGACTAACCCGAACCGTGCATCTTTTGTCGACGTTTTATAAGTGCCCATGTAGGCCTATGTAAAATAAAAAAAATGATTTTGATTTTGAATGTAAAATTACTGTCTTTAACATATTATGCTTCGAACACACATAATAGCAACTCATAAACTTCCATGCAGTCTTAGGGAAAAACTGATGCGGTCATCACTTTTTGCAGACGTAATGTTGACACAATAGATGGAATTCACACAGTGCAGCATATTGTCAGGTAAGAGGAAAGTCAGCGTTGTGTCACTATATCTGATTTAAACAGCAAAATGTCATCACAAATGTGATGTAGCCGTTTTTACAATTACCCATGATCAATATATATATATACTCATAATAAATCTGTAGAAAAGTAATTTTTGTACACCGAAAATATTTCCAAAAAAATAGCCAGGGTGTTAATAAAGGATAGCCAAAAGAACCTTTTTCCGGCATTTTTGGAATTTTTGTCTGTTTATCTGTTTATTTGTGCACGCATCGCGTGAAATGTACGATCCAATGTAACTTTTATATATAAAAATTGTGCGTAACTTGAAGAATTACTTAGTTTTTGTTTCATCGCAATCGTGAAACAAAAACTAAGTAATCTCTCTATCAAAAGTTAGATTCATTCAAAATGTTCGAGAAGTAAAATTATCACAACACACGCAATTCAGATACTCGGACAGTTGAACTCGATATTCGATAGATGGCGTTGTGCATTTGAAGTCATTTTCTGAATGGCGTTGTTAAGATTCTCCGCGAAAGAATGATGACTATAGAAAGTTAAGTAGGGTAGGCAGGAAGGTAAGTAGGGTAGGGTTGTCAAACATATGACGGGACGCGGGCACAGTTAGTTCAAAATATTATTGTCCTTGTTTGGCAGTAAACTTTGATGGACTAACACAATATTGACATGGTCAAATGGTTGCGCTGATGTAGCATTATGATCACTCCCGTATTCCTCGAATGGTAAGACAGTGCTGTATAGACAACAACAATATCCCAGGTTTTATTTAAGTCGCACATACATAAACTCACGCCTTTTTCCCCATAGAAGTGTAGGCAGAAACAGAACGCCACCTGGTACGATATTACACACACCATAATTATGCATGTAATTTATAAATATGTACAAAACTCAATCAAGCCTGCAGCTGCCAAAAATATTCCTTCATTATATATAACGAAGCCTAAACATTCCCCAAGATCAGTTTTCCAGCAAAATTATTTAAATTACTATAGCACTGCTAACACGAATCACCTTGCAGGAAATCTGCGTTTGTCTTTTAACAACTGCCAGCCAGTGTATACGACTGATGTACAATTACATTATTATTATGTACATACGACCCCGGCAATACTTCGGAAACCGCTTACATAAAACTAGCTAATGAGGTATAATAAACACAGATGTTTCGTTACCATATTAGAAACTACATTCTGCTTGCGACTTTATCAGCGTGGAAGTCGGCAATTAGCCCAAGGCAACGTACAACCGGGATAAAGATTATCCTATGTCCTTCTTCAAGGTCCAAATAGATCTCTATACTGAAATGAGGCATCTGTATGCTAGTATTATATTATCTGTGTCCAGAGGCGGCTGTACTTTAAGTTCACTCGTGCACTGAACTGCCAGATTTGAAAAGGTTTAGAAATAAAATAAAAATGTTTTATAATATCTGATAAACGATCTATTCAATATTTACGAAATTATGACGAACAAATTTAAGCTCTTTGCTAAAGTAATAAGACGTATATTGCTGTAAAAAATACTCCCCGTGCGCTAGGCTAAAGCGCACGGCGAGAGTTCATACAATTCTACGAGAAACAAGCGAAAACGCCTGGCGCGTGAGACAGAGATAGTTCAATAGAAAATGTACGGCGAAATATGACCATTCTCGTGCGCCGCACCAGCGAACCGAAGATTACCGAGAGCGGGCGAGGTTTGACGAACGAAATTTATCTTAGGGTCGAGTACCAACATTAAAAGTTGTACAACGACATAACTAGATGGCGTTGGCGTCGAATTAGAAGTCACTAGCGAGATGGTTTGCCGATTTACATAGGCTCCTGTGAATTTTAGCAAATCTAACACAATTACCCAGTGAGACGGCAAAGTGCACTACTACCACTATGATCCACCAGTCGCCACTGTCTGTGTCTATACCAACATTACATTATTTTAGAGCAGTGGTGGCCCAGTGGTATCGGCCGCGACTTACAAGTTGTATGTCGTGGGCTCGAGCCCAGGCAGGCGCTTTACTTTTTGTACATTATTTCATGACCACTGCTCTCAAAACGGTGAAGGAAAACATCGTGAGAAAACCGGCATGTCCTAGAACCAAAAATTCGAAGACATGTGACATCCACCAACCCGCACCGGGCCCACGTGGTGGATTACGGCCCATTCCCTCTCACAGAGAGGAGGCTTGTGTCCCAGCAGTGGGAACATTAACATGCTGATGATGTGATGTGTGATGTGATACCAACATTTATCAAAAGGTGTATGCGTGTAAATGTAACAGGGTTAATTTCGCACTTACAATATAAGTATGCGTAAGAATACATAGTAACACAACAACTATTGGTTTTAAACAAACCATGACCATGGTAGTTACAGTCAACAACTATGTCCAAAATCCTTGAGGTGATCTGTAGCGTGGAAAACATGGGCTGAGTCATGCTGTGACGTCGACAGCCACGTTAACCATAGAATTGTCGGTAAATCGAAAAAATAAACGGGTTTTGACTGTTAGTATAAAAAAGTTGTTAAACCAATATGGAGCATATTCAATGATATGTTTTGATACTTAATGCTAAAGGACAATGTGTACTTAGTATACATAATTATCTATGCTGCCATCATTATCATCATTTCAGCCTAATGACGTGCACTGCTCAGACCCCAAGTGTCATCACATTGACTGGACCCGTGCGTCTCACTTCCAGCGGTTTCCCGCAACCTTCAACAGGTCATCGGTCCACCTAGTGAGAGCCCTTCGAACGTAACGTGCTGCCTTACCAATAACAATTTTTTGAGCGAGTGATCGGTTAATGGCCGTCTTTGAAACTAGTCGACTCATTTACTATCCACGAAATAGTGTGGTGACGCTGAGATAACGATATCTTACTATTGAAACACGTGCTCAGCTGGATTGGTGCTGTGATAAGCAAATCGCATTCTGTGATATGGCTTTCCCCAAGTGTCATCACATTGACTGGACCCGCGCTTCTCACTTCTAGCGGATTCCCACAACCTTCAACAGGTCATCGGTCCACCTAGTGAGAGCCCTTCCAACGTAACGTGCTGCCTTACCAATAACAATTTTTTGAGCAAGTGATCGGTCAATGGCCGTCTTTGAAACTAGTCGACTCATTTATAATCCACGAAATAGTGTGGTGACGCTGAGATAATGATATTTTACTATTGAAACACGTGCTCAGCTCAGCTGGATTGGTGCTGTGATAAGCAAATCGCATTCTGTAATTGGTTATTTAAGATTCCATTAAATATTTGAAACGGAATTTCAACCGTTGCCTCGGTAATGGCTGAAATTCTGAAAGAAATCTGATCTTGGGACTTGACTCAGCAAGTTTTTATTCTTCTTCATTTTTTTTTTCATTTCGTAGAATATGAGAAGGAACTCATCAGGGACACGCGCTATAGCATAAACAATGTTCTAGTTGATAATGGTGTTTTGTCTACCGGGTATTTCAAGAATAATTAGTTGAAAATGAAAAGTTCGTTTCACGAAAATTTAAGAAATCAATCAAGGACACCATTGTCTTCTCAGTTTGAAAGGTTTCTGAAAGGATTTTCATTTCAGTTACACGTGGACTGTTTCATGCTCGTGTAACTAATTAATTGATTGAAAAACTTCGCAACTTTACAATTGTCTTAATAATTCAATTTCAATTCCGCGTGAACAATGAAGAGGAGATAATCCGTTGACTCGAGGTCCGGAAGCTCCAAAAGGGTATTTATTATTTCTGTAAGCAAATATCCAGCTATATATAGATCTCGTGATCGACACGAGCTCTAGGTTCTGCGTCATCAGCCCACGCAGGGAAGGCTTGCGGAGGAGAGGCTCGGGGGTAGGGGGAGAGCATGGCTGCTAACAAAGACGACGCATGCGCGGAAACAGCGCCTACACTAAATAATGTCAAAGGGCATCCCGGGAAGCCTGGAGACCTAGGGCGTCGTACAGGCTTTGTTATTAATTAAACACAATCTGGGTCAGGTTTATATATTTTTTATATGTAGATATGGCGATAATGTATGTAGGCAGAGATATTATAAATGTGCATAAACTAATGCGAACAAAACACGTGTAGAGTAGAGTCGGCATATATACGATAATTAATGCCGTAGATAGTATATATCGGACGGTACTGATGGAAACATTGTTTTAGCAAATGCTGTAACAGAATTGTATACATAAAGAGAAGATGTTTATGTAAACCTTGACGAAACTAAGAATGAATCGGCAAATGGAATGAAACAATCTGGCAGTAAACTGTAGCAAATATACAAGAACATTTGCAGCAAAAAAAGCAAAAACAACATAACATTGATGCTACAAAACACTGTCTATAATATAATAATGATAACCAATTGATAATGACAAAAACGAAGAATTAGAAACTTAACATCAACTGGTTATCTTAATAGATGAAATAAAATTAGACAGCAATATCAAAATGCTGGCTAATAACAATCGAGATTTTATATAACAATGGAGAGTAATTTGTTGGACAACGTTCATAAGAATTCATGTGTATCATTATAACAGCAGCGTTGGAAGGTCTCCCTTTATGTGGAATGACCACCCAGCAGCCGAATTGCGTAAGTATATTATCCAAAGCAAAAGAATCGATTCCTTCCCAAAAACGACTTTACGTATCAATATGCAATACGTAAAGTCGGTTTTGGGAAAGAATCGATTCTTTTGCTTTGGATAATATACTTACGCAATTCGGCTGCTGGTCAAAGCTGCGTGAGTCTGATGGATGCGAAACGCACGGGACCGATCAGGCGATGCTTGCTTGGGGAAGGCCTATGTCCAGCGGTGGACGTCTTTCGGCTGAAATGACGATGATGATGATCACTATAATATGAGACATATAGTCTCGTTGGTCTAGAAGTCAGAAGCGCATTTTTGATTCGGAAACAGCCGCTGCAGGTACATTCTATACAGGGTCAAAAAGCCTCGTCTGCGCAGGCGTTAAAGGTTACTTCTCTGGATTTTATCTTTTACATTGTACATAATAGCGAGTCAGCGTGTATAATTGTCGTGAACGAGTCAATTGTGGTAATTAATAATATGAGACACATACCGACATTACCGACCCTGAATGGACATCCGATACGCTTAGGAGCTGCGGTCTTAATCATAAGGACGACGATGAACTTCCACATGTTTATTGCCTTCATCGTCATTGGATACTATGTTATTACGTAACATTATATATTTTGCTATGATAATCATTTAATTGTATTTTTATAAAAGTAATATATGAGAGTTAAAAGTAATATATGAAAATTATTTATTTATTACTTCTTTTATTCACTACTTAGCTTCTGCCCGCGGCTTCGCCGGCGTTCAAAGTTCAAAAGAAAATGCTCCGATCGCGACCAAACTACAGGATTATCCGCTGGGTCAATTTAAAAATTGTCTGAAAATTTCATTAAAATCGGTCCAGCCGTTTCTGTAAAGATCATACATATATACTTTCTCTTTCATGTATATAGAAGATTAACCTACATGTCTATGACGCTTGCCCAATTATAATATGATAGTATAATATCATTATTGATCAAAACTTACATTTTTTGCTTAATATCTAGCTCGTGTTACACAATTTGTGAAAGGCGTACTAATTTATTAAACCCTGCCTCCTAAATGAGGATACCCTGTGTCTTAGGAGTCAGTGTTCTACTCCTAAGACACAGGGTATCCTAGTTTTATTTAATTAATTCGCTTATTAAAGGGCTATAGGCTAGGGCTGAGTATATACTCATATACCACAAAATCTAGATTTATTTTATAGTCATCGGTAATACGTAGGCAATATGAGATAATCTAATTCAAATGCTCATAATGTAGTGGTATCTGCAGTTTTATTAGACCTTGATACAATTTTATATACTGCACCCACATGCAGCTATACAAGCATGAGATTTTCCAGAAACGATTGGTCCCGGCATCAGCATCAATGAAATCTGAATTTAGATTTTATTAAATGAACAAAGGATTCGCTGTAAGTTAACTAACGAATACTTGAAAACAATGCTGTGAATTCGAGGCATCTATTAAGTGTGTACGACAAAAACAAATTATGTCTACTTCAAAAATGATTTTTTACTCAAGTTACAACAATGTCACTCGTTTCTACACGTCATTATTCTCATCAAGGTTTGAATAAAGTCACAGAGACCTTTTAACGTATTGGAGGGCAAACACAATTGTCGACTGACTGTGTATTTAATAAGATCAAAAGGAGGATTGGTCAAACGAACGAGTTTATTGGTCTTGTTATGATTTAGGACGTTTTCATCTTCTGCACCACCTGCATCCGTAACGTGTATTTTTTCATTCTTGTTAGTAGCTTTCTTGAATTTATAAACACGCTAGAATAGAGCTGGTATTTTTGCTATTTTGATCAAAAATTTAGTGCATAACTCTACCTATATAAATATTAACGCGTGCACGGATATTTATAACTATCAAATGCTACGTGCTTCCAGAAAGTACAGCTAGTAGATACATTATCGCTCTTCAGCTATTCAAACATTTAAGTGTACTCGGAAATGTTAAGAATGGTTTGTTTTGCATAAGTGTATTGTAGACTTGTTCCCATTAGCGAAATCTCCACCTTGTATAAACGAACACGTAGGTGTACATGTCGATCTGGCGTGATCGTGAAACCGATGTCAATCTTAATTGTACAAACCCTCTTAATCTGATGAAACTGGTCCCAGAATGCTGTGCCATGCAATGCATTTTAATGTTCCCTTTCGTATTTATATCTTCGTGTATGCATCATGCGACTCTGAAAGCGGATCAAAAAGTGCAGTGACAATAAAAATAACCAGAATGAACATTCCATATAGAGGCAAAAATCTCAGTCAAAAAGATAATAAAGGAATGATAAAACAAATTAGCATTCTCATCGTATGATACGCCGTAACTCGGCATCGGCGTTCAGCACCTAGGGGAACATCTGACAAACGCACACAAAGGTCACATTCCCGTCGGTTGCCATTACGACTCCATAAAACGTTCTGTTTTAAATTGCAAGCAAACGTGCAGACGAGTAAAACAGAAATAAATAAGCAAGTCTGCGCTGGCGCTGGCTGTTGCTAGGCGCGCTCAAGGTCTGCGCGGCCCTGGCCGTGCCCCCCATACCCTCTGCCCTTCCCCCCGCGCATGTGCACCGTCAAGCTGCATTCGCCAGCGCACAGCCGCACACACGCCCATCACCGCACACGCTGGCTGCACTACACACACACTCCGTATCGACACGCTGCACGTGTAAGCTTAGAAAGGGTTCGCGTTAGTGAGCGTGTCGTACACACACGATGTCTGATTAATGATGGTGGATATTCTTAGTTTTGTATACAACACACATGTACACGGTTCCGTGTGTTTGTGTACATAGTGTACGCTCCATCTGAACTAAATGTGGAAACTGCCTGCTTACGTGACATCCGCGGAATGTATCTTCCGACAAGCTGATTTTTTGCGTGTTCCGCATGCTTAGGCATTTTTAGGTCAAGATTCCCAAAATTCTTTGAGATTCCGAGTTGGCAAAAAGAATTTATTTTTAAATGACTTAAGAGTCATCAATCTTTTTTTTATTTATTTCTGAAAGAACACCCACCACTTCATAGATTTAACAAAATTGCAACGTTCTGTCACTCTGCAATAATGCATCAACATCCATTATTTTTTTATCTTGGCAAGTGATCTTAACGATGTTACAAATCACATTATGTTATATTTCTGACTTGTACAAAATTCTTTCATATATTCGAATTTATTTTCGATAGTCTCTAGTAATAAAAAAAAACTCACGGAAGCCCGGAAGTTGTATAGGTTCCAAATGTTTCAGCATTGTATAGAGGCGATGACGAAGCAACATTGTGTTATATCGCATCCCATGGACTTCTGCCAGAATTAAGTGACGAAATGAGTTTTTACGTAATAAAAGTAACAAGTATTACGATGATTATGACTATTACTACTTGACCTTGGCATGAATTTTTAATGATCCTATATGTTTTTTTCCGACTTACGTCTTCAGTCCAACGCTAACGTCAATCGTTGGATATATTTTTCTACATGCTGACTATGTTATTTTCCTTGAGTGATTACAAACTGACTGTTACTTGCAGCATGATTCCTTTTCATTGGCAGTGGGCGGATAAGTTCTCTTTCAAGAGTGTATATCGTGTCATGTTTGATATCGATCTTGTCGTTTTATTCAATATGAACATACTGTCAGGACCCATTATAAATAGAATCCTTTTGAATGAAATAAGCATATTACCGTAGCAATTATAATAATTGGAAGACCGGTTGCGTCAACGGTTGAACTAAAGGCAGGGATCATACTGTTATGCACAAAGACCCGAGAGACTGTCTTTAAACATACCATTCGCTCTAAGAAAACAAATGCCTACGACTACGTGTCCCTCAGGATAAATCCATTTGGTTATAGCAGAAAAACCAGTTTTATCCATTGCCAAGCCCAAATCTGTTCTAACTTTGGTGTGCGCATTATTTAAGGGCACATGACCCAAGTTATTTAGTCTAACAACACCTTTAATCAAAGAAGGTATATGATGTTACCTAGTGAGATCGTCTCGAAATATAGACACGTGTCGTCCGTTCCATACACACGCTTTGGCAAACCTCGGTGTTTATTTATTGATGGTGACGGTTTGATACACACCGCTCCCACGTGTATTGCACTTTATCTGTCTCTAAGACTTCAGTACGTCTTACAAAGTGGTGACTACTATAGATTTATTCATTTTTAACATTCCTATGTCATATGTGTTCATTTCTTTGCTATGAATAGATTATCGAGATTTCATCAGCTGCATTTGACATCCTAGGCATGTTTCCAAAGCAAAATATTTCCTGTTTCCAAATGTAGAAACCCAATAGATTTTACGAAGCACTTCAAATGTTTGCACCGAAAGACAAAACGTGTCTGATCTGATGATATGACTACAACAATGTTATCGATGACTGTGATAAACGTGTTTGCTGTTATCTAAATACATCATGAATTTATTGTAGGTGTGTTAGATATATACCTGTCTCTTAATGGATGTGAGTACCTATTAACTACTTCTGTTGTTGTAAATAAACAAATGGTCGGCCATCTTGGCCGCCATGTTGTCGATTAGACGACAATGTGACGCGCGCGTTCGTCAGCTGATAGATATACGTGGTTCGACGCTAAACTCTAGTTCATGCAAATAAATGTACCTAACTACTCCGATGGAGTGCTGTTCAGTCAAGTGTCCGGAGGCTAAATAAGCCGCAAGCGCACACAATACAGGCTCGTTGTACATAATCAATACAAAAACTTCATCATTCACTCGATTTGCATTATGATCGATGGCTGCAGTTTGATCCGGTTTTAGATCGACAATGCTGAACAATAAAATAGGATTTGTATTGAATAGCACGTTTGTTTTGGAATTCAAATTCCACATGCAATCTGAACGTTTCCTTGAATAATACCAAGAGTGTTGATTAGTCATTCCTCGTGTTTCTTACTTTTGTTTCAGGAATCTTTGAATCGACTGCGATTTCTTTTTATAGAGCCCTTGAGTGTAAAAAAGAATCAGTTGTATATGATAATGACGAACGATGAGACAGGCATGGTATTATTATTTGGCAGATTATTGTTATTCAGGCTTCTCGAGCGCGGGTTCAAGGCAAAGCCGCCATTAACATGTGGGAGGCCCCTCGGTTACTTATTATTTAACTCTATCAGTTTAATCTTGGAATCTAAAATCAAACTCAATTGTTACAAATGTTTGAAGTAACTCGATGTCCTTGCGATATTTGAAAATATACCTATAGATAGAATTGTATGCAAATATTTTAAATGCCACACATTTGTTCTTCATTTGGTTTTGTACTTGTAGCACGTGTTATGTTTAATTTACATGTATTAATGATTAGTTTAGTATATCGTATTTATCACACACATACAGGAATCTTACTTCGAAACCTTTAGAAACAAAATTATTAATGGTATCTTAAAGTTAATGTTTGATGACGTCATCCAATTCTTGTTTGCTCCTGTTCTGTTCCGCTGTTAATTTTTTAGATGCGTCAACGACCATAAATGGATTTCCAGCAATTATTTAGATACCAATAAAAACTAATACATTCTTAGTTAGCTGTTCATTTGTTTTAATTTCTGCATATTCTTGGGACGATTAATTTCAGTTTAATTACAGGGTAAAAAGCGTAATTTTGCTACTTGATAGTGATGATTAAATGGATGATGATAACTGTAGAGCTATAGATACATGTGTAAGTAAACTAAATAAAGATGTTCTAAAAGAGGAGTAAGAAACAAAACAAGATCATGCAATTAATTAACTGGAAGTACTTTTAAACTCTAGCACTATTTATCCAATCTACCTATATTCGTGATATTGCTCACCTGAATGTAAAAACATATTTACCTACCAACTCATTGAGGAAAACTTCGTACATAACAACAATTGGACATTAATTCTAAACAGTATATCGTGAATGCCGCATACAGCACTATTTCTAATTTTGTCTTCAAGTTTTTTGCTTACTTTAAATTCCAACACGGCTTTATGTAGCAAATATATTTGCATTGTAAAGAGACTATCTAACACTTTTGAAGAGTCTATTTTTTAAGTGAGTTTTTTTTTTTTTTACAAATAGAATTTATACCTGAGAATTCAGTCGTACAAGTCAAATAAAATGGAGAGGTCAACAACAAAGAAAAGACAAAGATGAAATAGAAGACGATTTCAACAAAAAACCGGATATTACTGAAGTTCGCAGAGTTAAGCCAAATTATTAACTTCAACCATACTTTGCCAGTATTTAAATGAATATGCTTATAAAAGTAAACAGAAGAATGCAAATAATTCTTGGTTGTCTATCTAAGCAGGTTTAGTGGAAGCAATCCTGATTTGGTTAAGAAATTAATAGCGATCACAATAGCGTTGTTAATTACAATCTGAAATGAAACATGGTCTAACACCGTTTACTGCAGTATGTACCCATTGTTATTAATTAAATCTTCGTATACCTACTAAATATAGTAAATTAATAATTAGGTTCTTTGTTTTGTTCACACCAGTGATCATCCACGATCGAAACTTCTTTGGATAAATAAACGTAGGTTCCATAAGAAAATATTAGTATCTGAATAATTGGTTTGTGCTGGCCTACCAAGCCAGCGCCGACTGGGATCACCCGATCACCTTGAACTCATGTTCGACATTTTTTGCGAACTAACGCTACAACAGGATACATGGCGCGCCGCCGTGCTCGGCCCTTTAGTGGTTTAGTTGATGCCCTTGATGAATCTTAGAGATCATTTTAGGCCGTCCGGCCTGGAATTCGGGCGGGCCGATCTTTTCAATACACCGTCCTCCCTTTTGGTCAGGCGATGTTACTTATATAACTCAGTTTAAAATTTCGCTAGTCCGTGTGAAGTCCCTGCACATTATGTAAGATGCAAGAATAAAAGCTGACGAAAATGACGTCACACAAAATTGCAATGGGTTTGAAGGTAACGTCAACAATGTTTCAGAAACCTCGCACGGAAATTTGCTTTTTCATTAGATACTAGTAATAATAACTTCATGATCATGACGCGGTGATAAGGCTCGAGTTAAATTGAGTCATGTAGAGGGCACACGAGTTAGTAATATAGGTAATATTGACTGTCTAATGTCTAGAGTAAACATGGCGGCTAGCACGGAACGCGCAGGACCCAGATGAGTACGGATCAAATAATGTATTCATAAAAAGGCTAGCGTGGAGATTTGTATGGTTCTGAAAACAATTTCAGGGACGACGATCACAATAAAGATGCTAACGTATAGTTATTTCGATCTGGAAGTTACTAGTGTAGATATGTATGAAATTTTTCTTACTCTTCCAGGATTGCGAGAGGGTTATAATCAATCCATTGTTATTAAAGTATTGTTAATAAAGAAAATTGCTATGGGAAACTTACTGGTTTCTTTGAAGGAATTGTTGTATAATGGTATACGATGCGGCGGCGTCAAAAGCGCTGTCGTGGTATGCGCACATGCGGCCTTCCCGGCAGGAACCAGTCACGTCGCGGCACTGTAACATCGCCGTAAATCTGCTTTCCGGCACCGCTGATACGCACTCGATTTCACAACGGTCCACCTGAAATCGCCAGCAGGCAATAAGCTAACCGCGATAGTTCGGTGCGTCCACGCTCAAGCGGCGCGAGACTCGCGGAAGGCCTCAACGTGACAATTTTGCGGAACCGTAATTGTTAGTCAGGTGACCCGCTGGGACGCGTCTGTGTGGAAATGGCGATGCGGTGTTGTGCGCGGTCGTCGGTGAGGCACTGACGGCGCGCCGGCTGCCTGCCGCCGGCCGCTCCTGCATTGCGGCGCGCAGCCGCACTCGCGCGCGCATGACCTTGGCAATGGGCCGACACGGCGAGGGGCGGGGTGAGGGGAGCGGGGCGAGGGGCGGCCGCCGGGGGATGGAGATGCACCGGCAGCTGCACCGCCCCTCTCCCGCCATCCTTTCGTCATCGCCACTGCCCGAGCCCAACTTACAGAATACAAAGTACTGATTCCAGTCTTCAATTGTATAATGCGAAGATATTCCTGATGCCAGCTTCTATATTCCCGGTGGTGTCGCGCCGTTTCCGCTGTCTTATTTACTTTTTATGACACACAGAAGCGTTCGAAGTTTAATAGGTGGAACGCACGATTCTATAATTGATAGCGCTGTTAAACTAACAAATTGCAATAAACAAATATCTAGGATTATAGTTTTTGAGTAATATGACATTTTTTTTTGGTTTGGATATTTGCCCGAAGTGATTAGTTTTTGTAATGGTCTGCTTGTATTTAATTTTTTGCGGTGATGCAGTTGGGAATGTCAAAACATTTGAAAATACGTAGGTAATATTTTCGTACAAAGGAATTTTAATTAATGAAGTAAATGATTTGGCATTTCAAAATAGTATACTTTTTGGAGAACAATACACCATTATTTTTCTACCCTTGGCCCATGTTATTTGGGGTCAACGTAACACGTTTTCTTCTTCCATATCGTCTTGTCGCCCGTCACGCTAGCACTGACTCCCTTTTCTTTCATATTACTCCTCACACAATCCATCCATCTATTCTTTTTCCGTCCTCTCCCTCTCCATCCATCCACATTTACATTTATAACTTTTTTTAGTAACATGCGTTTCATCCTTCCTCATCACTGGACCATACCAGGACAAACGGTTTCTTTTCAATTTTTCTGTCACTGGCGCCACTTTAAAGTTTTCTCTGATAGGTCATTTCCCACTTAATCTATTCTCCACTCCGCAGATCAATCTTAACATTCTCATCTCTGCTACAAACAATATCTTTCCATAATTTTTTTTACAGACCAACATTCTGATCCATACAGTATGACAGGTCCAATCACGGTATTGTAAATTTTCCCCTTTACCTAGAACAATACATGGTTGTATAAATTGGCGGTGTATCAGAGGCGATCATGGTGTTAGCTCGTGCGTCGTCGCCGCTAGCTCGAGGCACATCTGATGTAATATCAGAGGAGCATAAAAACTGGTCGCACTTGAGACTTTAGTTGCCAACCGGCGATTTATTAAGACCGCAATCATTTCTTCGATAATTACACGTTTATGATATCAAGCAGAATTCATTCTATTAATAACATCGCTTCAGACAGAAGTGGAGTATATCCAATTGTTATAACATTAAATAGCGTTTTGAAATTCGCAGGTTGATTTTGATATCGCAGTTATAAAACATAATCAGTCGTGGGTGATGAGCTATCTTCCTACACGTGTCGGCGTTCGAAGGGCGCGGGCGCGGGGTGTCGTGAGGGGGTGAACGGCGGGGGATGTTGCGAGATCGATCTGAATGCGCGCGCACCTCGGTCTTCGCTACCCACTCTAAAGGCCACACAGATCCCGGGCTACCTAGGCACCAACGCCAAGCACTAACTTGATACAGCTCTGCTATAATGAATATTATTATATCAATGTACCTACTTGTTGGTTGGTTGTGTACTGCCAGTACTTACTTCGCTTAAAGCTATCGAAAAATACATTAAAAACTTTGTATCTCTCCCCTCATCTTTCAGTTTACTTTAAAAGTCACGTTCAGAAATATAACAGAAAATTCTTTCATCTGCCATTTTGTCTTGTTTGAATTCTATTACAGTACAGCTATCATCGGTAACTTATATTACGTATGAGATCCAATTATAACTACCCACAAGTTTATTACCTTGAGAAGTATTATTACGAAGTACCGACGAAGCTCACGAACATTAATTTCACTTATAACTTTGATAACAGTGCACTGAACTTTGCGTGAACAAGATTGATTGTATCTTGTTTTTATGAGCTTTAAGCTGAACCATTAGGTTCTGTATTGTTATGTTCTTTCCTTTATAATTTAAAAGATTATCGACTAAGCTTGTTAGTTTACAAAAAATACAATTATTGTCTGCAACGCTCAATGTTTTGATCTATTAGATTCCTAAGCTTGGTTTTATTTAGCATCTTTTGTCAGTTGAAGATTTGCCGTAACTTTATAGATTGCACCATGCATATTTTAATCGCTAAAACCAATTATTTTGCAGTTTACTTATCTGCATAATTATGTGCATAACTGGACCTAAGACACTGCCTTGAGGTACACCATTTTTGTTTACTGTTGACGATAAAATTCTAGGTAAACCTATGAGAAATCTTTATTGGAAGTATTGCGTCAACCTCTTTTCTCTTCCTTAAGCAAGGTACAGACAAAAACCCAGTAAACAGATTTTATTTTACGTGCCTCCATGAACAGATAATTAAACAGATTGATAAAGAACATTGTCAAAACGTAGATGAAAATTAATCATATTTCAATGAGCACGAATAGGGCAGACTTTACTATTATTTATGATGGATATATGGCAAGAAAAATGAAAATCTTATGACACATTGTCATAATGGAGGAGTCACCCGAGGAGAATGGATGACTGAGTTGTGGTCAGCTGTCACCACGTCATCGTGCGACCCACTTTGATCTTTTTTATCTCCAATGAAAACAATTTATTTTTACTATTGCATCTACCACTATGACTGTTACAAAAGACCTACCTACTTACTTAGGCGTATCAGATTTTGTATTTATAGCTTTTGCTGTTTCGAGATTTCATTGCATAGGTAAGCAAAATGCCGCAAGAAAGTACGTCACGTCTGGATTCTTCAAAAGGGTAGGGGGAGAGATGCTATTTTTGTACGTTCAAATTTCACTGGAGACGAAATTGAGTCCCAGGGTAGGATCTGATACTTCTACCGGGTATAACCTTGTATCTGTATCCGCATTGCTTTATTATTGACGCAGTTTTAGATTTCACTTGCGATCAAGATTAGAAAACTTATATGCAATTCTTAGGAGCAATTCGGAATCTGTCAAATAAAACGGCTGAGTCAGAAAGGTACATTGGATGGTTTTTGATGTTTTTGTAGCACAATTGACTTCCTTTCCTCGAATTCGATTTGCTCGTATACTTAATTCGTTCATATTTATAGGAGATTTGACTGCCAAAAATATCACCTTTCTTTTTAACTTGCAAAAATGTTTCAAATTAAATCAACAGTAGGCAAGATTTACGTTTATTTATAAGTAACGTTATGTATATCATCTGGCCTTTCAGAAGACGTTTGACCTTTATCGCGTTCGTTAAGGTTAAAGGTCGAAGGGACCCCGAACACTGTTAAATAAATAATGTAATGTTCACGTTACAGAACATTTCTAATTCCAGAGAATTTTATTTTTCTATTTTCGGACTTTTCATTTGTTTTTGTTGGAGACTCTTTGTTTAAATTTCCGGAAAAAACTTTAAAGTATTTTGCAAATTTTGTAGACTTCTTTATGAACTTTACAAACTACATAAAATGCTCTTTAACTAATTAGCAAATGCTTCATAAACAGCCTCTAAAATAACACCCACTACTGACTTGGGTTTATAAATATACAATTTTCTTTTCATATCCCTCAATTAAGTTGCTTAAAAATAAGACTAGCATCCTGCATAACTTCTGTCCAGAAAAGATTAATGGGCTCTTCTACGGTGTATGTAATTTTCTCTATACGTGCCTTTTACGTCACTGCGGCTAAGTCAGCACATAAATAATTCCCTATGTGATCGACAGCTTATGAATAATGCATTGTGTTTAGCAGAAGCCATAATTATAGTTTTATTAGCAGCACGTGTCTCTTATATATTTAAGTGCAATATGATTTTAAATACCTGAATAAGAAGTTGATCATTTGTGGATGCTTAGTCACCAATTGTGTAAACATCATGACTGTTTATTTTTACATTATCAAAGTATGGTCACTATCTCTACGAATACGAACAATTTTTCCTGTTTTGAATATTTTTAGTGTTATGTTTACAATGACTTTCGACCTTCGAATTCAATGTTGCGTATTTTTTTGCCTTTATTGATTTCTTTGTAAACATTGGTATTTTTACATCACTTTCTTTTGTTATTTTTTGTATCACATTACACACATCACATCATCATCCTATTAATGTTCCCACTGCTGGGACTCAGGCCTCCTCACTGTGAGAGGGAATGGGCCGTAATCCACCACGCGGGCTATTTTTTGTATACCAACATTCACATCATATCAAATTTTATAAATAAATTTCTTACCACACTGTGTTTTGTCATCATGGTATAACTGTGCAAGTTAAATAAATAAATTTGAAATCAAATTGTTCATTAACAAAACAGGATGGCCGGTGACCCCCAAACTAGGCGTTTTCTCATATCTTGGATATATGCTTATCAGAATTGCGATATTTTCATGCGATACCCTCTCTATCAAAGTAGGTTACACAAAAATCTGCAAGCTCAATATTCAAACATCTTCAACGCAAACCACAAAGGGTATGAACACACTATCGAACACGGATTTCATCCAGGGTTCTACTGCGTATAAAGTTACGGCACTTGTCACAGTCGCTTCGCCGCCCGGGCGGAGTTGACCTTGCCCTTCAGCCTTCAGTCTTCTTCACGAAGGCTCACGAAGCCCGATCGATCGGCGCGAACCAGCTGACCCGCCCTGCTCTTGTAAACACTGCTTTACCATCAATGGGCGACTATACTTTATTTGAGAAACGTTTATGTACTTGGACTTGAGGCTAAGTATAAAAAGGTAGGGGAGTATATTAAGAATCATATTTTAAGAAAAAATAAGGTTTTTTTTAGCGGAAATTCAAGTTACAAAGGATCAATATTTTAGAAATAGATAAAATTTATTAAACAGTTTGTTGGTAAGCTAAGGATTTATATTGAAACTGCTTATCTATCTGATATGCGATCTTATAGTTCCTTGCAGCGTTACGTAATAGTTACTGACCTAGCCCAACTATCGAGATAGCTTTGTCATGCGATGCAAGTAGGATAACACCCAGGATGTTTTGTTGATTTTTCAATTAAATTTAATTTATTTGTTAGTTAACTCTACCAAGAAATTTAAGAAACACGACTTATTTTATATTGTTAAGTTTAAATTATTGATTATGTATAAAATGCTGGAAATGGAGCTGTTGATTATCCTTTAACACAATGGTATTTTTTTTTTTGGAAATATTTTTGATGTACAAAAACGACTTTTCTATTATTGCTAGGGCTCGTACAATGCCAACAATTCTATCAAAATTCTTTAATAAAAATATGTATTTACTCAATCTACTTCAGTATGAGTGAAATCTTTAAATAGCTCGAGGAAATGGCCCTTATTTCTTTATAAAAAAATATAAAAATCTGTATTACGTAAAGGTGGTATCCATTTAAAAAAATCTGGTTAGATATTTAGTTCTTAAAAAGTTTAATATTTACTTAAATTAAAATAATTAATTGTATAATGTGGGTAATCTTAACATTATAGTTAGACTTTCAATAATGCTTACGAGGTTAGTAATATTATGCTAGTATTATATTATCTGTGTTAATATTATTAAACGTTATGTTTGAACAAATTATTTTTCACTTCTCATGCTCTGAAATTGCTTATTTGTGCAGGATATAGGCTGCACAAAATCGATTTTTGTGCACAAGTGCATAAACGTATCTACTTATAAATGTATCTATATTAAGGCAAAGAAAATGAGCCATACAGCCAAGCACAATAAAAAGTTCACAGATAGAATTTGTTATTTTATAATATTTACTTTAATTTATTTGCCTTTTATGTGTTTTTTTTAAGACATAAAAGATGTTAAAATTTAAATTTAAATACGGTAGGTTATTTAATTAATTTAAATATATATATATTACAAAATTAATTTAATAGTAGGCTGTATAGGTCTGCAGCCCAAGCCTAATATCAATGACGTAAGATTTAAAAAAAAGCGGCGGGAAACAGGCCTTGTTTTTTCGTGCGTTTATTAATTTCTGCAAAATTGCGAAAACTAATTTTACTTAAAATATTAACTAAAGAAATGTTATATTATACTACTGTTTTATTTCCTCGCAATCGAAATGAAAAGCAGAGTTTATAACTCGTCCACAAAACCATTTTATCCTCGACATTACTATCAGCCCTCGCCTTCGGCTCGGGCTGCTAATAGTCTCGGATAATAATGGTTCGTATTGTGCACTCGTTGTAAAATCTACTATTAAGATTAGATTTATTTAGATTTTAGATTTTTACTACTTACTCGCTTGATTTATTAATAATTTTATTTCAATAATGAGTGTATAAAATCCATACAAAAAAATCTTAGTAAACTATACTAACTAACTATACTAACTATACTCACAAATGTTTTTTTTTATTACTATTGACTACTACTACTATCTCCCTGATTGTAAGCGATGATGTATTCGACAATAGAGGCTGAAGAATGCCCCGTGTTTTTTTTTTACAAGAGACCCTAACAAGTGACATTCTATCACCGAAAGCGTGGCGATAGCGATTGTCAATAAATTGTAGTTTTTAAAACTAAAAAAACACGCTGTATTGGTAAATTTAACCAAAAAGTCGCTAATCCTGAAGATCCTGGTAAGGATAATGGGACAAACTATTTACATTATTGCATTGTCATCGGTCCTTGACAAGTGTGCAAAGTTCAAATCAATCCGACGTTCTGAAGTGGGTGAAAATCACGTTCAAAGATTCCGTTACATACATACATACCAAGCTAAAATAAAAAAAATTGGATTCGATTGATAAACACCTCAAATTTCAAATTATTTATCAGTTATTTTTATATTCAACATATTCTTACACGTAGCCGACGCTTTCGCACATGATAAAATTGCCTTTTTTCCGCGTGGACAATATTTTTTTTTAAGTATAATTACAATAAACTTTAAAAAACAAAATTGGTGGCTTACTAGTATACTATATGCCCAGTCCACATAATTTTTTTCAGATTGTTATTCGCCATCAGTAAGCTGAAAAAGAAATTGAAAAACCTGGTGTTTCGGGATTAAGTAAAAACGTGTGTTAGGAATTTATTTTTTCTAATTTTAATTGAGCAGTTATCAAAAATATGTAATGTCTATTCCCTAGATAACTCAAAAAGATAACGCAAAAAGTTGTTTTAAAAGATTTATCATATATTTTGTAGTTATTGAGAAATTTGCCCTGAAAAAGTAGCTTTTTTCTGTTTTTAGCTCGTGAAACTTGTAGGGGTTCTTAAAGACCAAGGGCATTCCACTCCTTGGCCGAGTTCGCAAATTCGAAGCATATTTTCCTGTTTTTGAACAGGATACGAAAGCCAAATGTTTTTTAACGGAAGTCGTACATAGATATGTACACAGTACATACACATGGCTACTAAACATACACAAAAGATTTTTTTATCTTTTTATTTGTTATGGGTTTGCTCTTGACTCTAGTCTAGGTCAGAGGTGACAGAGACAACGTCGACGATGGAGTGAGCTTACCCAGAAGAAGCCTGTTCACTCTAACTTTGAAGAGATTCGGGTTGTATGCGTTCGGAAACACAGACGTAGGCAGTGAGTTCCACTCTTTTTCTGTGCGCGTTATGAAGGATGTTTGGAAGCGCTTGGTGCGAATTAGTGGAATAACAACTAGGTGAGGATGGTAACTTGCAGTGCGTCTAGATGTCCGATGGTAGAAGGGGGCCGGTGGGATGAGGTCGTGGAGTTCATGAGCACACTCGCCAAAATACAGTCTGTAGAAGACCGACAAGCAGGTAAGCAGGCAATTGAACATATCTAAGCAAAATAAAAATACTTAGAATATGGACAATGACATGGGATTCCGGATTAGATGGCGCATTTGGCAAGGTCTGCCTTCAATATATTTATACGTATTTTTTTTTTCAACTTAACTATATGAGTTGAAACAAAAAAGAATAAAATAAAAATAGAAAAGTGTAGGTCACTTTTATATTTTTATTTATTTACAGCTCAGAATAAATAATAGTAGTACTAACAAGTAACATTTAAAAATGTTAAAGCCCCCGGCACATTTTTATTTCATGCTACATAATGTATCTAGTAGTAGATACGCTTCGATTGTCACCTTTCAAACAAAAAATAACGAAATCAACCGTTAAGGTTACACTAGTCGATAATTCTTCCATACAAACGTAGTCTGGGGATTATTCCACTGTTTGACGATGTACGTTCAAAATAAAAAGTGATAACAATTTGTCTAATAATTATCTAGTCCTGTATGGAAGCAAAAAAGTAAAAAAAGAATATATATTCAGTCGTTTTTACCTAAATCATTATTAATTTATTCCATTTCGCTACAAATATGCAAATGTGTGTATTCGTACGCGAACTAGCTTCCTACTGCTCATCACAGCATCTATCTCTTCCGCACGTGTTGTCGATTGATATAAAATGCATTTTAACCCCGCGCACAAAATGGTTCGTGCCGTCGACTAGTGTACCCTTAAGGAGCTATGATGCCACAGACAGGTATACAAAAACACAAACACACAGGTACACGCATAAAACCTATAACGCCTCTCTTTTTCCGTCGGAGGTTATAAACCAATATAACAATAACAAACATCTAACACAGTCTGTAAAACAAAACAAAACATGGACGGGAGGCACAGGCAATATCATTGTGATCCTATTGACTATTTTGCGAAGATACACGTCAATTTTATTTTTTTTGTGTGGGCGGGTATTATCGATCTATAGAGGGGAGATGAGCCGCCCACTACTACCTCCCTACATCTTCCCCTGACCCAAATAGAGGTTGGGGGATGGGGATGAGTCACACACACAAACAAACAAGGGGACATAAACATATGTCAATATTAATGGATATATGTTGTTACTTATGAAGAGGATGATAAATAACAAGCAATTTAATATGTTGGACTTGTGAGAGGATATTGTGAGTATTCTTTTATGTAATGGTACAAAGCAGGTCTTTGTTGTATTCTTTGTTTTGTTCAAGAATCAATTCATTGAACATAATATTAGCAAAATGATAAGAGTTTATTTTTATTTAAAACTAGCTGTTGCCCGCGGCTTCGCTCCCGTGGACCACCCCACAGGACCCGTTTCCGGGAATAAAAAATAGCCTATGTCACTCAGGAATAATTTAGGTTTCTATTGGTGAAAGAATTATTTAAATCGGTCCAGTAGTTTTGGCGCCTATTCGGTACAAATAAACAAAACAATCTTTTCTCTTTATAATATTAGTATAGATAGGCTCGCGATTAAACACTATCTTATCTGATGGTAAGCGATAATGTGGTCGACGGTGAAGCACGCTTGCTTAGAAGTAACCTTGAAGACCCCTAGGTTGTAGCTATCGGGAAACACAGACTCCGGCACGGAAATCCACTCCTTAGCTGTACGCATAATAAAAGTATACCCAAAAAGTTTAGTGCGTATGGGTGGGATGTCCACCATGACGTATCGATGGCGCATCGCCGTACGTCTAGCAGTCCGTTGATAAAATGGGCTAGGCGGAATTAGATCATGCAATTCCATCGCACACTCCCTGAAATGTAACCGATAAAAAACTGACAAGCTGGCAAATCGACGATGTGAAAGCTCTGGCTCTCTGGAGCTTTGGCTTTACCAATGCCTCATTAATTGCTGATGAGCTCTTTTCTCGCTTTTCGATCGACTCTAGTGCATCACGATGTTATTTGGCAGATCCGTCCCAGAGATGAGAACAGTACTCCATGCATAATCGAACGTGCGCTTGATACAAGTTGAGCAGCTGTTCCGGCGTAAAGTATCTTCTCACCTTTGCAAGTGATCAATCCCCAACCTTTTGGCAGTGAAAGTAAACGTCTGAAATGCTATCACTGACAAAATATTTCTTGTAAAAAACAAAACCCATAGGTTATATTAAAACCCATATTACAGATTTACAATTTTTTTAATAATTTTAGGTTTTTTTTTTAATATTTGGAGGACTCAGGACTGATATTTCCATAGTCAGATAAATAAGAGTATGGTGGTATTGACATATTTAACCCCTCCGACGGAAAAAGAGGGGTGTTATAAGCTTGACGTGTGTATCTTTGTGGCATCATAGCCCCTAAACGGATGAACCAATTTTGATTAAATTTTTTGGCTGAAATGTTCAGCCGTTCAAAATTTATGGGCGTGTATGTACTTTGAATCGGGGTATTTTTGCACGATATAATCGTGTTCGATAGATTTTTGATGGAAGCGTTCTACTACTAGATTAACTATGTAGTTTAAATAGCAAAAGGTATTTTAAATTTTACTTGTTTGTATTCAAAAGCTGACAAACCGCCATTTTGTTTCACAAAAAAAAGGTATCTGACTATAGAAAATTCGGCTTACAATCAAACAATGTATTAAAGGAACCCATTGAAATCTCGAACAATGATCCTTATACACATAATGATCTGAATTATCATATAATACAGCCCCCAAATTTTGCACCCCTACGTCCGAGGATTTTTAACCAACGGCTCAAAAACATAAAAAAATAACAGTTAAATACTCGCCGCATGGTTAGTTTCAGTTAACCATATCCCTAAAATTATCTGCAAAGAACTATAAACCTCCTTACATTAAAACTAAAATATGAACAATCATATTTATTTTTCTAACTTTGTACCTCATATCTGAATACATCAACGCCAAACAACTCGCAAACCTAAAACCTAAACAGTGACACCCACCGCATGGCTAGTTTCAGTTAACTATATAATATAATAATACCTATCCAACGAATTACCTCCACTACCGTTTTAATTAAATCGAATAAAAATGGAGGCAGTACTAGGGCAAGAATATCGGAATGTCGTAATATCGGAATCTCGGAAAAAAATTGCGATATTTCAATTCCGATACTGAGTGATCCAATATCGGCATCTCGTAATCAGCAAAACACCTATATTTTAGCTCATTGTGAAGCGACTAACGCGATAGCGTAGTTTAACCCGTTGACTACGGTGATTAGCAGTGATCGGATAACTGGGCGCTTATTTTTGAACTGAATCTCCGATGTACATTCGTGAGATTGCTAAAAATGTTAACTATAAGAGTAAATAGACAGCTTCATAGAACCCGTTGTAACAATTATATTTTCATTGAATAACGCTTAGGTTGCGGGAATCCGCTGGACGCACGGGATCGGTCAATGTGGCGACACTTGTTTAGGGCCTATGGCCTAGAGCAGTGATCGTCTTTCGGCTGAAATGATGATGATGAT
The DNA here is from genome assembly GCA_948252205.1 of Orthosia incerta. NCBI lineage: Eukaryota > Metazoa > Arthropoda > Insecta > Lepidoptera > Noctuidae > Orthosia > Orthosia incerta. The sequence goes on from OX411747.1 coordinate 13,752,725, forward strand.
AATGATGAACGCTTAGATACTTTTCATACTTTTGAAAAGGCTGTTTCGGAACAAATACCAATCCTTGTCAAACTTTCTCTCAAATTTCTATTGTGTTACTTACTTACAAACCTCAATAAATTAAAGCTTAATATTTTTTATTCTTCTGCTTGTAATTAAATACAACAAATTAGTCTGCTCGATCACTAATCTGTTGGATTGATCTACTACTTGACTTTATTATCAATTATCATATTGATATTCCATTGATGTTGAATAAAACAAAGATGGGATAATTATATTTTACCATTGCTATATTTTATTAGGTTTATTGTAGTTGTTTTACGAAATGAGTTTATCTTGGCAATCCAGGATTCATTTAACTCAAATAATAATATATAATGCTCAAGCTGTACTGACAAAACTCAATACAGTAATCGTCAATCACTACGATACCTATTCCAATCAATGTATCATAACAATTTTCCTGATTAGAAAGCATCAAATGAAGAAGAATAGGCTCAGAATTTAGTCTAGTCTATTAAAAACAATGAAGTTAATAGGAATAAGCAGAAATTATATTTTGTTAGACATTATAGTATCCATACTTACACTTTTACTATCATTCTCATCTTTTATAAATTGTCCTTTTTCCATATTATGTCGCGCCTGGGTGGCATTTATTTTTGTTAAGTCTTAAAATCGACCTAATTCGATTTATTAACTTTATTTTGCTGAAATAGAATATTGAATTTAATTTTTCAATGTTTACTTTTTGTCTGACATTACGTCAGTTGTCAAGCCTGTCATATACTTTTCTTTAATTTTGTGTAATTTTCTTAGTGACTATGAAGGTTTAATTTGATTGAAGTAATTTAAATTATTTTTATTAGTTGTTAGCTCTTATTATTGTTAATTTACTATTGTTTACTGGATACTTGTTTCTTATCTTCTTACGCTTGTAAAATAATGAAACGCTCACAGAATTATTTTATGACTGATTAATACAGGCCGTTTTAAATACAGGCAACTCACAATGTAAAAATTATAAAAAGAATAATGGAATTCTAGAAACGTTTGTTTGGAAAAACGCTGACTATAAAAGGCTTTGCCCAGACATTGCTGGGGCAGTCTGGAATCTGCAATGAACTCCGAAAGACGATTTTACCTTGAATTACTAAATGTCAAGTCTTGATCTGAAGACAAATCTATTAATATCCAGCTCGACTAGACCATCGTGGTGCCTATCTCCCTGTCAATTTGGAGCATATCACTACTCAAGAGGCGTTCCTGTCTGACCTGCTGCCTACTCCACGTCTTCCTGCCTATCCGACCTGCCGCCTGGTTAGCCGCCCACCGACTTGCTGCCTACTCCACGTCTTCCTGCCTATCCGACCTGCTGCCTGGTTAGGCCGCCCACGTCGTGCGAAGCCGGCCCACGAAGATTCTTATACTTTTTATATTCTTATTTGTATTAACGTGGCTTACGTGTAGCTATTTAGCTACACGTAACGTTACAGTTTGGCGCCCAACTTTTAAAAATTAGGCGCAACAACATTGTTTGTGCGCCCAATTTTCTGACTCACCCCATCACCCACTACCTACTCTTCTACGCTTTTTTTTTTTTTTTGTTAACGTGGGCTCGATTTTTCATCTCTCAAAATTCTAAAACAACTTACACAAGGCAATCAAATTTGGTATGATTATTTTTCATCACTTCATCAATCTTTACCCTTCTTAACACTAATCTACACACACACACACACACCACACACACACCCACATTTACCTCTGGTAATTGGCACCCTTTCGGCCTCTTGGTTGTGTTAACCCACTTGTGGGCATTGCCAAGGTTGGAGATTGGTTACATTACGACAGCTGCAGGACAATATCCTGTGGTCGTTTATAAATATTTATATACCTACGTAATATCTATATAATACTACACTAACCTACACACATACACACACATTCCTTTTACCTCTGGTAATTGGCACCCTTTCGGCCTCTTGGATGTGTTAACCCACTTGTGGGCATTGCCAAGGTTGGAGATTGGTACTCTACGACGGCTGCAGGACAATATCCTGTGGTCGTTTATACAAACGTCTACATAACACCTACCTACACACACACATGCAACACTTGATGCACGTCATAGTAGAGACCTCCTCTCCTCCTTCCTCCTTCAGAACTTATCTCCTACTCTTTGTCTAGCTTACGCTCTCTAACTCTTGAGACCTCATTTGAGTCATCTTAAACTCAAGAGTCCTATAATACTCTTTGAGTCCTTACTTGAATCCTTTCAAGTACTTGAGTTTTCTTGAACTCAAGAGTCTTCTTTGAATACTCTGACTCTCTTGAGTCATCGTTAACACTCCATAACCCTTATTTTGCTCTCTTTGATACAATTTTATCTTTTTAAACTTTAATTTTTAATAATGGATAGTTTTTAATATTATTTGCTCATGAATCATCTCTTTCTCCCTCTTCTAAAATAGAGTTATTTTCGGTTTATTTAAACTCTATTTATTTTATAATTTCATCAGTTCAACCATTATAGGATTATTTTTAATCTTTCATTATTTCTGTTTTTATTCAGATAACTCTATGAAGTGCTTTTATGTACAAGTTATCTAACCTTCGTATCAACTAACTCTACAAGTTAGTATGATTCTTGTTAACTATCGACTCTAAAAGTCGATTGTAGCAGCTGACAAGTGGGTATTTAAAGTAGGCTATTGCCCTTGACGTTTAACTCGGAGCTCAGGAGCTGCCCTTACGTTAACTCGGAGCTTACTACTACCTACCTTGGCAGGAGCTGTCCTGACGTTAACTCGGGAGTATCAACTAAAGTTGACTAGAAGCGGATAACAACTTCGTTAAAAATAAGCCTATGTTAAAAATCTTTATATTTCATATCATGGGTTTTAGACGAGAGCGGATTACAACTCCGAAAATAAGCCTTAAAGTTATTCTTATCAGGTTGAGTAGTGATCATTGAATGTGAATCCTACCAGACCTATTTTCGTAAGATGACGGTGTGTTTGAGTGAAGTATGTACGTTTTGTGAAAGCTGTCGTAAGATGACGGTGTGTTTGAGTGAAGTATGTAAGTTTTGTGAATGCTGTTATACTACCTTACAAAATTTTTGTTCTAGACCAAAAATTTTCTCGGGGTCGTTGGGGAAATATAGTATCCATACTTACACTTTTACTATCATTCTCATCTTTTATAAATTGTCCTTTTTCCATATTATGTCGCGCCTGGGTGGCATTTATTTTTGTTAAGTCTTAAAATCGACCTAATTCGATTTATTAACTTTATTTTGCTGAAATAGAATATTGAATTTAATTTTTCAATGTTTACTTTTTGTCTGACATTACGTCAGTTGTCAAGCCTGTCATATACTTTTCTTTAATTTTGTGTAATTTTCTTAGTGACTATGAAGGTTTAATTTGATTGAAGTAATTTAAATTATTTTTATTAGTTGTTAGCTCTTATTATTGTTAATTTACTATTGTTTACTGGATACTTGTTTCTTATCTTCTTACGCTTGTAAAATAATGAAACGCTCACAGAATTATTTTATGACTGATTAATACAGGCCGTTTTAAATACAGGCAACTCACAATGTAAAAATTATAAAAAGAATAATGGAATTCTAGAAACGTTTGTTTGGAAAAACGCTGACTATAAAAGGCTTTGCCCAGACATTGCTGGGGCAGTCTGGAATCTGCAATGAACTCCGAAAGACGATTTTACCTTGAATTACTAAATGTCAAGTCTTGATCTGAAGACAAATCTATTAATATCCAGCTCGACTAGACCATCGTGGTGCCTATCTCCCTGTCAATTTGGAGCATATCACTACTCAAGAGGCGTTCCTGTCTGACCTGCTGCCTACTCCACGTCTTCCTGCCTATCCGACCTGCCGCCTGGTTAGCCGCCCACCGACTTGCTGCCTACTCCACGTCTTCCTGCCTATCCGACCTGCTGCCTGGTTAGGCCGCCCACGTCGTGCGAAGCCGGCCCACGAAGATTCTTATACTTTTTATATTCTTATTTGTATTAACGTGGCTTACGTGTAGCTATTTAGCTACACGTAACGTTACAACATCTCCTTTATCCCATGGATTGGTCTAGTGATACTTATACTGAATTTATAAATAATGATTACTCACTAATCGGGATTACTTTGATATTGATCGACAAACATTTATTTTCTGTTTTTTTTAGCATTGTTCTTTTTTCAGAAAGGCATGACGTTAGTAGTTATTCTTTCTGGGGAACAAATGTGAAGTTTAGTTAAATAAGCGCCCGATTATCCAGTCATTGCTGATTATAGAGAGACACAATAGAAAATCTTATTATGTCTTGGTATAAACGTGTTTATTTATTAATATATCTATTTCTTAATCCAATCTCATACCGAATTTGCTCAATTAACAAAAAAAATGCGTGATATATAACGAATGAGCGCAATTCCGATATTAATATCAGAATTCCGATATTTAGATATAATGTCGGACATCAATATCGGAATTGAAATACTTCCGATGTTACATGCCCTAGGCAGTACCTACGTGCCGACGTAGATGTGTGACGCACACCGTAGCTCGGTAAGCATTGGCAAACAAGGGATTACCTTAGAAGCGACCTTAAATATTTATAGTTAAATTATGGGCAGTTCCAGGGCCATTGGGGGTTAAGAACTTGTGCAAACTCGCGCCACGGGCGCCGTAAATATCTTAGACACCATAAGCTGCTGAATAATGTGCCCATGTGGCAACATGTCGCAGTGAATACAACTTTGACAATCTGACAAAGTGGAATCCATTAATACAACATAAATACCCAATACATAACAAATACATGGAAATAAATATCATACAAGAACAGGTATTTCTTACGAGTACTTTGACTCCAGCACTATTAACGATACTTAGCACGCGGCACAAAAACCTGCACAAAAAGTGGGTATTCGACCAATATGTTGAAGCAAACATGGCGGCCAACCATCCTTGTGGGATCAAGATTCATTATAAATGTGATCATAATGAATTCAGTTCCCAAAACAACGTCAAAACTGTTTGCTCAGACGATTAGCGTGCACAGCGAGTGACGTGAGACGCTGCGCAACGCAAGGTGAGCTGACCAATTTCGCGCAATGAACAAATCATTTGTTCGCACTACCTACGAGTACGGCAATGTTACCTATCTGTTGTTTAGTTCCTTTTATTTATGAGCATCGAAATACATCGCTCATCTAATTTATTCGTAGCGTGCAAAACCACGCAAGCTGAGAGCGCCACTGCCACTATGTATACGTACATAGGTGGAAAGCGTGATTATAAACATTACACAACTGATCGATTTTTGCACAAACGGAACGCAATCGTGAAATTCTTTAGGAAATGGTGTTATTACCTTTGTCGATGAGTCCGTGGCTGTGCTGGGGTTCAGGATACATGGCACTCGCGACAATTTATGCGCATTTATCCCTCAGAAGTTGTTTCCAGAAGAGGGCGCCGCGCGAGAAGAACCTACCAACGCGGCGGTGCGCGGCAGAATCGCTCGGCCTCGACCTTGGCCGTCAAACCCGCGCATGCGTCGCGCGCCGCCTGCCCCCCGCGCCGCGCGCCTGCGCTCCCCCCTGCCAATTATGTCATTATGATGTGCCCAGTGCCGCCGAGTTCGCTGCTGTTGTGTTGCCAAACACAGTCGCGCTCTGCTGGAGCTGGAGCCAGATTTTTAATAAGGTCGAAAATGATGTAGGTAACCACATTCTTGTGATCAAAATATCATATTATTATATAGTTTTCGCCAAATTTCTTAGCCGCCCTGAAGTTGGCTTTCCGATGCGCTAGTCACGGCGCGATTCTGTTTTTTGTATGAGATTTATAATTGCGCAGCCATTGTAGCCAACTTCAGGGCGGCCAAGATGTTTGGTGAGACCGTGGCGAGAACTATAGCTATGTACGAAGACGCTGCCCGCCGCTCTACCACTTGCTCGCAATATGGTATACAACAAACTAAGTAGATGTTGACATTGACACACTATTGTAGATGTTACTAATCAAGTAGGTAAAATGCGATTCTCAGTTTTATCAATCTTTTGTAAACATGAAACTGAACTCAAACGGCTATGGCAAGAAGATATAGGTCGATACGATACGCAATCAAAATAAACACTGATGTTTTTATTTACATACTTATCAGCTAATGACGACTTTTATGGAAAAATAATCCAATCAGTAGTATTTTGTTGGTATTTCCTCAATTTCCTCGTAATTACAGACAAATCAAGTCAAGTCGACCTTGATTTAGGTACACACACAAGCTGTTATTTTTGAACTACCTGTATTTTTACATAATCGATCAAAATTATCATCTCCCGTCAGCTATTTTTAACTATGTTTAGGTTAAAATAGTAAACGAAAATCAGAATAATAAAAGAAATATAATAAATCTCATCTTATCTTATTTAATATCTATACTAAAAAGAAGAAAAATATAAGAAATATGTAAGAAATATATTGGCATATAAATTTAAATAATATAATGTTATACAATAATATAATATAAAATTGTGACTTTTTGAACTGTGTGAACTTCTGGTTGTTGTTGCACTTAGGTTAATTTACTTGTATATTAATCTGTGGAAACTGTTTCTGGATTGTGTTGAACTAATTGTATGCTTATGTTTGTTATTGCATCTGTTTGTTTCCCAAATAAAATAAAATAAATAAAAATAAATTAATATTATAAAGCTGAAGAGTTTGTTTGTTTGTTTGACCGCGCTAATCTCAGGAACTACTGAGTGGAATTGAAAAATTATTTTTGTGTTGGATTGACCATTTATCGAGGAAAGTTATATAACATCACGCTACGGTCAATAGGAGCGGAGCAACATGAAAAATGTTGCAAAAACGTGAAAACTTATTCCTTTTTGAGAGCTGCCGTTGCGTGTGCTGAGTTACGCAACATTCATGTATGTAGGGTAGATAAGTAGGCAGTTGATGGGAACGAAGCCGCGTGGGACAGCTAGTTTATGATAAATGCGAAAGTTTGGATGGATTTGAGTATGTTTGCTACTCAATCACGCTAGAACGGCTGAACGGATCTGGTTGAAATTTGGCACAGAGTTCACAGAGATAGATTATAGTATGGAACAGCACATAGGCTATTTTACAAGCTTTTAATTAACTTACCCTGTATGTATGTATGTTTGTATGTATGTATGTAAGTGTGTTTGGGTCAAATCTTGCAGCTGAATTTTAAAGCAGTTATCCTCCACCGATTACGATGAAATTTTGAGTACACGTTTAGTTTGGATGACAATGCATGGTTTGCTAAGTGACGTCATTCTAAATACAATATGGCGGACGGCTCAAGATTGCGGACTAGTTATTTTTTGTGCGCCGCCATAAACACGTGATTATGATACGATATCTTGTGAAAAACTCTGATTGAAAGAGTAACTTTTAAACAGTTAAACCGATTTTCAAAAAACTAAATCAAAATCGGTTCATCCGTTTAGGAGTTATGATGCCACAGACAGACACAAATACACAGCAACACACTTCAAACTTATAAAACCCCTCTTTTTCCGTTGGGGTCTAAAAATATGATATTGAAACGCTTTTAAATTAGAAGAAAATACGGTTTAGGCGCGTCCCCGAGCAAAACACCGCGCTAGTCGAAAATTGTGCAGTTTTTAAGAGCTATTTACTCTTTACTTAAAAAGAAATATCAATTAATAAAAATACATTAAATTAATACATAATGTTGATTCTAAAGTTGTTGTACACTTTTTTTTTTAAAGATGTATATATGTCACTAATCTCCTTCCAACAAAACCATAAAAATATGAAATAATTATCGATAACATGCATCTCCTCGTAAAGTATTCATTAATTACTTTTTATGCTAACACTAATGGATAGACAATTTGATAACGAACATTTTGTAAGTTTAATTTTTTTCAAAAGACCAATATTCGATTTTATAAAGATTTTATTCTAAAATCTGGGCGTATTCACTACCGTAATTCATGCGCCACCAGTGCCTCTAGGCCAATAGGAATGCTCATATCGCATGCTGATTTTTTGGTCAGAGTACGGCCTTAAGATTTTTTATTTTCTATGGGTTTGTTTGATAAACCTTGTGTTTACACTATGGTGTTGATCAATTGGACATTTTACCAAATCCTTTCCCAAAGCTAAATAAGAAAAAAAACATACATAAAAAAAAATTACAAAGATGATGTCCACCAGACCACCTCACAAGAGAAAATTGCAGAAACCAAAACACAACCCAGCATAGCAACATGCTACAGCACTTAATTATAAATCGACCGACTATTTCATACGTCGGAAGGTAATGAAATCTATAAATAATGCTAGCATCACATTACAGTGATGTAATCTCCATTGTTGATTTACCTGCACTTATGTTTGTTTAATGGTACAGAGATGGCCGGTTGCATAGGTAAACGATAATGAATACAGTGTGGAGCGATTCACGAATTAAATTAGATTAATTTAATTAGATGAGCTTTGTTCAATGCGTGGCAGTGATTTCAGAGCAGGTTTGTTGCTGATGTACATTTTTCCACATGCGCGGATGGCTCTGACACGTTTTGCCAATCTTCTATCTTTCCAATCTTTAATCCATTAACATTTCATCCAAAGAACTCTTCACCCACGAACGTTTCGTCAATATAACTCTACGTCAGTGAATGCTTAACCAACAGGATGTTTTGACCAATTACTTTTCGCCCATCGAACAATTGGCCAACAGACACCGATACAAATATATGGCTATTCAACATTTTATTAATATAAAAAGTTGCAAAAGAACCTTTCGGCTGAACCAGCCCCATATGAATGGTCAAATGAAGGAGAGCGGATTTTAAGTAACGCGATGTGCAAAGGATTCTGTGTAGACAATTTTTTGTTTGACCGATTTACAACTTTAGTGGAAACGTTATTTAACGGACACCAAAGTCAAAGGCATTGGTTATCAGTATTCACATTAAAAAAACACAAAGAGAATTTTTAGCCGTAAAAAAAACCAGCCAAGTGCGAGTCGGACTCGCGCACGAAGGGTTCCGTACTTTACCGTTTATGACGTATTAAAAAAAACTACTTACTAGATCTCGTTCAAACCAATTTTCGGTGAAAGTTTACATGGTAATGTACATCATATATTTTTTTAGTTTTATCATTCTCTTATTTTAGAAGTTACAGGGTGGGGTGAACACATTTTACCTCTTTGGAAGTGTCTCTCGCGCAAACTATTCAGTTTAGAAAAAAAATACATAAGAAACATTAATATCATTTTTGAAGACCTATCCATAGATACCCCACACGTATGGTTTGTTAAAAAAAATGAGTTTCAGTTCTAAGTATAGGGAACCCCCAAAATTTATTGTATTTTTTTTTTTGTGTGTACATCTTTATGCGGTTCAAAGAATACATCTACTTACCAAGTATCAACAGCATAGTTAGTTCTTATAGTTTCGGAGAAAAGTTGCTGTGACATACGGACGGACAGACAGACAGACATGACGAATCCATGCCATTTGGCTACGGAACCCTAAAAAGGACACTTCGCTAACCATGAAGCTGCTATAATTATATTTGAGCGATTTTATTTATATATTTTTATAATAAATAATTATAGTAGCGTTATATATTATGTCTCATAAACTCGTTATTTGACACCAAAAAAGATTTACTAATAAACAGAAAACATCAATAAAAGGAAAATAAATATCGTTTATATGAATTAAACTGAATTTAATTTTCATACAACATAGGACTAGTAGCGCCATCTACGGCTCCGAGTAGACACTATTTTCTCGGACAGAAGCGAATCGCGTAGGAAAGTACTCCACGTAGTAGTAACGTAATTCTGACATAGATGGCAGCAGCTTGAGAAAAAACAGGGGTACCTACTGGTATGTATTGTGGTAGTATTAATTATTAGAAACTTAATAGGTGATTTCTCCCTCCACCAGATAAAAGTCGTGCTGGATACATGCATTCCACCGTCCCTCACTTACGGATGTCAGACGCCCGTCTTACAAATACTTCTAAGGTACAAAATAAATTAGCTGTCAGAAAGCTATGGAAAAAGAAAGAAAGAAACCAGTTTTCTTTCTTTATTTTTTCTATATTATACAACATTAACTTATATAGTCAATATAAAATTTGGGACTCGTAACATGTTATGCACACTCGCTTCTAACTTTCTGTATTTTACTTAATTTTAATTAATACGCTTCTTTCCATATAGTCCTCTCCTCTCTGTAAGAGGGAATAGCTAGGCTAGGTTTAACTAGGAAAAAACTATAAGTGTAAATTTTATGTCTAATATAAGTAGTATTAGTAAGTATAGTATTAAAAACATTGTATAAATCGTTTTTACATGGATTAGAAATGAAAAGGCTTTTTTTATTTTTATTTATTTTTATTAAATACTAAAAGCGTAAGCACCGGTTCATGAATTAGCTTGGAGTTAAGGACGTGTCAAACCCTACTTTTGACAAGTTTACAGTCTAAAGGTTGACAAATATTCAACTTGAATTTAATGATTTAGATATCGGGGGTAGTCCCGGGTTTCTTAATGTTCTGATAGGTAAAACATTATAGGCGACACCCTATTCTAAATTCCACTTGGCTATGTACAGTCAACGGCCAAAAGTGCAGTCACATTCTACCAAAACAAAACAGGCTTTTTTTTGTAGGCAGCAGAATTTGAACTTTTCGCGATTAGTAGGAATAATCTATACTTTAATTTCTACACAATATATATTAAATTATAATATATATTAAATCAGTTAGGTTAGGTTAGGTTAAAACGGGCTGTTTTCCGCAACTCCACGACCAAGCGCGTATTTTGCGTACAAGAAAATATAAAATAATAAATAAACTAACAAAAATTAATTAAACTATTAATTAATTTAACTTCTTCTACAAAAACTAGCCATTTGTGTTTTGGGAGACTATGACTGCACTTTTGACCCTTGACTGTACATACATGTTACAAACCATTTAAACAATTAATAAGATCACATCACACATCATCAGCCTATTAATGTTCCCACTGCTGGGATACAGGCCTCCTCTCTGTGAGAGGTTATGGACCGTAATCCACCACGCCGGCCCAGTGCGGGTTGGTAGGTCACATGTCTTCGAATGTTTGGTTCTAAGACATGCCGGTTTCCTCACGATGTTTTCCTCCACCGTATTGAGAATAAGATCATGTTCAGATAATTACATACCACTGGAACCAAGAAGTAAACAAATACAGACTGAATCCAAAAGTAGAATAAAATAAATAAAATCATAGTGCGAATTAGGCCTACGGGCTACGCTGTAGAGCTCGCTACGGCGTAGACCTACGGCGTAGACGTAAGGGCTGCATTTAACTACATAATTATTATTAGAAAAATACAAGTTTTATTTGTCATGCCTTGTTAGTTAACTAGTTTGTAACTGTGTTTTTGTGGATCCAATTTTGCAACTTATTTTGAACAGTTATCCCCAACCAATAGAGTTAAAGTTTTGCTTACATCTTTTTTTTTTTATAGACAATATAAAAAAAAAACATTTTTTTTTATTTGTAAATAATTTTATTTACAACTCTTTGACTGTTACCTCTTTACTTTAATAGGGATGTTTCCTGGGTAGAAAAATGATAATTCTGTTTAGTGCGTCAGTGAGATTATCAAAACCTAGTGAGTTTTAACCCCCGACGGAAAAAAAGGGGTGTTATAAGTTTAACGTGTGTTGCTGTGTATCTGTGTGTCTGTCTGTGGCATCATAGCTCCTAAACAGATAAACCGATTTTGATTTAGTTTGTTTTTGTTTGAAAGGTTACTTTGTCGTTAATAGCATGTTTGATTGAAATCTGTTCAACCGTTCAAAAGAACGTCGCATTTTACTCTTTGAATCTGGGTTTTTTTCACAAAATGTCATGTCATAATTACTACGTGTTTCGTTAGATTGTCGATTTCGAGACTCGCGTCAGGGAACCAGTAGTAATTAAAATAAACTGCTGTAAACGTTGGCGGTTCCCTGACGCGAGTACGAGGCTTATTTTTTATGAGTATAGCTGTTCACTGCGACTTCACTCTCGTGACCCACACCACAGGATCCGTTTTAGAGATTAAACAAATTCAGGGGTAATGTGAGCAGTGGTGACTTAGTGGTATCGGCCGCGACTTATAAGTTGTAGGTAGTGAGTTCAAACCCAGGCAGGCGCTTTACTTTGTGTAAATTATTTCATCACCACTGCTCTCAAAACGGTGAAGGAAACATCGTGAGGAAACCGGCATGTCCCAGAAACAAAAATTCGAATACATGTGACATCCGCCAACCCACATTGGACCCGCGTGGTGGATTACGGCCCATTTCCTCTCACAGAGAGGAGGCCTGTTTCCCAGCAGTGGGAACATTAAAAAGGCTGATGATGATGAATAATGTAGCTTTCTACTGGTGAAAGAATTTTCAAAATCGGTTCAGTAGATCCAGAGATTACCTCCTACAACCTCACAAACTTTATCTCTTTATAATATTAGTATAGAAATAAAAATTGACAAAGGTAAAGCGAATCAAAGTTCAGGAGTGGGGGCTTGTGACGTCACTTTTTCAGTATACAGTGTGGCACGCCATGACGTCACACGATATATCAACGCACCGTGTCGTCGTACTTTTTTGTTTACGTGGCAAAAGAAAAATATGTGTCCAATGTTTTTAGTTTATTTAACTGACGGACTAAACATATTTTTTGTCAAATAAAGTTATTTAGTAAAAAAAAAGCACTTAACTAAAATGATTACCTATCATAACTATCTTTTTTTGGTGTACAATAAACTTCATTCTATTCTATTCTATTCTACCTACTAAGATTCTATTCAACCGAACTTTTTCATGAAGATATATAAAAGCAGCAACAATTCTACACAAATTGAAAGAAAGTAAAAAATAAATGTGACTTGCACAGTTGACATAGACACACAAATAAAAAATAAAAAATAACCCCGTGCGAGACCAAAAAGGCTTCTATATCAGCATCTCGTATCCTTTTGTGCATTTTCTTGTCATTTTTTCGATCTGGAAACATTGTCACTAATTAGAACGCTATACTGAGTTTCATATTTTGGAAGAGAAATATATCGTCTCTGGTAAGTTATCGTTGAGATGTCCACTACCCGTAGGCACAGTGCTCATACTTGTGTTGGGGCTCATTGTCACCGGATTCGCTTCTTGGTGCGTGATTTTCTTGGTCCTGAGAACATAGAGAGATATTTTTGAGTTAAAAAAAAACATCCTCAAAAATATTGTGCCAATGACGACCGTGATCGCGTGCTGCCATGCACAGCAAGGCTTAGGGAAGGCGATTTTTTCAGTTTCCCCAGAGATGTGCCCTAACAGGCGTTGTACAGAGGGGTTTCCCGGGTGGTCTTTTGAGAGATCACAAAATCATATTTGGATCATATTTGAAATAAAAATTAGAATTATAATCACAGAAAATTATATGTCGGGTTTAGTCAATAGTATGGACGTAAAGTCAAATCACAAGCACGCCCCTAGCGGCAATCAAGAGCAACTGCGCATTGGCGCGCTTTTATAAGCACTAGCGTGGTGCAGAATAGAGCAGTTGAGTCAGTTGAGTACTGACAGCCGTAGAGCTAAGACGTCGTAGAATCAGTGTCGATCCGTAATATTAGTAAGCAGGAATGTAACTTGTGTCTATTTGAATAAACCCAGTGTATCGAATAACTTATGTGATTTCATTTGCACGATTGTACCCACCGACCTGCCCACACACGATGTCTTAACCTAAGGAATATATCCTGACTTCCCGATGGTTTGCATCTATCGGCCAGCCTTGATGCGACATCAGAATTGGGATTCGGTCGTGCTAATGAGATCACACGTAAAAACAATGCTAGTGAAAATGGCGGTTACATTCTTGCAAAAAAGTATCGCGGTGACAGTTGCGACTACCCTCTGAACCAGAAATATTTAAAGAAATCAGTCCGGAACAGAGCAATAAGGAGGCTAGCAACAACCAAGGAGCTGGACAGGTCAAGGAGGAGCGTATGTACGTGTGAAATGGTCCATACACACTGATCTTTATGCCAATCTGGTGAGTCGTTTTCATTTTGTTATGACTATGGCCAAGAGTGTTCATTATTCAAAATTCTGGTTTTGTGTACGGTATGGCAGTCAGTGGATCATCGGGGCGGCCCGTGACGGGTCGTAGTTTCATGTTAGTTATCACTGATCAAGTTTTAGTGTTGCTGAAGTGTTATTATTCTACTGTCACTGGTAATGGTCCTTAGCTGACTATTATTGTTCGTACTTAAGAGCCATAAAGTAGCAATGCCGTACCGAACACATCATTCTGGAAATTATGATAATACCAAATGAAATATTTTGAGTAGTTTTGATAATGTGATAGTTTTATGCAGTGAGGGTTTAGTTTGAGAAGAAGCATGGTATTCTTCTTCGAGTTTGGAAGCCAAACTATCTGGAACGTAGTAAACCCTACCAGGCCTCATTAATTGAGACTTAAAATGCCACTGACGTTATGGCATTCATTGGATTCGCTAAAGCCCATATACCTACCTGGTCACTTGGGACACTGTAATGTTTATAGGGACTCTGCACTCACATTTGATGTCCACAATAACCCATTTAGCTGTGCTGGTTTAGTTTACTACACCGCTGCACTGGTTAATTTCCATCAAAGCTGTGTATAGTTAATAACTGTGAACATATACTCTCGTAATGTTTTTCACGTTTCAGATACCATATTGCGTCGCAGTGGAGCCTCTGCTGCCGGCTAGTGGTTCAAATGCTGAATGCGAAGGTTGACGTGCCAACGTCTGAGAGGTTGAGACCGACGGCAGGCTAGCAGTTCGCAGGTGGTAGCCAAACATCACGACCACAGCTGAGAAGTCGGGCGCTCTCAAGTTTGGAATGGAATACTCGGTGAGTCGCTTCCATGTTATTTCGATAGTGAGGTCGAATGTTCTCTAGTGAAGAGATGCTAGTTTGAGCTTTAAGAGTGTTCATGTTTGACCACTGAGTTGGTCGTAGTTACATCTAGCACTATCACTAGGTAATTAAGACACACTTGTAAGCAAGTAGTTAATGAGTTTCTTATTGGCGGTAGTTTCATCATTTGGTTCAGTACGAACTTTAGGATTTAATATCCCATAAGAAGATGAGCTATCCAAAGTGACTTAAAAACTAGTCATTTTCAGTGGCAAAGCGAGTAAGTAATGTTGTTGGACCAACGCATTTGTATCGAGTTAGGTACTGGTTATTTACGTGTATTCAGAACAAACTTGTTGCGTAACGATTTACAACCACCGTCTTCAGATCCGAATTCAATTGCTTACTTTCAAAGTAATATTATGATAGCAGTGGATCTCGCGATCATTTTCATTACATAAAGACTGAGTTAGAGAACGATAGTAAAGGGTTACTGTTAATGATGAGATTTTAAGAATATTGATCCGAATTAATTCGTAAAGCTCCTTCACACGAGCTATTAAGACGCAAATAATATCGGGCTTAATTGTTCCCCTGATATGAACAGTCGGTATATTCCGAGATCTTTGAGTAGAAAGTGTGAATCTTGTGAGAAGGATCCCGGATCACCAAGTTCCTCGGGAATTGAATGTCATAGTTGATGACATTGGTAGTGAGACCAAATATGATTGACATGTCTACTCATACTCGAGGCTCCGGACCGCACCTCATGAGTAACATGTGGCGATGGGTTTACGAAGAGGTTTGAGTTGAGTATGCATAGCAAGAATTATGGTAAAGAGTAACAGCATTGTTACAATTACTTTGTTTAATTGTTGAACTTGTTGATCGTCGGACCTTTTTCTAATGAATAGTGTTTTGTGGCAGGTTCTAGTTCTAAAACTAAATAGGCCCTGTATTAGGTACACGATAGGTGATTATGACAGGACGGTGATCGTTATACACCGAAAGCTTTAAATAGGTACGCTTGGAACCTACAAGTATGCACAAGGTAGGTTAGGGCAGATGCCAGCGGGTCATGTACCAGTCGATGTTGATGTCAAAAGGATTTTGATGATAATGAGCAAGCTTAAGGTGTCGAGTAATTCAGTCTATCGAACGTATTACGTTTGACCGTACCAGTGGATTCTGGTGGAGGTCGGGGTCTAGAGAGAGACCGAGAGACCGTTGTGAGAGCAATATAATTGCTGGTCGGCTAGAGAGCCATGGCGTTGGAGGTTTTACTCGAGGGTTTCTGTAAGCTTGGCAGTTGTTGCTGCAGTAGAGTTTTAAAGTTTGTTTGGAGCGACTAGTGGTACATGGCCCAGGGTAATGATTTGGTTAAAGAGTAGAGTTCTCAAATTTCCCTATTTTCACGAACCCAAGAATCTGTTTCGGTCAGGAATAGCCGAGCGTTGAGTGGCAACTATGAGCCTGTGTGGCAACTGTTGGCCTGTGTGGCAACTGTTGGCCTGTGTGGCAACTGTTGGCCTGTGTGGCAACTGTTGGCCTGTGTGGCAACTGTTGACCTTTATGGCAACTGTAGGCCTGTGTGGCAGCTGTTGGCCTTTATGGCAACGGTAGGCCTGTATGGCACCTGTAAGTCTGTGTGACACTGTCTGGTGTGAAAATTCATGTTTGTGTTAGGAACCTTACAGAAAGTTCCTATTGAGTCATGAGGTTAAAGGAAAGTAAACTCGCAGTCACGCGTGTGGAGAGATCATGTTAATGTTGATGACGTTCGAATCGTCAAGCCCTCATTACGAAAATTAAAATAATTTTGGTTTTCTAATTTTGATTACTATGCGTAGATCGTGTTGGTAAGACACACAGAGCTCAAGTACCAATTGAGATTGTAGATGAATTGGATAATGAATTGACGTAACATATGACAGACTAAATCTCTGTGTGAACAGGTTCTGAGTTCAGAGAGTTGAGTTGACTCGACATCGTAGGGATGTGCGAGTAGAGCAATTGTGATTGCTAAGAGAGCTATGTTGAGATAGCTAGGAGAGTTATGAGATAGCTAGTAGAGCTATGAGATAGTTAAATATCGTGAATAAGATACCTGTTGGTTTCTTTTGCTTGATTTAATTTGAGATTTATGACTTATCAGTGGTACTTGAACTTTGTAATCACGAAGATAGGGTGCTTTTAGGTACCATATCGATGATTGAGTGGCTATTTTCTTTAAATTGGAAATAGAATTACTCGTTCCTTGCAATAGTGAACAGAGAGATTTGAATGATCATGTTTGATTGTTTCAAAATGTTTCCTCACTCTAGTGTATGAGTCAGGATTGGACGAGCGAATACTGTTTGGAAATTTTGTGTTTCAGAAAAACATCCCTTGTATGATGGGCGCTTGCCAGGATGGAGTGGACTAAGACGACGTGTGGTGCAACACGAGGATGGAGTGGACTAAGACGACGTGTGGTGCAACACGAGGTGACCATGAGATGGCATGGAGCAAGGACAAGAAGATGATGCCTGCGGGTGATAGATTTGGGGATCTGTCACCTGAGAGAGGCCCGAGAAGGCGACGTGTGTGTTCCACGTTCGCCTCTCGAAAGGAATTACGGCCTAGAGAACACCATGTGGTTTTAGTCAGTAGGAGTCTGACAGACCCCTCAGCTTTCCCCAAGGGCTGAGGACATCCATTGAGGATTTCCACATGATTCGATACACTGTTAAAACCTGACAATGAGAAACAGACGAGGACGCCTGTCTCGCAGGATGGCCGTGTCGGGTTTAGTCAATAGTATGGACGTAAAGTCAAATCACAAGCACGCCCCTAGCGGCAATCAAGAGCAACTGCGCATTGGCGCGCTTTTATAAGCACTAGCGTGGTGCAGAATAGAGCAGTTGAGTCAGTTGAGTACTGACAGCCGTAGAGCTAAGACGTCGTAGAATCAGTGTCGATCCGTAATATTAGTAAGCAGGAATGTAACTTGTGTCTATTTGAATAAACCCAGTGTATCGAATAACTTATGTGATTTCATTTGCACGATTGTACCCACCGACCTGCCCACACACGATGTCTTAACCTAAGGAATATATCCTGACTTCCCGATGGTTTGCATCTATCGGCCAGCCTTGATGCGACATATATATAATCAAATATTTTTGAAACTGTGAAGAAAACATCGTGAGGAAGTCCCAGAACCAAAAATTCGAAGACATGTGACATCCACCAACCCGCACTAAGCCCGCGTGTGGATTACGGCCCATTCCCTCTCACAGAGAGGAGGCATGTGTCCCAGCAGTGGGAACATTAATAGTGATGATGAAATAGGCAATAGGCTCGCTTATAACTTGAGACTTAAATATGAAAAATGATTGTGAAATGTTTGTGTACTAAGTCCATTTGAAATAACATTAGACATGTTTCCAAATCTTTTTACAGTCCGTTCAACCGATTTTGAGTTCTATCCCGCAAACATAAGGATGACATAAAAAGCATAAACCTGTTACCAAAACCAACTGTTTACTACAGCTACCATTTGTCGTATCACCAACGCAATAGAAGTCAAAATCGGTTGAACGGGCTGTAAAATGGGCTAATTTAAACGTCTAATGTTATCGCAAATGGAGTATATATAGGTATACCTCTGCTTAACCATGGCTTAAAACAGGCGTGATGTTATACTCGTAATCTGTAAATAAGTAAATACCTTCTTCTCAAGCACAGTGCAAGTAGTTTGTTAGCCGGTGCCTCGGCCAGTAGCCAAAGTAGAAGAGCGGCTATACATCCCCAGAATATTACACCTGCTGTTGCATTCAACTGAAACAAATAACAAGTCAAATTAATTAACTAACACAATTGCTGTTGTACACTGAAATAATAAATT
This sequence comes from Orthosia incerta, assembly GCA_948252205.1. NCBI lineage: Eukaryota > Metazoa > Arthropoda > Insecta > Lepidoptera > Noctuidae > Orthosia > Orthosia incerta. Next base: position 13,771,610 of record OX411747.1, read on the forward strand.
GTAGTTCTAAAAACTAAAAAACACGCTTTAATGGTAAGGATAATGGGACAAACTGTTTAAATTATTGCATTGTCATCGGTCCTTGATAAGTGTGCAAAGTTTCAAATCAATCCAACGTTTTGAAGTGGGTGAAAATCACGTTCAAAGATTCCGTTACATTGATACATTGATACATTGTTACATTGATACATTGATACATAGATACATAGATACATACATACCAAGCTAATAAAAGCGTGTTAAAAAGGGAAAACCGAACAGTTTTGTAATTTTAAAAGTAAGCAAGTAAACTGAAAGAAAATAAACTTTAATAAAATAACACAAAACTAATTATCAAATAGCAAAACTCTGTTTTAATTTGCTAGTCTGGGACGGCTCTGCCAATTACCAGCTTGATGCACTTAAGTCGACCGAAAAACGGGCCAAGAGGCTTATCGGCAATGAGGCACCGGTCAAGTCAAAGCGCCAGAGCCTTGAAAAGCCAGCTTGTCGGTTTTTATCGGTTACATTTCGGGGAGTGTGCGATGGAATTGCATGATCTGATTCCACCTAGCCCGTTTCATCATCGGACTACAAAACGTACGGCGATGCGCCATCGGTACATAATGGATATCCCTCTCATACGCGCTAAAAGTTTTTGAAATACTTTCATTATGCGTACAGCTAAGGAGTGAAATTCTCTGCCGAAGTCTGTGTTTCTCGATAGCCACAATTTGGGGGTCTTTAAGTCAAATGTGAATAGGTTACTTCTAGGCAAGCATGCATCACCGTCCATCACATCATCGCTTCATCAGTTGACAGTGATCAAGCGCGAGCCAACCTATAGTAAAAAAAATATAATAATAAAGTCGGGCAAAGTTTGCAAGTCCCAATAATTTCCTAACCAATAACCAAAACTTTAGTAACAAAAAACTGTGTTCTGTATCTCTTCTTATTCGTTGTTTTACAAGCAAGTAGAAGAACGTCCGCGCGGTCAGCCGCGGTAGGTCAGGACTCGTTGGCAGCAGATCGTGGAGAGTCTGGAGCCTCAACCCATCTACGATCTACAGTGCGAATTGCCCGAGATTCGGAGCCGTATATAAATATCGAGAATATACCAGACTTTCCAGACTGCTACTTGGTGCTGTTAGAGATCTTTCTGTCTTTCAATATTCTCGACGACTAGCTCATGGCAGCTTTGGCCATTTGTATACGTCTCCGAAGGCTCCGAATTTCCCAATCGCATCCTCCCTGATCGCTGATCATGTGGAAAAGGAAGAGGAAAGCTTTTGCCCTAAAGTGGGACAATATAGTATAGGTGGATTAGACTATGTAAATGCAATAATATTCTTAGTAAATATACTTACGATTTCAAAGTAATCATTGTGCTGTGGGTTTCTGGTGATGAATACTCCCCGCGTGATGAGTAACGTGTGCGTTAAGTACAGGCCGTACGAGAGTCGGCTTAGAGGCACCCACGGGTACCAGCTCAGGAACGACTTTACTAGTGCTGGAACAAGATTTTGATTCATAAGTTCATAAACTAATTATTAACACTTATATCCGGCATTTATATCTTCGGTCCACGGTACTGAGAAATTAATCAGGAATATCCATATCCACATAGCACATAGCACTCATACTGAATATCCACATAGCACTCATACTGATTCATTTTGATGTGCCGTGCTTCACCGAGGCTATTGATGCTTGGAGACACGCTTGCCCGAATTATAATCTCCCCGACTACCCATCATCCCAGAGACAGTGGGATGAGCCACTCTGCAGAGCAGTCCAGGAGTATCAAATTACCACTTCAGCCACTCCTGCCGAGTGCGCTCATCTGCTGGCTGTGGGTGAGTGGGAGTCGGGCCTCTGGCTTCACGCACTACCGTCGTCGAACATAGGCACCTTGTTTGACGACAATACTTTCCACCTCGCTGCTTCCCTACGTCTTGTCACTCCCTGTTGTACTCCTCATCGTTGTCACTCTGGCGAAGTTGTCAACAGCCTCGGTCACCACGGCCTTTCATGCAGCTGAAATGCGGGTTGCATAGCGCATCACGGAAACTTAAACGAAATCATCCGACGTGCTCTCGTCACCGCGCGTTCCGGTCGTATTAGAACCCCATGGCCTGACACGCGACGATGGCAAAAGACCGCACGGGATGTCTTTGTTTCCATAGAAGATGGGCTGGCCTTTAGTGTGGGACACTACTTGTATCGATACTCTTGCGCCATCCCATCTTCCTAGCTCGTCGTGCTGTGCTGGCGCTGCCGCTGCGGCTACAGGGAACCTCAAGCGCCGGAAATATAATAACCACCCAATGGTAGTTATATTTTCGAGCCGTTTGGGGTTGAAACTATTGGTCCGTGGGGTCCGAGTGCTCACGGATTGTTTAAAGATATTTCCAAACGCCTAGTTGACACTTCGCGTGGCTTTTACTTTGGTCAGAGGATAAGCATTGCCATACAACGTGGCAATCCTGCCAGTCTTTTGGGCACATTAACAGTGGACAACAATGTGGAGGAATTTTTCGACGCCATATTTTAGCTTAGTATATTTTTAGGTTTAGTCAGTGAGTAGTTTTTGGTTTAAGTGTAAGTATATGTTTGTTGTCTTAGTTAATTAAATATTTTATACACTGTATATATACTTTTATCCACGTAAAGAAATAAATAAACGGTTGAGTGAAAAAAAAAAACGAAAAACTATAAAACCATAGATTACTCGAATACGTAGGATTTATTATCAGCTAAATAATTATTTTAATTTTGGTTTAGATGTTCGAATTGGGGAACAAATAATTTTAGCAGTTAACCAAAACATTTACGGCAAATTGCACATAAAATACTATTTTAAATTAACTTACTTACTTGTTAATTTTATTTAATAGCCAGATTGAGTCTCGTGGTAAATAATAGGGAACTAGCGACATCTACCGATACTTACGAACATGTCCAAACGAGCAGCACAGTACTAGAAGCGCCACGCCACACGCCCAAGCAGGTCTGTTTAGTGCGGCGTACACCGCGCCCTCTAGCGGATGGTAACTGCGCCAGAGGAACGTGCTGCCCATTACCATGACCACTAACATCAGTGTTAGGGCTGCACAAGTGCCCAGGACTGACCATTTCTGAAAACATACATTATATGTAAGTATGATGCGAAAGATAAGTATTTTACCAAAGTCTAGGTTTTAGATTCTTTTGGGAAAATATATGCGCGTAGCTAAAGCTACTCTGCCTTCAGTTTTAGATAAAACGGCTATAGTATTGGCTAAAGTTGAAGTGTCCCAAGCCTTCTAGAACATCAAGCTAAAAATGGTATGTGGCGGGGCCATTCACCCGTTACAAGGGGACTAAGGGTGCCATACACGGGGTCGTCTGGCACCCATGTGCTCGTTTGGTCCCTGGAGTGGTCACGGCGCACAGTGTTCTGGTGCGCCGGTGATGGGGGGTACTCCACAGAGGAGATCCTCCTCCGGTGATGGACAGCCGTGGCGGGTTCGCGGTGAGTGCTAAAGCGTACCCGTGTTCCTGCCATAAGCGGCACAGGAGGACACCGTTGAGATTTAGTGGGTTAGAGTCCTACATAACTGCGCTATCTCCCCGTGGTAGCGCAGTATGCATGAGTATTTATCCAAGAAAAAAAAAAAAAAAAAAATTCCAACAGTGAACTTAGGCTGATTATGAAAAAGGTGCGGTCCACACCCGCTGAAATTGGACAATAGGGTGCCCTTTTGGCTCCAGCAAACATCTGCGCAATGATTTCTAGTCGATGCTCCAACAAATGATAACATCAACGAGTCCAACTTACTTGTCTAATCCTGTTCTGGTTCCCTTTACTGCTGTACGTAACGAATATATAACCGCTGAAGAAACCGACCAGGTAGGCGGCGTACCGTGTGTGGCTCTTGATGTACGCCACGTTAAATTCTCTGCTGGCGCGAGGGTCCATTATGAACCTGATGGATAGAAGGTAGGATAAAACTTGTTAGGAGGGACACAAAGAGACATGTGAAGAGTTTTTCATAAGGTATATCCTTGAAATATTGTAGGTAAGAATTTCATTGGTTGAATCCATAATTTAAGGGTACACTAGATGACGGCATGAACTATTTTGTGCGTGGGGTTAAAATGCATTTTATATCAACCGACAACACGTGCGGAAGAGATAGGTGCTGTGATGAGCAGTAGGAAGCTAGTTCGCGTACGAATACACACTTTTGCAAATTTTTAGCGAAATGGATAATGATTTAGGACGAAACCGAGCGCACGAAATTTTATAATACAGACCTTTGGCAGTCTAGATATCATGAAAAAAGTACTAAATCTATACGTTAAAAATAAAATTATTTGCATTGTTGAACTACTAATCTATCCCTGTATGGAGGCCGTTTTGCAAATTTCCGTCTTCTTATGGTATTTATTCGCGCCCAAAAATGCGTTAAAATTAGTGTCGAAATTTGGAACTTTTTGCTTCCATACAGGGCTAGATAATGATGAGACAAATTGATATCACTTTTTATTTAAAACAGTGGAATAATCCCTAGACTACGTTTGTATGGAAGAATTTTCGACTAGTGTAACCTTAATTGATGATTGTTTGTGAAGTAACGTGACAACAAGACAAGTAACCATAATAATTTATTTCACAGGTTTCCTTGGCTTAATTTTATAATCCGAGTACCTTCGAGATATTAGTATTCTAAGCTATGAAAGAAGCATAATTATTCTGACTCAATAAACAATTTGATTTTTGCAGTATCCGGCGTAATAATGAAGTGACAAATGGTATAAATAACACCTATAAAAAGTAAAGACACATTTATTGACTAGATGATTATCATACATTAGAACAATGGTTGAGGAAATACTCCGTGAAGAAACTTATGTACTCGTAACTGTACGTTTGCGTCACTATTAATAGGTTTAGTAGTTGGATGGAAAATTATGAAAATGTATCTACTAATTTTCTGAGATTTATTAATGACTAGCTGTCCCACGCGGCTTCGCTGCCGTCAAGTGGCTACCTACCTACCCTACATACATGATTGTTGCGTAAACGGTTTAACTCGAAAAGGAATAATTTTGCCCGTTTTTGCAACATTTTTCATTTATGCTCCGCTCCTATTGGTCGTAGCGTGATGTTATAATATAGCCTATAACCTTCCTCGATAAATGGACTATCCAACACGAAATAATTTTTCAATTCCAACCAGTAGTTCCTGAGATTAGCGCGTTAAAACAAACAAACAAACAAACTCTACAGCTTTATAATATTATATTATATTATATATAAGTATAGATTAGTATAGATAATGTTATTATATGAACATTTTTATTTTATGGAACTTTGAAGCTACGATACCAGTGTACGTTTTGCTCATTTGCGAGTTTGTATTTAGATACTATACCAAAATTGTTTCCAATGTATCTACTTACGTATATAGCTTTCTTCATAGCTTGGGGACATCACAATTGATTTTTGAAATACTTACAATATTTCCTAAAATTTGCGCGCGGTCCCTTTGAGATCTATTATATTGAGTAGTAGTTTAGTTCATGAAGAGCTACACTGCAATTAGATCTACAGTGTTTAATAGAAATGATAACATAACAGTAGTTCACTATAATTGTGACAATCTAAGAAGTCCGATGACGTCTCATTTTACATGCCGCAATAATTGCCGAAAATCTACGAAAAATCAAATTCATAATTCTAATTAATTACTTGTATAAAGAGGAAAGATTTTTTTGTTTGTTTGTACCGAATAGGTTCCGAAACTACTGGACCGAATTAAAAAAACTATTTTTTATTTTTTTTTATTCACTTAAATATATATGTAGGAGGAAGGTATTTCTAATAATCTAGAACAAAGAAGTATGACGCATTTAAACTTATTAATTCAGTTTTGTTTAATTGGCAACATTTAGCCTACGATTCAATCTCAGTTCGATTTTATTCGATTGACAACACTTTATTTGGCTTATGTCAAAATACTCGATTTTGATTGGATGTTAAAAGCTGTGAACTTTGCCCGAGGTGTTCTTGAACCAATGAAAGCAGGGTAGCCAAGGATAATGGCGACCTGAGCGAAGTCGCCCGCCATATTTGGTCGGAAAAGAGTTAGAAAAAGGAACGCGCGGGAGCGCGTTTGCAAAAAAGTTGAAAAACAGAGTTGTGAGAGAAATAATTGAGAAGTAGCCTAAAGTGTGGCGTTATAAACTTGAAAGTGTGTTTTGTTGAGAGAAAGCGAAACGAATAGGTGGCCGAATTCGCTGCTTTGATAAGATTGGAACAAGTACTATCTCCAAATCGGCATAAGTTACCTGCTTTGTAGCATGCATATACCCACGAAAGCCCACAAGATCGAGTGTTAATCCAAGATAGCCTTCGTATTTCCGATATCAGAAGTCCGGGATCAGTGCAAATACAAAGCGATGATGGAGAATGGACCAAATGAGACGAGTAATGGCTGGCGCGCTCTCTTTGGTGCGCAAGAAAATGGCATGGAAGTAGCTCGAGCTACCTACTTATAGAGACGTTTCGCAACTCGTCGGCTACTGGCGACAGGAATTCATGTTGCCCGAATTCAACCGTATAGTGTGGCCTATACTAGACAATGTGCGAAGTCGGGCTGCAGATAATGTTGATGATGACATCGATGCCCAATCCTGACTAGATACTGAGGAAACGCAACTGTGGTGGTGATGTTCAGGGAAGTATAAACTTAAGTATTCTGATAATAATAAGTACCTACCTAATGTCTTGTGAAGTTTAGCCGCAATATTGTTAGTTTAGCTTGGTGTAAAGTGGCTAAAATTTAAAATAAAATTCTATTTTCGTTATGATGCTAAATGAAACTCAGTCAGTTTCATACCGTCAGCGGAGTTCGCAAGAGATTAAGACGACTTGTGCAAATACAATGCAAGATAGCAAACATCCTAAGCTACAGCTTGATTTAGCAAAACATCATTATTATTATGCTTGTGGAATACTTATTCATAGACATGAATTTTTCAGCCATTCGCACAACATGCAACAGATAACAGGGACGTCTGAGCCCTTAAACATTGCTGTGGATACCACAAGACCTGTTGTGACCAGCTGCGTGTGGTGAAACAAGTGCGGAGCTCGGGTTCCAATTCAAGAGGCAACACACAAACTGCAACCTACAGCGCTATGAATAAGGAAATTTTGTGGTGTTATACATGCCGCTGCGGTGATCAATCAATTTGATATTTTCTGAAAGCAGCTAGGAGTCTGGACAAGTGCATGGTCAGTGACAAAATTTTGCTTTTGTGCCTGGTGTACTAAGCGCTGCTGCCTGACCTTCCCGTGAGTACAGGCTTAAAGGTATGTGACTTTGATCTGCATTCAACTATCTGTGCATCGGCATACATTTGTGGCAGCCGAAGTATGTATTGGGTTTGGAAGTACCTATCTTATCTTATGAAGGGGCCGAGAAATGACTCGGGGCACTTCGACCCATTGGGATCTATTGTGGTTTGGAAGTACCTAAGTTTTATAACTAATTGCTGTTTTCATTGCAATTTATAACTATTGCATTATTTTATTTCATGGAAATGTGTAAGGTAAGTTACATTAAAAGAGTAGAAAATTCAAACAGCGCCATCTATGTAATGGTATTGATACTGTGTTTCTTTCAATAATCATCGAAATTAGCTTCGGGACCCCATTTTGCCGTAATATGCTGCTTGGAGGAACTTATTGAATAGGTGCATGTATTTTTTAATGATCAATTTAAAAACGAACATATTATTTTTACATAAACAGAATGAGAAGTTGGTGCATGTCACGCCATCTATTTAAATCTATGTTGTGTTCGAGCTTTGAAATATTTTGCTACAAATATTTTAATCGTTTTGTTCACCAACAAAACAAACAACGAAACGATTTTCGCAATATTATCTTTAAAATGTACCCGGAGCATTGAAACGTGAGTACAAAACGCAAAGAAATCAAATTTCATTATGTTATGTTGCATGATGTTAGAACAATATACGGTTTTGTGACCACTAGTGCTGTCACAAGCGTACATACAGATTATTAAATAGGTTGTTAGTTTGCTGAAAATCGAGAAGTGAAGATACTAGCAATCCGTTTTTCTTTTACTTGTTTGAACACTAGCAATTTCAGCCATGCATTATTTTTTTGTTATCAATAGGTGTCACTTCAGATTTCCCGTAAATATTACTACCACTGAGGTTGTTGTTGATTTGATCACCAAGGGAATTTGTGAATATGCTTTTCTTTGAAATTAACTTACTTTCTAACTATTCGCGTTGGTATTTTTTAATGCAAGTGTGAATACAGTTACGGAACGCAAAAAGAAAAATCGTAATAATAGCCGATCTTTAAACATCTTTGGCGGATCAGGGTTGTTTTCACAACTAAATTAAAGTATCAGGTATAAGGGAAAGATATTTGTTTACGTTGAATTCACTTAAGTTTGTGTAATACATTAAATTATTCTTAAATAATATTTTGGTTCATATCATAACAGCAAAATCTAATCTCGATTTTGTAGGGTGAAATATCGATTCGCTGAATCGATTCAGTACTAAATATCGGTTGGAAAATTGTTTATATTTTTTTGTGCTTTAAATCGATTCGTCGATTAATCGATAACAGATCGCCATCCCTTGCCCATCTCTATCAGAGAGTGACATTAAGTGTCAACATTGAAAAAAATTTGACGAAACAAAACAAATAACTTGTTAGATGATTTTTAACTTATAAGTTACTAGTTATAGACTAGATTATTAATAAATCGATACAAGGTGTGAGTCAATGTGAGGATTAAACTTTTGTTTTGTTCCAAAGACTTGCGATAACTTTCAGTTAATAGTTATATTGTGATCAAAATTATTTCAAACCGGTGTTTAAGTTTAGTGAAATAGTTTGTTGTTAGACTCGATTTGGAATCTTACAACCCGAAAATATCACGAAGATTAACGTGACTATAGCCTAGAGAGTTGGCGTTTAGTTTTGTTGCTACCAACGGTTGAATAAAGGTAAAGTTAATGTCTGTAGTTGTTATATACCGCATTGTAGAGAACTAACCAAATAATAACATGTCATTCTAACGATACCTACAAAAAATAATGATTTAAATTGACTACGGCGAATGAAAGTGCAACTAGACATTTAGATGGTGTCTAGCAGATGTATTTAGGTATTATGAGATGCCCGAGGGCCAATAACTGTTGAAGTTGTGGCTGGAGATGAGATAAATGTTCAATTGGCAACATTTTAATTTACATAGAACAGTTTCTTAGTTTCATGGGTCAGAGAGCTGACGGTGTCAAGAGTTGATTCGGCAATTAAGTTGAAAGTGCATTCTGTGTAGTGAGTTAATTCTGCGAATGTATTTACTAAGTTATTGTGGATTGTGGACACTTGGGTTTTATTTTATTTACTTGGTACAGGAGTCATTTTTTGGAGGAAACTTGGAATGGTTTTCTTGTTCTGCGTTGTTCAACGATGCTTGGCCTCGGTAATTGAACATTGTTCAAAAGTTTTAATAATTGTAACATCTCTTTAAAATAAAGGTGTGAATTTGTGAATTGTGTGGTGTCATGTAGGAAGTCTAGTACCTACCTAACTTGAATAATAAATGTGGAATTTAAAGTGTCAGTAATGGTTGTGGTGTTCTAACTTTTTGAATGTTCTGTGCTGGTCATTGTGAACATACCTAACGTAATTTTGTGTTATTTGCTATCTGACCAAGCTGGATAAGATAATGTTAACACAGATGTAAAGTCGGTGACATGCGGTGCATGATTTCATTTTCTTTTTATTTTGCAAAATTGGTAATGTTTGATGATGGTAGTTAGTTGGTAGATTATACCTATCGCACTGAGGGTTTGGTATGAAATCATGAACATAAAATGGAGTTCTTGAAAATGCTTTTGGCTGGGTAAGAAATCCTGAATGTGAGGTTGCTGTTGTATTTTGTACTGAGAATAAAGTATGAAATAACAAATTTTGTTATGGTTTAAAGGTGCTGTTTATGGTTATTGGAGTTCTGAATGGTGGCAACTATGTGTTGAATTAAAGGCTTTGTTTGGTTTATGATGAGTTAGAGAAAAGCTGAAAGAAAAAGTACCCATTGGCGTAACTGAATGTACTATGTTGAAGACTGATTCAAATCAATCTGGCAATGGTGAGGTCGGTGTGTACGGTCAAAGGACTGACTGTACGGTGAGGTGTGTACGGTCAAAGGACTGACTGTACGGTGATGAGTAGTCACTGCGGTGACTGCTGTAACCAAGGAGGGTTACGAGGTGTGAGTGGTCAAAGATGACTGCTGTAACCGAGGAGGGTTACGAGGTGAGTGGTCAAAGATGACTGCTGTAACTGAGATGGTTACGTGTTGAGTGGTCAAAGATGACTGCTGTAACCGAGGTGGGTTACGAGGCCTGGTCAGGATGACTATGGTTGCAGGATGGTCACAGGGTTGACCATCGGGAGCCACAGCGATTGCTGTGGGACCAAGAAACATTGCTGGATATGTGTGGGGGGAAGCCTGGTCCCTCTGGGGATTCGGTGACCTGTTGTATGTCTGGGGAAGCCTGGTCCCTCTGGGGCTTCGGTGACCTGTTGTTTAGTGTATGTGGTATGGGTATCTGGCAGTCTTGTTGCTTTGAGAGGACCGGTTGTCTGGGGGAGCCTGGTCCCTCTGGGGCTTCGGTGACCTGTTGTCTGGGGGGAGCCTAGTCCCTCTGGGGCTTCGGTGACCTGTTGTGTGTCTGGGGGAGCCTGGTCCCTCTGGGGCCTCGGTGACCTGTTGTTTGGTGTATGTGGCATGGTATGTTGTGTTGGGCGTTTGGGTGGTTTCTGGCACACTTAGTGCTTCGAGACCGAATGGACGTCTGTTGGGAACCTGGTACCTCTGGTGCTTCGGTAACCGTTTAGAATGTGGTAATATGGTTGTCTAAACGGTGAGGTGGCTGTTTCGATAGTACGAAGATGGTTGTGTACGGTGTACGGTGTGGAGACCTAGATTTACAAGGAGAAAACAAATGAACAGTGTGAAAGCTATGAGAATTCCGTTTTCATGAGTTAAGAAGTACTTGATTTTTGTTATAGGCTGGTAATATAGGGTTGATTGAAGGTTTCACGTAGAAGGAAGATGTCACGACCACGTTATTTTTTTTTTTGGTCAGGAGCGGCCGAACTTAACCTATTACTTATTTTTTTTATTGTTGTTCTGTCTCTCTGTCTGTTTTTTTTATTAAAATTGAGTAACGATTTCTCTCGTCGCTCAAACGTGGGACCGTTTGTCTGTCAGGTTGGCCGTGTAGGAGGAAGGTATTTCTAATAATCTAGAACAAAGAAGTATGACGCATTTAAACTTATTAATTCAGTTTTGTTTAATTGGCAACATTTAGCCTACGATTCAATCTCAGTTCGATTTTATTCGATTGACAACACTTTATTTGGCTTATGTCAAAATACTCGATTTTGATTGGATGTTAAAAGCTGTGAACTTTGCCCGAGGTGTTCTTGAACCAATGAAAGCAGGGTAGCCAAGGATAATGGCGACCTGAGCGAAGTCGCCCGCCATATTTGGTCGGAAAAGAGTTAGAAAAAGGAACGCGCGGGAGCGCGTTTGCAAAAAAGTTGAAAAACAGAGTTGTGAGAGAAATAATTGAGAAGTAGCCTAAAGTGTGGCGTTATAAACTTGAAAGTGTGTTTTGTTGAGAGAAAGCGAAACGAATAGGTGGCCGAATTCGCTGCTTTGATAAGATTGGAACAAGTACTATCTCCAAATCGGCATAAGTTACCTGCTTTGTAGCATGCATATACCCACGAAAGCCCACAAGATCGAGTGTTAATCCAAGATAGCCTTCGTATTTCCGATATATATATATATATACAGAGGTGTTACTTAATTCTAAACTCGCCAAACTTTTACGTTTGATGGCGAGAGGCGCTCTTTTACACCACAATGCACCACTATACTTACAAATCTACTACTTCTCTAATATTATACTGTTATGGTTTAATCTTACGTACATATTTAGTTCTGTTTGCTATCCTGTATAATGTTTTTAATTTTGTCTTAATTGCTACTTTACTAATTTTTACATTTTCTCTTAATAAAACTATTTTGTTTAACACTTTAGGTACCAAATACTTAGATGTTCTCTTACCATAATAATTTGTTATCTGTGGTTGAACCAGTTTGTTCTCTCTAGCCCTAGGTGTGTTGTACTTGTTTTTAACATTCACTTTATAATCATCATTATAATAATATTCCAGACCTATCAAATATTCTACTTTTTTATCTATGGGTATAATTTTACAGATGGGCAATAACCTATCATACTCTTTGTTGCACTTATCTTTAACATTTTTACGAACCAGAAACATTATCAGTCTTATTTGTATGTCTTTAATATCTCTTAAATATGTAATAAAGGTTCGCCCGTACACAAGGAGTCCATAGCTTATTAGCGAATCGGCAAGCCCAAAATATACCATTCTTAACGTATGTTTGTTCAATACATTTTTTAAGTGGTAAAACTTACTTAGCACCGATCTTAGCCTATTGCAAACGTCATTTACATGTAATCTCAAATAATAATCATATAATTCTATCACCAATAGAAAGCTACATTATTCCTGAGTGACATAGGCTATTTTTTATCCCTAAAACGGGTCCTGTGGGGTGGTCCACGGGAGCGAAGCCGCGCGGAGCAGCTAGTACACTATAACAACGAGTGTTATTCGTAAGGATCAAGTTTAACTTATTTAAGTAACGTATTTTTATAGCTGTCAAAACCGACTTCTTAGATTATCACGATTTTAGTTAGAAAATAGAGAAATCTAGCTAACAGCTCTTGATGAGGCTGCAATCCTCTTGTACGCAAAATACGCGCTTAGACGTGGAGTTGCGGACACCAATCCGTTTTATCATCGTCATCATCATCAACCCTATTGTAGTCTGACATTCCGCAAGACGCAATCGCAACATATTTATGAAATAGATCGCCTATTGAAGCGCAATAAAGATTAACATATAATCGTCTCAACTATCACAATGTAAGTGCGGAAGACTACAGTAGCATGTCTTCCACACTTAAAATACGCTACGCAAGTTATAGTGTAAGTGCGGAAGACTGTAGCGTGTTTGCCGCACTTACGCTACGCTACGCAAGTTACAGGTAAACATCTTGAGATTTTTCCATGGGGAGTTAATGAACTTGTATTCATTGTGATTGCCATAGACAAGTACCTAATACTTCAAACAGAAACCGTGTCAATGCAATGTTACCAGGAAACTGATGAATCCTGACTTGTGGGAACGTTTTTCTTACAAGCAACAAATTATTTTTATTTTACTTATATTTATTTATTTATTTAATATAAGGCTTTTCAACAATGAGTACAATGAGTACACTGTTACTTTATTTTTCAAAAAGTTAAGTCTAAGTGCCTCATCACTTACAGAAAAGCACAGCATGCACTAAATTATGCGGAGATAATTACAGAATTTATAATTAAAAACAAAAAATCTATTAAAAGCTAAATTGATTGCAGTAAATTAAATTAAGTAACATAGATTAAATTAAATTAGAACAGATTAAATTAAATTCAATTATAATAGATTAAATTGGAATATATCAATTTAAATTAGTATAAATTTTATTATTTATGTAAAATGAGGTACTAGAGATACCCACTAAATGGCAAGCGCGACTTATTATTATTTTTATTAAAATAAATTTTCCAATAACTTCAAATTTTATTTAATCAATAAATTTTACTAAGTTTTAAAATTGGCCTCAAACTAGGCAACCCTGTATCTTGGGTACCAATTATGAGGGTTTACCATGAAACATTTAAGATTAGTAAGTAGAAACTAGATTTTTGTTTGTTTTTTCGTTTGTACCGAACAAGTTTTCTAACTTTTTTAAGCAAACCTTAGATAATAGAAAATAATAAAAATGAATAAAATAATACAAAACTAATTAGCAAATAGCTAAACTTTGTTTTGTAGTAAGAAAAACGGTTCGCAAATCAAAACTTTTTTCAGTGTTCTTCTTCATCGAACTCATTCAACACATTTTCAAGTCTGTGTAAGCCTGAGGTAAATACATTAAAGGCCTCATCTGCTAATTGGAATTCCTTATAGGTAACCAAATTTGCATAAAGTCACATTTGTATGGTAAACTGACGAAATAGAGCTTAGTCCAGGATTAGATTAAGAACAAGTAAATTTAATAAAAACTCCCGACACATTTTTATTTGAGCTACATAGTTTATCTTGTAGTAGACACGCTTCGATCGACAATCTCTTGAACACGTAATTATGACACGATATCTTGCGAAAACACCCCGATTCAAACAGTAAAACGCCCATAACTTTTGAACGGCTAAACCGAGGTTCATCAAACATAACTAAGAACACTGTCAATAAATCACCTTTCAAACAAAAAATATACTAAATTAAAATCGGTTCATCTGTTTAAATACAAATACACAAACACACAGGTACACACGTCAAACTTGCAACACCGCTCTTTTTTGTCGGGTATTATAAAGGAATGGTTATATCCTGAAATACATACATACTCTGTAGTATTAATCACCATTATCTTGGCCTCGTACATGCATAGATAGTTCAACTCTTAGTAAAAACGGAAAATCTTTATTATCTTGACCATAATCAAAATAAAAAAACTTTTTTACAAATAAATACTACCGACTTCCAAATAAGAAAACTACAAAGTGAAAAATAACTTTATTTTTGGAAGTCGGTCTTTCGTAGGTACCATTTTTTTGCGTTATGGACACCGACTTCCAAAAATAAAGTTATTTTCACTTTGTAGTTTTCTTATTTAGAAGTCGGTAGTATTTTTTTTGTAAAAAAGTTTTTTTATTTTTCACTTTTTAGTTGTACCTACCTAATAGGCAAGTTGTTTAGTAAGTTTCCTATAACGCCAGAATAGATTACCCGAATGTCATGAAACTTGAACAAAACCGATCAAATGAGAGATCTGCTTACCCTTTAAGAGCGTACTGGCGTGATGTTGTGTTATGAAATGTTATAAAAAATAAACAAACATGCGATTGCAGCAGTCCCGAGAGATTTGCCGTTATTTATTGAAGAGTTCTGTTGTATATCTTCGAAGTTCTTCATCAGATCTTCACCAAATTAAAATGGGACCAATTTCAAAACATATTCTTTCAGACAAAAAAAAAAATTCAAAATCGGTCCACAATTGACGGAGATATCGGTGAACATAAACAAAAAAAAAAAAACATACAAGAAGTCGAAAATAGAACCTCCTCCTTTTTCGAAAGTCGGTTAAAAACGATCAACGATCTGAAATCGTTAAGACGCAAGAAACTGGTATTTAATGGCAAACATGTTGGCACACGTGGTTTTAGATAAGTGACAGAGGCCAACGTTTATAGGCATTACAGGTTCGTTTCCACCCCAGAGACAAAAGCAGAGAATATCGTACTGGCGTATAAATACACCCACTCATACCTTACGATCCAGGAACCGCCGTGCTGTGGCTGATAAATTTGATACATCTTATAACGAGCACTGAATTGCAGCGCTGTAACCGACGCGCTGAAGCCGAAGTTGTTAAAGTTGCTTGCTCTGTGATGGATATGGTGTTTGTTTTCTCTCATAAACGCGTAGTAGTAATTCCATGAAGCTGAAGATTATACGGTTTGTCTTTACTCCTGTTTATTAATTAAAAAAATAAAACTCACTCAAAAGTAAACAGCTGAACAGCAGACAACTCGTAGATATAGTTGACGACGCCCGGTAACACAAGAGATCCTACAGTGAAAATGGCTGCTATAATGAGCCCCAGCTTGGGCAGACTCCTGTAGATGTAGTACGCTAGGACGGTCACCACGAAGAAGTGGAAGTCGCAGGGGATATACCACGATATGACAATGCACTGAAAAAAATAAGTAGATTATTTCAATCATCCTGCCCAGCCTTTGCCCAAATATGTTGGAGCTTACTGGGAGGTCTAATAGCTCCACAGCTATTAGACTTTCCCAACCCAGTAACTGGGTACCACGATACCCTTTGGCAAGACTGGGTTCAGATTTCCTGGCTTCCAACTATCCGTTAAATATATACGAAGACTGCTTTCCCAGGCACAGAGAAATCTCGCTCTGTAAGCTGTCGCCCATCCACGGTAAGCAATGCTTAAATTAATCTTGAAGATCTACCCGTGCGGCTGTTATAGCCACGAGCTCCTAAATTGAGATAAAGGCAAGCTATAATAACGATGACAATTACGAACTTCAGCAAGTACTCACAATGTTATCCGTGTCAATATAATTGTTTAGCATGACTAGGTTGAGCCACCAGTTCTTGCGACACAGCTCTGTCTCGTGGCCTGCAGCCCTGTTCCACAGTGGGCCAGTGCCCGTGTGCGGGGACACCGCACAAACGTAGAATATTACCACGGCGAACGCAACCACCAGTCTAGTCGAATTTACAAAAATATATGTGTTGATATAGGCACTTTACAAACTTAAATAATTTTAAGAAAACATAAATACTAATTTAGAAATTTATCCAATTATTTTATGATCGTTACTAACTTAGGCAATATCTAATAGGCCAAAAAAACAGAAGTATTTTTCGTAGTCAGGTTTAAATTTATTAAACCTTGTGTAAAGTACAAAAATGTTTTTACATGAAGCTTACCTTACGTATCTCTTCAAGATGATGAACAGCGGATTTGGCAGCCTCTTGAATTTAGCTATATTCGTGATGGTGAGGAAGCCAGATAGTAGAAAAAATGTGTCCACGAAGAGATCGTCGTGAAGTATAAGCAGACCGAGTGGTGTTTGAACCTCCTGCAGTGTAAAAAGTAAAACTTAACTTTCAAGGCGAGCTATGTAGGTAAAGTTACCCTCTTTTCAAAAATAATAATCGTGTCTCAGGATTTCATAAGCACATAAGTGTTTGCTTAGGTTAGGTTAGCACGGAAACCGCAACGGTCGCAGCCATTCTTAAAATTGAATAATTAAGTGACTTTCATATACAAAGTATATCAACAAGTAATACACAAACCTGATCAGACGTCAACCCATCACTAATCGGACCCGAGTTAGAGATGCCAATCTGATGGTCCAACACTATGAGACATATTGTGAAGAACCGAATGCCGTAGAAGACCTCTATGCCTTCCTTCTTCATTCGCAGAAGGTCAAGAGAACTCTCTTTCAGACAGAAGGACTTGATGAAACCTGATTCTAAAAGAAAATTGACACATTTAGATTATTTGCTATTGAGTGAAAATGTATGTACATACATTTATGTACATTGTAAATTTATTACGTACAAGTATGTAAGATTAGCAAGCGAGGTGATCAATGCTCGTGCATTTTCTATGAGAAGAAGCCTTAGTCCTGCAGTATGTAAAAAGCTAGTATTATTATATTATTATGTAAGAATAGAATTCAATGATGGTCTTACTTCTGGAATCTGGGTCCAATTCCTTTTGTCGACAATTCAAATATGTGCAGACGAGAGAAATCACTATGATTGACCCCATCACACCGCTGTAAAAAAACGTCACATTTGTAGAAATACAACATTATAAATATTGATCAAATTGTACTATTCGCTTTGAAATGTTTCAAACACAATGTATGTTCCGGCTCGCCCATTGATTGTGTCGGTGGATTCAGCAAGACTTCAATTCTTTTCAGGACAGGTCAGGTGTCAGATGCATGCCAATGTTGGGCATAAATCTCCACACAATGGGTGCCCGAAGACGGATGGCGCCGCCGGGGCCGGACCAGAAAGACGTGGCATGCCGACCTGGGTGCAAACTGTATAGGCTGTTACGAGGTGGCGCGGTAAATAAATTCCTGGAATGATTTGGGAGAGACGTTGGCCCAGCAATGGGATAGTTTAGTTACTTACAAGAACGCATACAACAGTGCAACATATTCTCTTCGTCGCCACTCTGGCAGTTCTGGGTTACGCTGATGTTAACTCGCATGCCGAGATGCCAGCACGCGATCGTAGACCATGTGTACTTACAAGAACGAATAAAACAGCGCATCATACTCCCGCTCGTCGTCGCCACTCTGGCAGGGCTCGGTGACGCTGATGTTTGCTCTCATACCAGCCGCTCCAAGGTGACTCCGCGCCAGCATGACTCCTAGCAGTCGCTCCACGGTGTGGGGGGCACATGCTGAAGGTACGCAGGCGCCCCATGTCAGCTCGTTGAGGGGACGAGTGTGGGGAGGACGGTGCTGGAGAATAACAGCCTATTATGAAAAAAGTTGACTAACAGCACAAAGTACGTAAGCGCCGACAGTAACAGACTCTCTTTTACCACTTAAACGCCTTAGTATTAGAAAAATAAATAAGTAAACGATTAATGAAAATTAATCATTAATACAGGCAGTAAATCTGACTTATTTTAATCTTAAGGAAAATGCAATCTTTCCAACTAGATGATTTTTTGTTGGAGCTAAAAAGTTGTTGTTTTTTCGCTTCGAACTATCCGATTAAAGAGAAGAAACTAACCAAGTGAAAAAAAAATAATAGGTAGATTTTTTCATGCCTTGTATGCCTAAAACTCCTATGTAGAAAAACTGTTCATTAATACCTATACGTAAAAAAAACAGTACTTTAATGATATTTTTTTTACTTGCTACGATTTCGTAGCATTTTCGTAGCCAAGTGCTACGCGGTTCGCTACATCTTTTTCCTAATTAATGTGCCTAGCCCTGCCAAATATGTTGGGGTCGGGTCAAACAGAATTCAGTCGAACCTATATGACCTCCACAACCTAGTAACTGGGTAAACGCCTTGGTAAGGCTGGTATCAGACTTTATGGTCTCTTACTACTGTAAAGATTGTTGAAGATCTTCAAATGACTGCCCGAAACAACGATTTAAAGTTTCGGTATGTTATGTATGGGCACCCATAAACGGGCCGACCTCGGCAACCATTGCTTAGCCATGAGGACCGCACGTGCGACTGTTAGCTCTAATAGTAAATACTCTGCTAATTATGAATCATAATATTTTTACTGCTTCGCGTCTCATCATCTCAGCAAAGCATAATTGTTCACTTATTTCAATTAAACATAAACATGCGACATTTGCATATCCAGTTGAGAACATTTAGTTGTAGTAGGTACTATTGTTATTATGATGTCGTAATCTTGAACTGCGGCCTATTTACAGTCAATGTATCAAACTCTAAGAGGAGGAGGAGCTCGTGGCTAAATAATAAAAGCCGCGCGGGTCGATCCTCAAGGTAAGGCAACGCTTGACGAGGTCGGTCAGTGGATGGGTGACCATTTCAACATACCGAGTTTCCTCCGTGCCTCGGAAAGAACGTTAAGCCGTTGGTCCCGGCTGTCATTTGAAGATCTTTGACAGTCGTTACAGGTAGTCAGAAGCTTGAGATCAGACACCAGTCTTGCCAAGGGGTACCGTGTTACCCAGTTACTGGGTTGTGGAGGTCAGATAGGCAGTCGCACGATGTAAAACACTGGTACTTAGCTGAATCCGGTAAGACTGGAAGCCGACCCCAATATAGTTGGGAAAAAGGCTAGGCAGATGATGTATCAAACTCTACCTAAATAGCAAAGTTTGACAGGTTTACAAGCTAAAGTACAGTTTGAAAAATACTCAACTTTAAATTCTTAATTCAGTAATCGTGGATCAGGGTGGGCTCCTGAACTGAGTATTTAGTTATAGGTTTTCAGGGTAAGTAGGCTTTGGTAAATACTCAATTATAAATTCTTAATTTAGAAATTGTGGGTCAGGGTGGGCTTCTGAACTGAGTATTTGGATATAGGTTTTCAGACCAAAGTAGAATTTGAGCAATACTTAAATTCTTAATGCAGAAATTGAGGACTTTTTCATTCTTGAATAATTTAAAAACCGGCCAAGTGCGAGTCGGACTCGCGCACGAAGTCCGCCGTGGCCGTATTTGGTAAATTGCGGTTTACGATTTATTACGTATTAAAAATATTACCACAATCCGAATATGTTAATTTTTCGACTAACCAATATCGTCTGGGTGCTAAGCTTCAAGTTACTTTTGACAAAAGTTTGTAACAATTGTTTCTTCACCAAAGGAATGGTTCGTGAATATAATTGCTGTAAAATTAAAAATTATATGGTCCACTTATATAGCTGTTTGTGTGAGATCTGTTTTTTATGAGAAATTATATATATCTGCTAAAGTTAACTACGGTTCAGAAAAATCTTAGAGACATAAATTAGCCTTTAATATTCCCAATACTGGGACCCAGGCCTCGTTGTAAGAGGGAAAGGGCAGCAATCTCTAACTATGCGGGCCCAGAGTGGGTTGGTGACCAATTATTGTCATGTCTTCGATTTTATTTTTCTAGGGCATACCGGTATCCTCAAGATGTTTCAGTGGAAATCTTACCTCTATAAAGTCCAGCGCAGATTGATAAGGGTAGTACGGATTCTCAACTTTTCGTCTCACGTTCTTGTCAGTTCTTTCTAGAACAATCTCAGCGAGGCAGTACTTGGTCTTGAGTTCTGGGTGCTTCTTTGCCCAGGGTGCATTCATGCACTGGTCGAAGTTTCCCAGTTGGTAGCGGTTTCCGAATAGAAGGCCTTGTGGTTCTGATGCTTGTGAATCCCATTCTGTGTAGTGGATTGCATGTTTTTAAATAAGTTTCTAGCCTCTGTGAGCCTTCACACTGTCCCTAAATAGTGATCTAATTTCCGAATTAGATACTTCGAAAAAGGTTTAGTTGACACACATAGTCGCAGTAAAAGTAAGTATGAAGTAAATACATGTCTTAATAAAAGCTAATCAATAGACTTTCAACATTATTCTAACTCACCATAAACAGCCCAAAGAGTAAAATTCTGCAAACTATACAGCAGACGATAGATATGATTCAAGCACGGCTCCTCCTCAGCAGTCCAGTTCTGATTCTTCATGGCAAACAACACATCATCTAGGTACACAGTACTTTCACCATCCTTGACTATTTTCGGCTCAAACTTTTCTCTTTTCTCATTTGTTTCTTTAGACATAACATTTCGCGTACCATTTTGTGCTGGCAATTGCGTGGTCAACGTCTCACTTATTCCCGCATTTTTTGTCCGATCAGTCACATGACACTTTATTTTTTTTATTGCTACAACACCAAGGAGTATCAAGTAAATGTACTTCATCGTTTGCTGTCAGCGAGTTAATGCCCTGAAGCTGGGATGCGTCTTAGTTTAGTAATAATATAACAATAATTGCATAATCAATGTGATTGTTACTTAGTCGGCAATTAGCTTCTATTGTGATCATGGTACGCGAATGGGGTAAGTGTTGATTGACTATTACTACAACTTGAATTAATTACTAGAATTTATTTATTCAACATCAATTTTACTTTCGGTGTCATCAGTCTTTTCAAGGGGTATCCTTTTACCCGGTTACTAGGTTGTGTAGGGCAGATAGACAGCTGTTCCAAATACGGGTATTCAGCTGTCTTCGGTTATATTGGAACTCAACTCCTACACAGTAGTGAAAATGCAGGGTCTTAAGTAACCCTATGCCCTAAGTTCGACTAATTCGTTGAAAACACGAATACATCCGAACTCGCACGCTGCACAACGATGTCACCTCGTCGGTTTTTATGCTATTTACCCGACTGCCGAAGGAAGGTAATGTGTTTATCAGTCTATGTATGTAATATATGTATGTTTGTTCCTATGTAGCGTTCTAGAAAACAAACGCGTTGGCCGATTTTGATGATTCTTACGTCAATCGATTCGTCTTAACCCTGCGAGTGTCATTGGCTACATTAAAATTGGAAAAGAAAAAAATGCCAGATTTTGGGCGCCATTTTGTGGGTGGGAAATTTTTATTTTTCTTCGAAACCCATCGTGTGGGGTATTAAAATAAAGGGTATTAAGTGGTGATTTCAAAAATATAGCACTTATATATTTAAATGTACATAATTCTAAAACAAATATATTTCTAAAAGGTTGCAAATAAAAAAAGTTAATTTAAAAAAAACCCGACTGCTTAAAAAGCAAACTAAGTGACTATTTATCCGGTTTAATTATTACTTTTTAGGAGGTTTTTGATAGCTGCGGCAGTAATATTATTAAATACCTTAATTGTATTTGGGGTCCTATTTTTCTATGTTAGCATATTATTGTTTTGAAAAAAAAGTAAAAAATAAAACCCGACTGCTTAAAAAGCAAACTAAAAAGACGTAAACAAGAAGAAAATCATGCTGAGCAGTCGGAGGATACATATTTGCGAGCTGGCTGAACAAACTCTTCAGCTTTATAATATTAGTATAGATATACTTTATTGTACAACACATAAATATTACAGGACAAACATTTATAAATAATATAATAATATTTCATTTTTTAACCGACTTCATAAAAAGGAAGTTTCTCAATTCTACCGTATATGATATGATGATATGATAGCGCTGCTAAATGAAAATAGTACCACAGACGAAATCAAACTTCAAAAAGGCAGATGACTTAACGGAAACACGAATTAAGTATTGTTAATGTAAAGATTTCTTTTTATTTGAGTAATATTTTAAAAATCAAAAAATGGAAGGTAGATCACTGACTGTTAATTCATTCAAATAAAATAATTGGTAGCTAAATCCATTCAAAACATTTGTAAAAAGTGTTATTAATTACTAATCAAATATTGTACACAATTACTGTATTTTTACAAACTTAAATCTAAAATTAATTGATAAACTAATGTCACCGGTAGTTGTTGCTATGTGACGCCTTTTCATTTGTCTAAACGTATAAATAGGCTGGTTCTAGTCGAAAGAACTCAATATTGAATTGTATTTTGAACTGTGCACATCTTCTTATTACATTTTTATTACTTTACATTAAAATTAAGTTGATTTACTGTTGATGTGAGTAATAAAAAGTGTTAACAAGATGTCTGATCGTAATCATTTGAGAATCCTGAGTACACCCGCTTTTACATATATAAGTATTTTTATGTGTGTTCGATATAACTTCGTCGTTTATGAACAGATTTCGATAATTATTTTTTGTTGGAAAGGAGATATCCCAAGGGTGGTACCATGATAAGGAAACCAGGATCTGATGATGGCATCCCAGAGATATCGAGGGAACTCCTCAAATATTATAGCGATTTTGGTATTTTTATCAACAATGCAATCATTTACACTCAGAAAGTGTCATTTAGTGAAATGGCAGTGATGAAGAAACCACAGAAGGCCACTGGAACTCCATAATGCTGAGTATGTCACGGGTATAAGGTATATTGAATAGCTAACCGACTATCATGAAGCAAATACTTATATATAAATGTTATTGATGAAAATGGTAACATGATCTGATCTAATGATAAAGCCGGAGGGTAGGCACTGGCATTCCCAAATAATACAATCGATCCTTGTCGTGTTTCGGCTTATTGGAATCGTCATGAGATTTACTTTGGCTATAAATGATTTTGTTAAAAAGTTTTCTATTTCAAAGATTAAATAAGATTTAAACAAAAATGCACTAAAAACAAAGTAATACAGAACACTTTATGAGGCTACAAAATTCACCTTTCAAAGTTTTTCACAATATGATTTTAACAAACTCATTACAAAAATTATGGTAACTTATTATCAACAGCTCTGCAAATTATAAAGAACCTTATAATTTTGCTGCTTGCATGTAGATATGATGAAGTAAATAAATAAAATGTATATTTTTTGTAAATATCAGCTGATCGCACGGTATGCTGTTGAAACTAGCAGCCGAGCGACCAGGGGGGTGACCATAAGCTCTTAGACCGGTATCAATTTGAGATCGAGTAAGTGACAGATGTATACACATCAGATACATCTGTCCCTTATTCGATCTCAAATTGATACCGCTCTAAGACCTTATGGTCACCCCCCAGTTAATGACCAGCGGACGGACCATCCCTGCCGTCCTCGCTCTGGTGGTACAGCGGCCGGGGCCGGGGGCCGGTGCGAACCTCAAAATATTTAACCTTGTTTAAAATATAACTTCTTGGAAACTTAATGGATAATATACATACATTACAACTTTATTATATTACAAGATTATTTGGTCATTCGTCATTCCCAAAGTACGCCATCTGTTTAATTCACCAAGAGTTATTTACCCTCGCGAGCTTCATTTGGGTGGTGGAGGTGAGGCAATATTGGGGCTAGCTGGGAACGTTGAAAGGACAGGAGGGGTTCGGAAGTAAGTTGTAGTTTAGAAGCACAGATGGTGCCACCATACTTTAGCCTGCTGCATCACGGTTGGTTTTACAAAACAAGGGAATCTTTTTCTCACAGTAATTAGTTTAGTAAATATTATTATTAACGTTTTGTTATTGCAGTCTCTCGACTCATAAAAGCCTCGTCTTCACTTATCTAATCTAGGTAAAAATATATAAATGTCTTCCTATTTATAATTTTCATTTAAATCGGTTATCAAACTCATTTGAGGCGATTTTCTTTTTTTTCAATGCTTGGGATTATTTGGATGAGCATTTGGATCAAAAAATCGGACTCGTGGGGATTGTAATACCTGGCAATCTTGTGGTTGTGGATGGTCTGACCCTCCATAACCGCGAGATACTCGTATGCAGTCGTCATAAGCAGATATGTAGAAGCAGCCATGGACAAGGGACTCACCCCGCTCTCCTTGGCTAATGAGAACTGGCCCAAACCTGTAGTGCTTGTCAGTAAAGATCGCAGGGAGGTATGGTAGAGTAAGGAATTTCACAGACGCTTTTGCCGGGCCCTTCATGGGTCCGATGAAGATAAATTAGCGTCCGTACTAGCCCCGCAAGTTGATATTGCGATGGAACCTTGTCACAATAACAGCTGCGTGACGTCATCCGTCGCACAAAAAGACAGCTAGCAAAAGCGTATCGTATCGTGCGCTACGTCACCAAGATGGCCGCCAATCGCAATATCAACTTGCGGGGCTTATAGCCTGGTTGCGTTTCGATGAACTTTTTGGGGAAATCAAAGGTTTTGTCTGTACAATTATGGACGAAGTTATCACGACGAATAATTACCGGCGATTTATTGTGAAAGATGGCTTGGTCGTCAATCCATGTCTCTCATGAATGGCATCTGGCGGGCAAGTCACCGCGTGCACCGGCCGGGTGAATCAATCCGACACATTATATCTGCTTGTTCTCGTCTAGGTAACGAAGAGTACTTGCATAGGCACAACCTTATAGCCAGGATTATCCATCAGCAACTTGCTCTGAAATATGAGCCTATCAAGCTCGTCCAGGTATACCGCGTTCAGGTCAAAGTAGCACAAATCACCATAATCTATTATAGGGAAAATTATAGCCTGCACAAGTATAGTCTTCGTTTTTGCGGGCAGAAAGTTACTCAGACGGTACAGGCAACGCAAGGTTCCGTTGACGCTTTGACTGACACTAGAAACCTGACTTTGCCAACCAAGCGTCGAGTCAAGATGTAGACCGAGATCTTTTACACTAAGGCTGATGTGGATTACGGTACCATTAAAAATAATAGGAGGCAGAGAACTAATCCCCACCCGACCCATCATACGCGAGCTCCCGATCACAATGGCCTGATATTTTGAGGGGTTTACAGACACCCCAAATCTATCAGACCAATTCTTGACTGCGGCGAAGTCCGTTCACATCGCTTATAGCATCCGAA
The DNA here is from genome assembly GCA_948252205.1 of Orthosia incerta. Lineage (NCBI taxonomy): Eukaryota > Metazoa > Arthropoda > Insecta > Lepidoptera > Noctuidae > Orthosia > Orthosia incerta. The sequence continues at coordinate 13,797,296 of OX411747.1, forward strand.
AAATCCTTTACCCACGCAGCCGCATATAGTTGAAGGTCATCGGCATAAAGATGATACGAACACCGAAGACAGTGAGTTATACAATTTGTGAATGTGGAGAATAATAATGCAGAAAGAATACCGCCTTGCGTAACACCAGCAGCCAAGTCACACCAACTTGACGAACTATCGTCAACGCGAACCGACTGCTGATGTTCTCGAAGATAAGAAGAAAACCATTCTATATCACATTGTAGGTACTGGGATCGGTCCATCATCACTGTCAGGACTATTGTCTATACTAATTATCTGTACTTCTATATTAATATTATAAAGAGGATAGATTAGTATTTTTTATGTTTGTATGTAACGAATAAATTTAAAACTCATCATCATCATCATCATATCAGCCGAAAGACTTCCACTGCTGGACATAGGCCTCCCCCAAGCGTCGCCACATTGACCGGTCTCGTGCGTCCCGCAACCAGCGGATCCCCGCAACCTTCACCAGGTCATCGGTCCACCTAGTGGGAGGCCTTCCAACGCAACGTCTTCCAGTTCGCGGTCGCCACTCCAGAACCTTTCTGCCCCATCGGTCATCCGTTCTGCGAGCAATGTGCCATGCCCACTGCCACTTAAGTTTGGCAATTCTTCGGGCTATGTCGGTAACCCTGGTTCTATTGCGGATCTCTAAATTTCTGATTCGATCACGCAAGGACACTCCGAGCATAGCCCTCTCCATTGCCCTTTGGGTGACTTTAAGCTTTCTGATGAGGCCCATTGTAAGCGACCACGTCTCAGAGCCATATGTCATCACTGGCAACACACACTGGTCATAGACTTTCGTCTTGAGACACTGTGGTAAGTTGGACGAGAAGATACCGCGCAACTTCCCGAACGCTGCCCAGCCGAGTGGGATTCGACGGTTGACCTCTTTCTCGAAGTTGGCCCTACCCAACTGGATCGTTTGTCCCAGGTAGACATAGTCGTCCACAACTTCGAGTGTAGAGTCTCCGACCTTGATAGGAGTGGGTGTAACATGGGCATTTAACATCACCTTGGTTTTGTCCATGTTCATTCTAAGACCCACTCTTTCGGAAGCTCTACTGAGGTCATTGAGCATTGTACTGAGGTCCTCCATGGTCTTAGCCATAACCACTGTATATCGTCGGCAACCGAAGGTGAGTGATGTACTCGCCATTGACGTTGATGCCTAGCCCTCTCCAGTCCAGAACCTTGAAGACATCCTCCAGTGCAGCGGTAAACAGTATTGGAGTAATTACGTCTCCCTGTCTCACACCTCGCTGCAGAAAGATTGGTTTCGAGGTCTGATCCTGAAGACGGACTGACATAGTGGCGTTCTTGCGAGATCGACCCGACGACCGACCGACGATTTAAAAACTACTAGACCGATTTCGAAAATTCTTTCGCCGTTGGGAAGCTACACTATCCCCGGGTGACATGGGCTAGTAGTGGTAGTGACTCCCTTTTCCGCACTTAGACTCCCATTTGGTCCGTTGTGCGTGGGGGCTGTACTGGCTAACCAGGCTAGCCAGCCTAGCTCCGTCCAAAAGCACAGAAGCTTCCTGGGAGCTTCCTGGGAGCAGAAACCTGTTCTCGGAGCGACCTCACTGTTCCGGGAATTTCTTCGCGTTGAGATGCCACGGCCTCGCATTCCAGGATTACGTAGGCGGCTGATTCTTCGGCTTTAAAACAGTCCCTGCAAAGTGGGCTGTCCGTGGCGCCTATGTTGAATAAATGTTTGTTAAGAAGGGTTTGGCCCTATAATTATTTTGAGGTTATTTCTACTCAGGCTGAGGAGTTTTTTAGTTAGACGCGGGTGTGCATTTGCCAAAGCCATTTTCGACTGTCTACAGTCTGTTGCCCATGACCATCTGTTATTGTGTAGCTCTGTTGATCTTTGGCGAATCCACGCACGAAATTGAGAGAAGGGCAAGGGGATAAGCGGGTACGGGCCTAGCACTACCATCTCGGAGCCCCTCTTCGCAAGCTCGTTTGCGGCATCATTGCCTAGGGATCCACTATGCCCCCTGATCCACTGGAGGATGATTCGATTGGATTTCGATATACTCTCCAGGGCGAGGTGGCATTCAAAGATAAGTTTATTGTTGGCAAGTGACATGGGTTATTTTTTATCCCTGTATTCCCACGGGAACGGGAACTACGCGCGTGAAACCGCGGGGTGTCGGCTAGTAATCTATACTAATATTATAAAGAGAAAACATTTTTTTGAACAAACAACATTTTACACAAATCGGAACAAAAAAAAGAAAAATGGTAGGTAGGTACCCCCCCGGTGGTTTCAGGCATTGTCAAGGTGGGGGGACTTAGTAGCCGTGGCTTGGACACCCACGGTAAAGCGAGAACCGAAGCGACAAAAGAAGAGGAACCCGAGGAGGGACTGCTCGTCAAGGCTTTTGCCGATAAGCCGACGACGTAGCGGCCAACAAGTAGGTTGCTGTGCCACCGCGATGTCGTGTATCGGAGACATCGTGGCTGAGGATTGGAGGCTGCGGCGGGAGAGGAGTGCTGGTATTACAGTGCGCCGCTCTCCCTATCCTCCGCGGTCTGCACAGGGTCGATACCGTCTGATGGCGAACGCGGTGGGGCCGCAGGGGAGGAGGAGTATCGGTATTGCATTGGCCGCTCTCCCTATCCGTTTTTAGTGTTTTTTTTTGTTTAATAAACATATAAATATGTAGATTAATAAGAAAAGGAGTTGAATAAAAGCAATAATAATAACATTTATTTCTCCATACAATTTCATAGGATTATTCAAATTTTGGCTTCGGCTTCGCCCGCGGCGCGGGCTTGAATTGCGCTTAGTATTTTTTCATGCAACCTCATGATATGGGTGTCACACAGTATATAAGTGTCAAACGAAAGTGTTTGCTCAGAGAAATACGAGTACGCGTGTAAAAGTTTGTTTTTAAAGAGTTTTTTTTTAAGTCATAATAATTTTAATGAATTACTTAATTACTTTCGTGATGTATTATGGTGTTTTATAGTAGGTATGCATGTTTATTCGTGAGTAGAATGAACATAGACAAGACAATTTAATTTCTTTTTATTTTGGATAATTTTAATACAACATTTTGACTAATTAATAATGACCTAAATAAAAAAGTACTAAAATTAATAGCTATTACAATTCAACACACAATGGTTATATTCACGAGTATTTTAACAACTTTTGTGCATTTTATTTACACTGTATTAAACTGAAAACATTTTCACTAATAAGAACGTTATATAACTGTCTCATATTTTGGAAGAGATATATATCGCGTCGGGTAAGTTATCGTTGAGATGTCCACTACCGTTGGGCACAGTGCTCATACTGGTGTTGGGGCTCACTGTTACCGGGTTCGCTTCTTGGTGCATCTTCTTGTTCCTGAGGATACAGAAAGGTAAATTTTTGTAGTTGCAAATGAATGAGGAGTGAATGAATGTCGTGTGTTCGTGCAAATTATAGTTTGAAAACATTAAAATAGTATGGCCGTATATATACGTTACTTACCGTTTACTCGTATATATTTTTATTTTCATAATTTATAATATACCAAAAAAGTAAAGTAAGAAAAATTTAAGAATAGGTAATAGTACATTATTGCAAAGGCCGGGAAATAGGCAATTGCAGGTCGAGTATGAATTTGAAGGCCGAGCCGTAGGCAAGTACTTCACTAATACGAGACAGGCAATTGCCATTTCCGCCGAGGCATATATATAGTGCTGTTCTCAAAAGAATGCAGGGAAATAAAAAAGTAGTTAAATTTCCATAATTTTTCAAGGTAATGCCGTTTTTAACATGAACTGTACATTTCAGCATGGAATAAATTGCCCATAATGCAGATGGCTTTTTGGTTTTAGCAATCTCATTAAAATACGCCAAAATACTGTTTCGGAGAAAATTTTCACTTTTTTATGTAATTTTCTTGTAATTTTCTTTTGACTTCGCTGGAAGCAAGTTTTCCATTGCCAATTTGGCTTCTGATCTTAAATCTGGTGGAGTACAATCAACATGATTTCACTCTCTGAACCGTTGGAACTCATTTTAATTATTAAATTTATATTTATTAAATATTTAAATAACAAATCAAGACGAATTTTCAGCTTTGCCGCCGATTTTCTATTTATCATCTGTGCCGAAAGGCACACGCATTTATGGTTATACAGCCACGTGAACGCAATTTTTACTAAGCAAAAACACTACTTTAAATTAAATTGAATTAAAATCCATTTATTTCAGACTAATTACATGTCCATAGTTGTTAGTAACAAAGGTCTTAAAACTATGTAAGTCAACTTAATGTAATTAAATTCAAATTAAATTTTCATTCATTTGAGGAAGTTTTTACAAATTACATAGAATATACATAAGAATTCATATACATTAGTTAATACATAACACATTAAAACCATTGCATGAAAAATTTAGAATTGATTGAGAATTACAATATAATAGTTGTTAGGTTAACATTAATTTAATAACATTTAATAATTAATTTAATAAAATAATTATAATTATAAAACAATTGTCACTTAATAAATGGTGACAAACTGGCATGCAGGTGCATCCACCTCTCCAACAACACGGAGTCCCACCGCTCGGACAATACGCTCAGGACACTGTTAGAGCTGCGTCGGAAGCGACTTAGTAGCGAGGCGCTTCGCTTCATCAAAGTCATCGGTTTGCGCCTGCGCGAACATCGTAGAAGCGCTGCAAAACCGCGGCAGCCCCAACAGCACCCTAAACGCATTGTTGTACTGTACACGCATGGCACTGTATACTCGCTGCACATAGTTGGCCCATAGGCTGCACGTATAAAAAGACTGACAATAAGCTTTAAATAAGGTCACTTTTACTTGTACAGTACAGCGCGCAAACCTACGTGCCAACATGTTACAGCGCACCGACAGCGCCCTACGTTCCCGCTCAATGTCCTCATTGTCAGACAAGTTATCTGCAACCCAGTGACCCAGGTACTTAAAATGATTAACCATCTTGGGATCGGAGGTATAAAAGAGAAACATTTGGCACCAGCTTTGAAAATCATGTACTCACTCTTCTTAGGGTTGTACCTGAGCCCATGAGCCGCAGCGTATGTCTCACAAATGCGCAGGAGTTTCCGCAACCCCCCAACCGACGGGCTCAGCAGCACCATATCATCCGCGTAGCTGATGTTATTAATAGGCACTCCACCTATTGAGCAACCCGCATTAGCATTGCTGAGCTCGCCAATCAGCTGGTTCATGTACAGGTTAAACAAGCGGGGCGAGGTCACCCACCCCTGCCTCACATCGCAATCCAACCCGTACACGTTGGAATATTCTCCTGCCCATTTCACACTGTTCCGCTGGTGACTGTACCAATACCTAAATATCGACACTATCTCACTTGGCACCCGTGTCTCACTGTGCAGCTGTGTTGGCACCCTTGTCTCACTGTGCAGCTGTGTTGCCACAGCATGTCATAATTTACTAAGTCAAACGCTTTCGAGAGGTCTAGGTAACAAGCGTACACAGGAGTATTTCTAGTCGTGTAATACTGTACAGTCTGCTTGAGACAGAGGATAGCCGTTTCAGTCGACAAACCAGGCGTGAACCCAAACTGAGCGTCATGTAAATGAAGGTGCTTCTCCAGCTGTCTGTCAAGCAGCCTGTCCAGCACCTTGGCTATGACAGTAGCGAGTGAGATAGGCCTATAGTTAGATACATCCGACACATCACCGGTTTTGTTTTTTACGATCGGAACTACCACCGTGTACATGAGATCATCAGGTAAGTAATTATGGCTGATGCACAGATTAAACAAAATTGCTAGTACCCTCGGTAGATGCACACCTGCGTGCTCAAGTGCGATGCTAAGGTCATCATGACCTGGAGACTTACCTCTAACCATACCAGACTGTAAAATACCTTCTCATTTGTACAGATTAAAACTCACCGATAATGATTCTTGTATATATTGTAATTATGAAATTTGTGACCTACAACATTTGTTCTTTGATTGTAATCAGTTTTCGGTTCAACGGTTATTGTTGATTTGTCAATGTCAGGACTTACTAGGTAAATGTGACCTACCTAAAAATATTATTGATTTGTTAAAGCTTCCTATATTGTATAATTATATATTTCAATTTATCCAAAGCACTGTTGGATCTTTATAAACAATAATTATTTGTATAGTTTTGTAAGTTTAGTAATTTTGTTTATTTGTCTTCTGTGTTTATATCTTTTGTAGGTATTTTTGGTAGATTAATCTAATGTAATTTTATTATCCTGTTATAATATCATAGATGTAAATTGATTGTAATGTATGATTGTTGGGCTGATGGCATGCCAATGCCCGTACAAAAAAAAATAAAAAATTGCCGGCCTGTTAGAGCGGCCAGCATAACTTTGCCGGCCGCTTCTTGAAACAGAACGGCTAGGTCGACTTTGCTCAAACAAGGTTGTCAAAATAATGACCACATTACATACATTTTTAACCGACTTTCGAAAAAGGAGGAGGTTCTATGTTCGACTTCTTGTATGTTTTTTTTTTTTTTTTTTTTGTGTATGTTCACCGATATCTCCGTCAATTGCGGACCGATTTTGAAATTTCTTTTTTTGTTTGAAAGAGTATGTTCCGAAATTGGTCCCATTTTAATTTGGTGAAGATCTGATGAAGAACTTCGAAGATATACAACAGAACTCTTCAATAAATAACGGAAAATCTCTCGGGACTGCTGCAATCACATGTAATTTTATTGTTTATACCATTTCATAACATAACATCACGTCAGTACGCTCTTAAGGGGTAAGCAGATCTCTCATTTGATCGGTTTTGTTCAAGTTTCATGTTATTCGGGTAATCTATTCTGGCGTTATAGGAAACTTACTAAACATCTTGCCTATTAGGTAGGTACAACTAAAAAGTGAAAAATAAAAAACTTTTTTACAAAAAAATACTACCGACTTCCAAATAAGAAAACTACAAAGTGAAAAATAACTTTATTTTTGGAAGTCGGTGTCCGTAACGCAAAATAATGGTACCTACGAAAGACACCGACTTCCAAAAATGAAGTTATTTTTCACTTTGTAGTTTTCTTATTTGGAAGTCGGTAGTATTTTTTTGTAAAAAAGTTTTTTTATTTTTCACTTTTTAGTTGTACCTAACTAATAGGCAAGTTGTTTAGTAAGTTTCCTATAACGCCAAAATAGATTACCCGAATATCATGAAACTTGAACAAAACCGATCAAATGAGAGATCTGCTTACCCCTTAAGAGCGTACTGACGTGATGTTATGTTATGAAATGGTATAAACAATAAAATTACATGTGATTGCAGCAGTCCCGAGAGATTTTCCGTTATTTATTGAAGAGTTCTGTTGTATATCTTCGAAGTTCTTCATCAGATCTTCATTGAGTAATAGTTTGGAGGCCGAGCCGTAGGCGAGGACTTCACTAATACGAGACAGGCAATTGCCATTTCCGCCGAGGCATATATAATGCTTTTCTCAATTGAATGCAGGGAAATAAAAGTAGTTAAATTTCCTTAATTTTTAAAGTTAATGCCATTTTTAACATGAACTGTACAAATCGGCATGAAATAAATTGCCCATAATGTAAATGGCTTTTTAATTTTAGAAATCTCATTAAAATACGCCAAAAATACTGTTTCGGAGAAAATTTCATTTTTTTATCGTTTTTCCAAATCATAAAATGTTCATATACCATTTTCATTACCTTCATGTATTTTTCTTTTGACTTCGCTGGAAGCAGGTTTTCCATTGCCAATTTGGCTTCTGATCTTAAATCTGATGGACCGTGAACCGTTGGAACTGATTTTAATTATTAAATTTATATTTATTAAATATTTAAATAACAAATCAAGACGAATTTTCAGCTTTGCCGCACATTTTTCTATTGCTTTCTATCTGTGCCGAAAGGCAAACGCATTTATGGCTATACAGCCACGTGAACGCAAAAGCAAAGAGACTTAGTTTGGTATGCCAAGAATGATAAAAGAGATCCAATCAAAGAGTATATAATAACCCCAGCACGCCGTTACATACAACATTGCTGGAGCGTTGAAATGTTCCAAATTCAAAAACGCTCCAGCAATGGATTTGATTTTCATTGTCCGTAAATTCGGTACTTCGCGTGTTCTTTATTCTAAAATAATGACAATATTTCCATGCATGTTTGAGAAAAATAATTTTAAAAGTAATCGTTTTTTTAAATTATTTTTGGCTTATTTAAGTATGTACCTTCTTTTCAAACACAGTGCAAGTAGCTTGTTAGCCGGAGCCTCGGCCAGTAGCCAAAGTAGAAGAGCGGCTATACAGCCCCAGAATATTACACCTGCTGTTGAGATCAACTGAAACAAAATATATCACGATTATTCAAGTTTTTATTTTATTTTTAACTTGCAATGTATGCATGTAAGTGTGTTCGGGTCAAATCTTGCAACTGAATTTTAAAGCAGTTATCCTCCATCGATTAAGATGAAATTTTGCATACATGTTTAGTTTGGATGACAATGATTAGCTAAGTGACGTCATTCTAAATCCAGGCCCAAGATGGCGGACTAGTTATTTTTTGTGCACTGCCATGATATGGGTATCAAATGTAAGGGTTTGCCGAAAAGAATACGAAAAAAGCTTGTTTAAAAAAAAAGATTTTGTATTGAATAATTTATTTTACTATGTAAAATATTATCAGGTACCGGTTTTTTGAGTAAAGTAATTTGAGTGTTTATTTTTACTACTATTATTTTTGACCAAGGCCAATTCAAACAATTGAGGTATTAATTTGACATGTGAGGAGTTTCTACAATTAGTCATTAGCGGAAAACTAACAGCAAAAATTTGCGTAAAAAAGTTTGCAATCGGCCGTTTAATCTGCAAAAGTGTAACTTACGATTTCAAAATAATCATTGTGCTGCGGGTTCCTGGTGATGAAGACGCCTCGTAAGATGATTAAGGAGTGTGTCAAGTACGACCCGTATGAGAGTCGGCTCAGAGGCACCCACGGATACCAGCTCAGGAAGGGCTTCACAAAAGCTGGAATAAAACATTGATACAAAACTTTAACAACTATGTACTGATATACCTTAGAGCTCTTTGACATTTTAAGCAGGCAAGAGAGCTTGGTTTTATTTTATCAGTTGGCCATTGGCGTAGCTACCAGAGGGTTAGCCGGTACCATGCACCCGCCTTTCTGGGGCCTCACCTCAACACGACTTTAATCATGACAACCGACTTACCAAAAAGGAGGAGTTTCTATGTTCGACTTTATGTTTGTTTTTTTTTGTGTTTGTTCACCGATATCTCCGTCAATTGAGGACCGATTTTGAAAATTATATTTTTGTTTGAAAGAGTATGTTCCGAAATTGGTACCATTTTAATTTGGTGAAGATCTGATGGAAACTTCGGAGATATTCAACAGAACTCTTCAATAAATAACGGCAAATCTCTCGGGATTGCTGCAATCGCATGTCTGTTTATTGTTTATACCATTTCATAACATACCACCAAAACGCAAAAAATTTGTACCTACGTAAGACACCGACTTCCAAAAATAAAGTTATTTTTCACTTTGTAGTTTTCTTATTTGGAAGCCAGTAGTATTTTTTTCCCCTTTTTAAAGAATACAGATCAATCATATCAACGACGGCCACAGACGTTAATCTAACTAGAAAACGCATGTCCCTCCATCTATATGAAAATCAAGCGTCCCACTTTTTCACAAACAATTTAAAAACAAATTTACTTACCAATGAAAGAAAACATTTCCAATGCCTCGGCCAACTTTTTTTATTTTACTGCTCAATATGGCATAAAAAGGATTTTTTCTAGATTTCGGTAGATTTCCGGTGCCGATAATGCTAAATGAAAAGCTCAGATTACGATCATTGATCATAGCTACAACCTGGGAGTCTTTAAGTCAAGAGTGAATAGGTTTCTTCTAGGTAAGCGTCGACCACATCATCACTTACCATAGGTGAGATAGTGGTCAAGCGCGAGCCTATCAATAATAAAAAAGTAAAAAATTTTTACTCCGTTTTATTCAATCGCGTCAACTAGTTAGATTTATATCTGTGACGACGACGAGGTCTTCATGGCACAAGTAATAGCGGAGGAATCATCGATCTCATAATTTTTCGAAAATGTGAACGATCAATAATATTCTTATGTCTTTGATATGGGTTCTATACAGCCTTCTTAGCCTTTTCCAAAAGCCCACCAGAACAACTAGTGTTATTCAAGACCGTTCCACTTTTCAACTTCAAAAATGACTAGATGCTGCCTGTTGCCTGGTGCTGGTTATTTTGCTTCGCAAAGGAATAATGTATGGTGTACGGGACATTCGGGACAGGACACATCTCTCGAAAATTATTAAACAATGCAGTTTAGTAGCAGTCTGGATTTTGGCAGTTGGCGGTATGACACACCGCTTTTTTGATTTCTGGTTTTGGTCATCCAATGACTTCCCCCACTCTGGGTGAAGTGAGAGGGCGTGTCAGATTGTTTTGAAGCGCGCGTGGAACACTACGTGGCCTCGACTGGGGCTTGGTCCTTATCGAACGGTGGCTAGGGGCGTAAGGGCGTCTTCATTGCGTCTCCCTCACGCGTTCTGCCTTCGCGAGCTTTACTGCTTCGCAGAAGGAGGTGGTGTGACACCCCCGTGCTTCTGGAAGCACGTTAGCAGTTGGTCCTACGCCTGATCTCTCTCCGGTCATGTCGCATTGCCACCCCATTGGACTATGAGAGAGGGCACTGTGAGAGAACTTGTATTTACGCACACACTTGTGCACTACAATATGCGCCGATGTCTAGCCACCACTAAAATTGAACTTCCTCCCCGAAGTTAAGCCTGGAAGACTGTTTATTTTTATTTTTTATTATAAATAGGCTCACGCTTGACCACTATGTCACTTGATTGTAAGCGAGGATGTTGTCGACGGTGTAGCACGCTTGCCTAGAAGTAACCTATTCTCTCTTGACTTAAAGACCCCGAGTATGATGTTTACTGTGTTGCGATAAAGTGCTGATGGTAGCTTTGCACCATTTAAGTACCTATGTATATTTTGACTTGATCAAACCTAAACAGTTCAGTTAGAGCCGCAGTTTTATTTTTGCATTCCGACCTTTGGTTACCAAGCTACGCCTCTGCAGAAGGGGTTCTGTAATTTTTGGTGATACCATGGAAAAAGACGTGATTTTCTGTATTATTAGATAAATAATAATTTTTTATAACAATATTGGCATGATTTTGTTTCAAATGTTCGAATTGGGGAACAAATATGTTTAGCATTGAATCAATTTTTTTGTAAAGAAGCACCTAAAATACTCTTTGAACGTTTCAGAATATTTAAGATTATTTTCAGCTAGCGACATCTACCCATACTCACGAACATGTCCAAACGAGCAGCACAGTACTAGAAGCGCCACGCCACACGCCCAAGCAGGCCTGTTGAGTGCGGCGTACACCGCGCCCTCTAGCGGAAGGTAACTGCGCCAGAGGAACGTGCTGCCCAGTACCATGACCACTAACATTAGTATCAAGGCTGCACAAGTGCCTAAAACTGACCATTTCTGCAAATATACAAGTATAGTCAGAAATGTTAAGTATATAATAAGAGAGATGACGCAGTTTTCAAAATATTGTTTTTAGCTTCTGGTTTGCCTGTAGACGAAGTTTTAAAATTGAATTATAATAAAGCATTCGTTAGTTTTTTTTTTAATTATCTTTATGCTCGCGTCTTACTACTAACTCACCTGATGGTAAATTACGATGTGTTCGCTCTCAGGTTTGAAAAGCAACGATCTTCGCAGCTACCCTAGCTGGTAGCAGCTTTATGAGAGTAGCTGAGGATCGAATTAAATGAGCGGGCTGCTATAGAGGCTGATCATGATGGAAAAAACTGCACCTTTAGCTTTGATTGATTCTGACAGTATTATTGTGATAAACAGCAGTATATGGCTATAAGCGCCTTTCCCTCTATGTCGGAATAGATCTTGATAACGTCTGAAATGTACACGTGTGTAATGTGCATAACATTGCCATTACGTGAACATACGTGTCGAGTTTTTTGTAAGTATTTGACTCACCTGTCTTATCCTGTTAAGATTTCCTTTACTGCTGTACGTGAAGAATATATGACCGCTGAAGAAGCCGACCAGGTAGGCGGCGTACCGCATGTGACTCTTGATGTACGCCTCGTTGAACAATTTGCTGGCGCGAAGGTCTTTGATGAACCTGGAGGATAGAAGGTAGACATAGACGTTATTATCGATAATGTTTTGAGGGTCGCAAAGAGAAATGAGGCAATTATTATTCAAAGGACTACCTTCTTTTAGTCGGCCGTACGTCTTTTAGTCCGATGATGGAAAGGGCTAGGCGGAATCAAATTGTGTAGTTCCGTCGCACACTCCCCGAAATGTAACCGATAAAAAACCGACATTTTATACGGTTTGCAAACTTACTCAAAAGTAAACAGCTGAACCGCAGACAACTCATAGATATAGTTGACGATGCCCGGTAACACAAGAGCTCCTACAGTGAAAATGGCTGCTATGATGAGCCCCAGCTTGGGCAGACTCCTGTAGATGCAGTACACCAGGACGGTCACCACGAAGAAGTGGAAGTCGCAGGGGATGTACCACGATACGAGAACGCACTGAAAAAAATGTAAGCAGATTATGTCAATCAATCTGCCTAGGTTTTTCACAAATTTTATGTTAGGTTCAGCAATCTTTAGTGTCAAATCAAATTTGTTAACTTGTATCGAAAATAGCTTCTGCCAGCGGCTTCGCCCGCGTGAAAGTCGAAAATTATCCCGAGGGAACATATTCCCGGGATAAAAAGTATCCTATGTGCTATTCCTGACTATAATCTATCTGTTTGCCAAATTTCATCCAGATCCGTCTAGCCGTTTCAGCGTGAAGAAGTAACAAACATACAAACACACTCACAAAGTTTCGCCTTTATTTTATTTTATTTATTTGGAAAACAAACGACGGCACACATACATAAAGTTTGGGCACAAAGAAAAACAAATATGCAATCAGCGACATTTTCCACATAATATAAAAAAAACACAAAATTAATGCGACGTGCGCTTACAATATTTAAATTTAAAATAAATAAAATCAAGTGACAAACATGAGAACCAAACAGGCATGCAAGAAAGAATAAAAACCTTTATAATATTATGATTTGAATTTATAATATTATAGTGTGATTCATAGTTAATTGTATTCCTTTATTTCTTTTTTGTTTAAGCAATTGACTCACACACTGTTCCGTTGTCGTTGAATTAGGTATTTTACCTATATTTGCAATATTTTTAAGTATTTAAGAACCATGTTCCTATTTATCAGATGAATGAATTTACCTGTTAATGCTTTTAATACTTTATACCTATACGTATGTAGTGCTATTCTGAGTGCATCGTCCTCACATATATGAATTTATTAATGTATGTACTTGTATAAATATTGTTTTCTTCCAACTATGCTTTAATTTAATCACAATCACACTAAAAACTCAGTACAAAGCGAGTCTTTAATGCTCTAGAGCAATAAAAATTTATGAATTTTCATTATTGCACAGTTTTTTTTTTAATCGCACCAAAAGGTGCCAACCTCAGTGGATTAGCTCTATTCAGCCAGCCGATATCAATACTTTTTTTTTTACGTACGTATTATTCGTTTCTATCCTACTTGTTCCAAATTTAAAAAATGATTGCTGCTAACTCTGATTTAAAAATGAAAGAAATTTATAAAAGTGATTTTCGACAACGCCGCGCCCATCTACTTCCCGTGATAACGACTTCATTATAACAAATCAGCCAGGCCCATCTACCTCGTCTGATAATATTATTCATTCCCAAGTTAAACAAACAAATATAAATTTGCCCAATAAAACTCTTAACCTTACGTTTAATAATTGCTCAAGTATAACTTTTAATTTCAATAATTAAACTTCTATTTTAACTGTTTGATATGAGTTTCTTTTATCTACTATTCCTATAGGTAATAGTTAAAAGAAAAGCAGGTTATGCACCTCGCTTTAAGTAATTTATATAGCCCTCGTGCCTGTTAGATTAGAGCCCTCGCTAACGCTCGGGCTCTAAATCAGGCACTCGGTGCAATAATCTCCTAAAAACACATTTTTTATTTAAAGAAGTTTGGAGTTTCTTGTTCGTTCTTCTCCATAACAAGCTACTTTTCCGAATGGACGGTAGAATTTATTATTAATATTTATACATTTTAATTGTTGACGTTTAAAAGTGCCGCTAAATGGCCAAGTTGAAATAAATATTTTTAACTTTGTTCAATCTAACCGGATGCAGCTGAGTACTTGTATTTAACACTAGCTGTTGCCCGCGACTTCATCCGCGACAAACCCTAAAATTTGTATTTATTTTTTCCACCGGAACTGTGATTTTTCGGAACCTATATTATTCCTTATAACATCAGCTATCTACCAGGGAAAGTCCCGTCAAAATCAGTCCAGTCGTTTTGAAGATTACTCGGAACAAATAGACGGTCCAAATCTTAAAAATTGCTCATTTCTCATTAGTTACCGTTTCTACTTTCCCAAGCATTCAAAAAAACGTTGTTATTTTGATAGTACATACAGATACTTCAATTTTGTCATCAGACCTTTGTAACCCAGTAACTGGGTAATACGATAACCATTGACAAGACTTGTGCAATGACAATCCGTAACGACTTTCAGACCTACAACAGGGTATGTAATTCAATAACATTCTACCCACAATCTTCACCATCATCATAGACCACTCCAATCGCCCGCCATTTTTTCGACTTTCGGCAGTTCTCATCCAGCTACTTCCAGGCACCCTGCGAAGATCGTCGCTCCACCTAGCCTGAGGGCGTCCTACCTCACGTTTTCCAATTCGCAGTCTCCACTCAAGAGCACGTCTACCCCAATGGTCATCGGTTCTACGGCTAATATGGCCGGCCACTTCTGCTTGCTTATTCTCTGAGCTATGTCGACAACTTTGGATCCCAAAATCTTGAGTGCTATAAAATACTGGATGAAATGGTGTGGAATATAATAGGAATGGTTAAAATGAAGGTGTCTATTGAAAATGATGAAGAAGACGTGCTGCACAAACCCTAAATAAATAATGATGAGGGTAGAAGGAAGATGATGATTATGACGGGACCAATTGATGAGACGCTCAAGAAAATAAACAGGTGTCTCCAATCTTAACCCGCCTGGGGAAAAGCATTTTGACCGCTTCTGCTAAAGTACAATTAATAAAAAAAATGGACTTGACATGAAAAGTTGAATACAACAATGTATAACTAAAAAAATAAACCGACTTCAAAAGCAAATCATTAAAAAATGCATAATAACTTTCGCTTCGGAAGCTTTTAAGTTTTTCTACTATTATGTTCATTGTTGGTATTGTCGCACCACTGACAACGCCATGTTATGTCCAGGTAATCTCTGTCCATTCCAGGTTGCCTGGAAGAGATCGCGGAATGCGATAAGGCCGCCCATTGTATGCTTTTAGTATTAAGTTTCTTTTTCTTGTTTATTATGGTGTACAATATAGTGTAAATAAATAAATAATTAACTAATACAACTACTAAAAATGAACAATTTCTATAGTACGGTACCTAAAGCATTGACAAAATAACCATTGTAACTTTTACACATTCATGCTTTTTGTCGCTCCTGAGTTCGGTTGTATGCTCCATAACTTGAAAACTGCTGGATTGATTTTGAAGAAACTTGCACTATTCCCTAAGTTGAGAGATACTCAATACAACACAAAAAGAAAAATAATGATCACGATCCGATAAGTAGTTTCGGAGAAATGTGTGCACAAACATACATACATAACTTATGAAATTCGGCACACGTGTTTAGAAGCCCAAACACGTGTAACATATGTGAATATTGTGCAATTCCAATAATATTACATACGTGTCGAATTGATTACCTCCGGTTTTATGTAGTCGGCAAAAAATACTAGTCACACCAAGTCGCAGATGAAAATTATATAAAGATATATAAAATGGGATAATAAATTGGGATATAGAAAGTAATGACAATAGGGATGATGACTAAAAGATTATATTTGATCCGTCAGAAAGATTTGATAAAGCAAAAAATACGTGTCCAATATTTTTTGATAATTTTACCGATGGACTAAATAGTATTGGCTTTTTCGTATCCCGTCATCATTCCTATTACGAACGCCTGCAAGTACTTACAATGTTTTCCGTGTCAATATAATTGCTGAGCATGGTGAGGTTGATCCACCAGTTCTTGCGACACAGCTCCATTTCGAGGCCAGCATGCCTATTCCACAATGGACCAGTGCCCGTGAGGGGGTACACCGCACAGACGTAGAATACTACCACGGCATAGGCAACCAGCAGTCTAGTCGATAAAAAAATGTTGATATAGGCACTTTAGAAACTAAATAATTTTAAGAAAATACCAATTCTGGTTAGACTGGCCGCCGACCCCAATATAGAACTTGGGGAAAGGCTAGACCAATACTTATATACTTCAATTATATTATATTATACTAGCTATTGCCCGCGGCTTCGCTCCCGTGGACTACCCCACAGGACCCAATTTCGGGATTAAAAAATAGCCTATGTCACTCAGGAATAATGTATCTTTCTATTGGTGAAAGAATTTTTCAAATCGGTCCAGTAGTTTCGGAGCAAACAAAAACATCTTTCCTCTTTATAATATTAGTATATAATATATTATGTTATATTATATTATATTATATTATATTATATTATATTATATTATATTATATTATATTATATTATATTATATTATATTATATTATATTATATTATATTATATTATATTATATTATATTATATTATATTATAGAATATCTATTATATCTATTTCTGGTCAATGCTATTATATTCTACCCGCATGAAAATCCTTTCAGTAGTTTATAAGTTTATCGCGAACAGACGCGGCGGGGGGCTTTATTATAATATTAGTAGCAACCCGCTCCGACTTCGCCCGTGACAAATTATACATAGAAACCTTCCTCGTTTCTCAATCTTACTATTTGTGAAAACCGCATGAAAAACCGTTCAGAAGGTTTTGAGTTTATCGCGTACAACCGCTGCGGGGGACTTTATTTTGTAGTATGTAATGAAGTGATATCGCTGGCTCGTGGCTCAGCAACGCTTGACGAGGTCGGTCAGTGGATAGGTGACCATTTCAACATACCGAGTTTCCTCCGTGCTTCGGAAAGCACGTTAAGCCGTTGGTACCGGCTGTCATTTAAAGATCTTTGACAGTCGTTACAGGTAGTCAGAAGCTTGAGATCTGACGCCAGTCTTGCCAAGGGGCACCGTGTTACCCAATTACTGGGTTGTGGAGGTCAGATAGGCAGTCGCTCCATGTAAAACACTGGTACTTAGCTGAATCCGGTAAGACTGGAAGCCGACCCCAATATAGTTGGGAAAAAGGCTAGGCAGATGATGATGATGTAATGAAGTGATATGTAGTGATCTTACTATCACACTAATATTATAAAGGCGAAAGTTTGTGAGTGTTTGTTTGTTTGCTAGTTACTTCTTCATGCTCAAACGGCTGGACGGATCTGGATGAAATTTGGAACAAAGATAGATGATAGTAATAGCACATAGGCTACTTTTTATCCCGGTATAATGTTCCCTTGGGATAAGAAAACACTTTTCACGCGGGCGAAGCCGCTGGCAGTAGCTAGTATCTAATATGCAAAAAACACGCACGTATTTTCCAAAGTACAGGTTTTAGTTTCAAACTACAGCATAGGTCACGGTCTGAACTAAAATGATCGAATTGAATTTTAAATGTTTCTACTTAGCTTACCTTACGTATCTCTTCAGGATAATGATAAGAACCAGGGGATTTTTCAGGCTCTTTAATTTAGCCATTTGCGTGACGCTGAGGAAGCCAGATAGAAGAAAGAATGTGTCCACGAAGAGATCGGCGTGAAGTATAAGCAAACCGAGTGGTGTTTGCATCTCCTGTAAATGTAAACAGTTACTACATTTATACCTTTAAAAAAATCATTGCTTAGAGACGTATATATCAGATGTAGAGACATTTAGTTAAGTATGATTATACTCATATTTATGTTTGCATTGCAGAGCCTAGTAGAGACTAGTATGCGAATATACATAGCGGATGATAAAACAATGGAAATAATAACTAACGAGATAAGTTAACTATACTTAACTGGAGGATCTTGATACTTGAACATTCAAAAAAATCAACAAACCTGATAAATCTTCAACCCATCACTAATCGGGCCCATGTTAGAGAATCCAATCTGATGATACGACACTATGAGACACATTGTGAAGAACCGAATACCGTAGATTACCTCTACGCCATCCTTCTTTATTCGCAGAAGATCAAGAGAATTCTCTTTCAGACAGAAGGACTTAATGAAGCCTGATTCTAAAACAAAACAAACAGCACATTGAGTTAAAATTAAACTACCTGAAATATTTGTAGGGCTACAGTTATAAAAAATATTAAACCAGTTTAAATAGCTGAATCTGAATTCAAATTCTTCATAGATTTGAAGTCAAAACCAGCAGCTTGGCAGCTTGTCAGTCGCAAAACAAGAGTTTAATTAAATGATGATCTTACTTCTAGAATCTGGGTCCAATTCCTTTTGTCGGCAATTCAAATAAGTGCAGATGAGACAAATCGCTATGCTTGAACCCATCACACCGCTGTGAAAAAAGTCACATTAGTAGAGGCTGATATTCAACACATAAACAGTGATCAGACTGCCATCACGAATTTTTGTGAAGATATCCCTTCTTACTAGGTACTTATTGTTCTTAATAGCCCATGTCTCTCTCACAAGTCACAACGTAAACATGATATCATTGGCAACTCATTAGGGAGGCAGATTGTTGTATTCGCTTTGAAATTCTACTAATATTATAAATTTGAAAGTTTGGATGGATGTATGTTTGTCACTTAATCACTCCAGAACAGGTAAACGGATCTGGATGAAATTTGGCGCAGGGACAGATTATAGTCTGGAATAGCATATAGGATTCTTTTGTATCCCGGGAGTATGGTTCCCTTGAGATAATTTTTGACTCCCCGCGGGTGATGCGGCAGAAGCATATATATAGTATTTTATACTCATTGTATATCCTGGCAGCTAGGTCTCTTGATTATGCTTTTAGGTTCGGAAAAACTGAACGGATATGACCGGATGATCAGCCATCGATAACCACACGGATATAACAATCTCTCAGTAAATAGCACCTGATAATAGACCAAGTGTACTTACAAGAACGCATAGAACAGTGCATCATACTCTCTCTCGTCGTCACCACTCTGGCAGGGCTCGGTGACGCTGATTTTTGCTCTCATACCAGCCGCGCCGAGGTGACTCCGCGCCAGCATGATTCCTAGCAGTCGCTCCACGGTGTGTGGAGCACATACTGAAGGTACGCAGGCGCCCCATGTTAGCTCGTTGCGGGGACGATTGTGGGGAGGACGGTGCTGGAAAATAACACCCCACAAAGTACGTAAGCGGCGGCGCGCCGACAGTTACAGACTCTCTTTTACTACTAAATAGGCCTTAGTATTAGGAAAATAAGTAAGTAAACAATTAATGAAAATTAATCATTAATACAAGCAGTAAATCTGATTTATTTTAATCTCAAGGAAAATGCAATATTTCCGACTAGATGATTTTTTGTTGGAGCTAAAAAGTCGTTGTTTTTTCGCTTCGAACTTTATCCGATTAAAGAGAAGAACCAAATGAAAAAAATATGATAGATAGATTTTTTCGTGCCTTTTTGCCTAAAACTCATAAGTAGAGAAAATGCTGTTCATTAATACCTATACTTAAAAATATTAGCTGTTACTTATATTTTTTTACGTGCTACGATTTCGTAGCACTTTCGTAGCCAAGTGCTACGCAGTTAGCTACATCTTTTACTTAAGGTTGCACCAGTCGATCATTCTTCCATACAAACGTACAATCCAAAGACCAAAATTATCCTTTATGAGACGTTAGTTCGTAGTAATCTGGAATACTGCTCGCAAGTATGGTCACCCCATTACAACATTCATAAGCAGCGAATTGAGCGGATCCAAAGAAGATTCTTACACCATCTATCATTCCAAAATAAAACCACGAAACAACTCACATCGTATAAAGACCGTGTTAATCATTATAAATTTCAAAGCCTCATTAATCGTAGAAAAGTACTGGATCTGTGTTTTCTTCACAAGTTAATGACATCTAGGCTAAATACTGACCTTCTGTCAAAAATAACGATTAATGTCCCTAGTAGATTACCACGGTCCCATACCTACAATTTGTTCAGACAAGCTTCCCGCAAAACAAACTTAGGCAACAACTCCCCCCTTGTGAGGGCAACCCAATTGTACAATGCTGTATGCCGCAAAGCTGAAATCGATATAAATCATGACACACTGAACGCATTTAAAAGGAAGTTATATAGTTATTTTCAGGCAGAGAACATTTGACTTGATTTATCACTCCACTCCAATAAAATAGATTTTTGCTTTCAATCTGTATTTTAATTTTGATTTTAATTTTATCCGTTTAATTCCATTTAATTTCATGTAATCTATTTTTTTATTTAAATTGACATTGTATATTTTGGGTTGATTTATTTTAAATTGATTTTAATTTGACATTAATTTAATTTAATTTGACATTATTTATATTTTAATTTGATTTATTTTAAATTTTATTTTACTTGTAGTTAGTATTGATTATTAGTAATTTTATTTGACTCCTGTATTGAATTTTTTTTTTTTGATTTCATTTCATTTAATTTGAGATAACCTGCATTTTTTACTGTATTTTTATTCTTATGATCTAATTTGACATAACCTTAATCTAAACATTATTTTAATCTAATCTGTATTTCAATGTTATTTTGATTTTAATTTAATTAATTAGATATGTATTATTTTTTATGTAGACCACGTATACTCAATAATGTGTAAGCTGTGGTTACCTATAATTGAGTGTGCATAACATGATAATGTTTTTCAATTTATATATTTTCTGTAAGTTTTGTTATGTTACTCGTTGGTGATCCTAAATCTATAAATAAATAAATAAATAAATAGTCTGGCGATTACTCCACTGTTTGACAATGTTCTTTCAAAAAAAAAAAAAAAAACAATTTGTCTTATCATTATCTAGTCTTGTATGGAAACAAAAAAGTAAAAAAACAATTGTAAGTTATGAGCGTCGTAAGTTTCATATTTCAACAATAATTTTAACATATCTTTGGGCGGAAATAAATACCATAAGAAGAAAGGAAAATTGCAAAACAGCCACCATAAAGGGATAGATTAGTAGTTCAACAATGCATAAATAATTATATTTTGAAAAAATACATTTATTCTTTTTTCATGATATCCATATTCCAAAGGTCTGTTTATAAAATTTCGCGCGCTTGTCCTAAATCATTATCCATTTCACTACAAATATTCAAAAGTGATCATTCGTACGGGAACTATTTTCTTACTGCTCATCACAGCATCTATGTCTTTCGCACGTGTTGTTGGATAAGATAGCATGCATTATAACCCCGCGCACAAAATCGTTCTTGCCGTCGACTAGGGCAACCTTAATCAATGTGCCTGCCAAATATGTTGGGGTCGGGTCAAACATAATTTAGTCGAGTACCAGTATTTAACAAGAAGTGACTACCTATATGACCTCCACAACCCAGTAACTGGGTAATCGCCTTGGTAAGGCTGGTATTAGATTTTATTTTCTCTGACTACTGTAAAGATTGTTGAAGATCTTCAAATGACTGCCAGAAACAACGGTTTAAAGTTTCGGTAAGTAATTTATGGGCCTAGATTCTAAACGGACCGACGGCAACCATTGCTTAACCTTGAAGATCGACGTGCGATTGCTAGCTCTAATAGCTATATACTCAGCTAATTATGAATCATAATAATATTACTGCTGCGGCCTATTTACAGTCAAAGTATCAAACCCTACCTAAATACTTAAGTTTGACAGGTTTCAGGCTAAAGTAGAGTTCGACAATTACTCAACTTTAAATTCATAATTCAGAAATCGTGTGTCAGGATGGGCTTCTGAACTGAATATGTGGATATAGGTTTTCAGGCTAAAGTATAGTTTGACAAATACTCAACTTTAAATTCTTAATTCAGAAATCATGGGTCAGGGTGGGTTTCTGAACTTAGTAATTGGAGATAGGTTTTCAGGGTAAAGTTGAGTTTGACAAATACTCAACTTTAAATTCTGAATTAAGAAATAGTGGTCAGGGTGGGCTCCTGAACTAAGTATTTGGTGATAGGTTTTCAGACTTGTTAAATATTTAAAATTAGCGCCTTCATACTTTGGTTTTAGTTTGCATTCCGCACATCTCTATTTTGTTGTGATCAACACTACTCTTTTTAATCTATATCCTGTATCCGGTGCCCTCTTGACATTAAAATCTATGTTCAGCTTCAACGAGTGTATTTATTTTAATCTTCAAGTAATTAGTGATGCAATCTCTAATTACATCAGGTTATGGGCCCAGAAAAGTCATATTAGTAAAGTGAATGCGAAAGTCTCAGTAAAAAGTGAAATAAACAATAATAAAAAAAAAAATAACCAAAACTCGCAACGTGCTAAACGAAAAAAAAAAAATTTTTTGTCATCCATCTCTCACCATCGAAAATATGGCTGGAAGTGGATCTTTAGTGGCTATTGAGAAATTGTCAGGCCGAGAAAACTATGCCACATGGCGATTTGCCGTGAAAACCTATCTACAACATGAGGAATTATGGGAATGCATAGAAAGTTCCGCAAGCTATGTTCCGGATGCGAAAAAGGACACTAAAGCGAAAACTAAAATTATTTTGCTAGTCGATCCTATAAACTACGTTCATGTACAAGAGGCACAAACTGCAAAAGAGGTTTGGGAGAACTTATCCCGCGCATTTGACGACTCGGGACTTACACGCAGAGTTGGTCTATTACGTGATCTCTGCACGACTACACTCTCTGGAAGCCACAACATAGAAGAATATGTAAGTAAAATAATGTCCACGGCGCACAAATTAAGAAATATCGGGTTCAAAGTTGACGATGAGTGGCTTGGTACTCTATTACTCTCTGGTTTGCCAGAAATATACAAACCAATGCTTCTTGCTATTGAGAGTTCTGGAATGAAGATTAGTGCAGACTCTGTGAAATCTAAGTTGCTCCAAGAAGTTAAAGACAGTGATAATAACTCAGCTTTTGCAACAAGTTATGGGTTTCAAAGAAACACAACTACAGCGAAGAAGAAATTCACAAAAGGTCCAAGATGCTTTCAGTGCAATAAATATGGGCACAAGAGCCCAGACTGTAAATCGAATATTAAAAACAAGTCTACATCGAAACAAAATGGTTCATATGCTGCCGCATTTATTGCCACATCAAACAATGACAGCGCGGCTTGGTACATAGACTCTGGAGCCACAATGCACATGACAAAGTATCAACACCTGCTTACTAATGAAAAAGCACCAACAATAGACAATATAAAAGTTGCAAACAATAAAACACTTCCAGTGAAAACTTCAGGTGATGTTGTTCTAGAAACGTTGGATGGAAAAGGTCAGTCAAACAAAATACTATTACAAAATGTCTTATTCATACCTGAGCTTGCTGTGAATCTGATATCAGTGCATCTGATTACTGCCAATGGTGGACAAGTAAAATTTAACTCTGAAGGCTGTGTTATACTGAACAAAGACAGTGTTATCGTAGCAACAGCTAAGAAAATTAACAACATGTACCGGCTTAACATGTCTATTGGTTATGCATGCATGTCTGATGTCAAACAAGATGATATCTTCCTATGGCATCAAAGAATGGGTCACCTGAATTTCCAAAGTTTAAACAAAATGACAGACAATACTGAAGGAATAAAATTGTCCGGCAAAAGCAACAATTTAACCTGTATTACATGTCAAGAAGCGAAACAGGCACGGTTACCTTTCAACCAAGCCTCAGAGTCACATTCAACAAAAATACTTGAACTGGTGCACTCTGATCTCTGCGGGCCCATGGAAACTCAGTCTCTTGGAGGAGCAAGATATTGTCTGACATTTCTGGACGATTACTCTAAAAAGGTTTTTGTTTATACTTTGCAGAATAAGTCTGAAGTTTTTGAAAGATTCAAGGAATTTAAAGCTGAAGTGGAAAACCAGACAGACTGTAAGATTAAAGTACTCCGCACCGACAATGGACTTGAATATGTAAATAAGTCATTCTCTGACTGTCTAAGGAGAAATGGTATAATACATCAGACCTCCACACCGTACACTCCAGAGCAAAATGGAGCTGCAGAAAGACTTAACCGAACGCTGGTTGAACGTGCAAAGTGTATGCTTCTGAATGCTAATTTAGCAAAGCTATACTGGGCTGAAGCTATAAAAACAGCTGCCTATGTCATAAATAGATCTCCAACCAGGTCATTATTGTCTAAAACTCCAGAGGAATTGTGGAATGGTCATAAACCAAATGTCAGTCATCTGAAGATATTTGGATGTGAAGCAATGGTTCACCTGCCAAAAGTAAAACGGAAGAAATTGGATCCTAAAGCAACCAGATTGATTTTTGTTGGTTATTGTAACAACACTAAAGGTTACAGGTTTATAAAACCAAACACCAGAACTGTAATTATAAGCAGAGACGCTGTGTTTCTAGAATCAACAGTTGAAAGGAAATATGCTTCCTTGGAGTTATCTGAAACAGAAAAATCAAATGAAGTAGTTAATGTCCAAAAAGATGAATCTTATATTACTGACAGTTCCTATGATACTACAAAACACAAATCTGACTCAGACAGTGAATACTTACCTGAAAATACACTGGATTCTCCAATCCCAAGTAACATAACTTTGAGACCTAGACGTAAAATAAACCAAGAACAATCTCATTTCTGCTCTGAGGAACAATTGCTACCTTATCAAATACCTGACACATATGAAGAGGCTCTTCAGTCTACAGAGAGTGAACAATGGAAGCAGGCAATTACAGAAGAACTTGAAGCACATAAAAAGAATAGAACATGGACATTGGTCAATAAACCTACAAATGCTAAAATCATCGGCTGCAAGTGGGTTTTCCGTGTGAAAGATCAACCAACAGGTCCACGCTTCAAATCCAGACTTTGTGCAAAGGGGTATGCTCAAACTAAAGACTTAGATTACAAGGAAACCTTTTCACCAACAGTGAGGTATGACTCTATACGCTTATTATTGTCTCTTGCAGCCAGCAATGGATTCAAAATTCTACAGCTTGACATTAAAACAGCATTTCTGTATGGTGAACTGCAGGAGGAAATATACATGTATCCTCCTAAAGGCTTATCCTGCAATCCCAACATGGTATGTAAATTAATTAAGTCTTTATATGGCCTGAAGCAAGCCCCACGATGTTGGAACTCAAAATTTAACTCAGTACTTCAGAAATTTGGATTTACTAACTGTAAAACTGATCAATGTGTTTATGTAGCCAACATTGAGGGAACAAAATGCTATTTATGTATTTATGTCGATGACGGTCTTCTATTTTCAAAGTCAAAGCTTGTGTTAAAAAGAGTAACAGATGATTTGCAAACTGTATTCGAAATGAGAATAAATTCCCCCACAAATTTTGTTGGAATGGAAATAGAAATGTCCAACACATGTATCTTTATTCATCAAACCAAATATATCACACATTTGTTAACTAAGTTTAATATGGAAAATGCAAACCCCAACAGTGTTCCCGTTGATCCTCACTCGAAGCTTGAGAAAGGTGATCAAGATTCCAATAAGAATATTCCTTACCGGGAAGCTGTGGGTTCCTTGATGCATGCAGCCATAGTATGCCGCCCTGATATAATGTTTGCTGTGAGCTTGGTAAGCAGATTTTTAAATTGTTATAATGAAAGTCACTGGAGTGCTGTCAAGAAAATTTTTAAATACTTAAAAGACACAAAAGACTATGGTCTATGTTACCTATCAGAGCCTAAATCATTAGAATTGATTGGTTACTCAGATGCTGACTATGCTAATGATATTACTACAAGACGTTCTACCACTGGCTATGTATTTATACATAATGGAACTGCAATAACATGGGCTAGTCAAAGACAACATACTGTTGCCCTATCAACAACAGAAGCAGAATTTATGGCAGCTTGTGCCGCCACTAAGGAGGCTATGTGGATCAAGCAATTACTAAGTGAGCTTGATAGCTATAAACAACTATCAGTGTGTCTCAATATAGACAATCAAAGTACAATAAGTGTTATCAAAAATGTTAATTTTCATAAGAGGTGCAAACACATAGACACTAAATATCATTTTATTAAAGAAAAATATTATGCTAAAATAATAGACTTGAATTATGTACCTAGTAATAAACAACTTGCTGATGCATTAACTAAGGCATTACCTAGGGAGCAATTTCAGTGGTTAAGAAATAAAATTGGTATGTTATCTATTGCAGAAGTAAACAATGTGTAATCTTTGTAATTGCTCTTTATTTTTCTTTTACTGTTCATTATGTATGCATGTTTGTCATTCAGTATTATGAACTCAGTATGTGAGTCTATTTAGTTATAATAAAATGTAAACTTTTAGAAGGCTTTAATTTGGCAGGAGTGTTAAATATTTAAAATTAGCGCCTTCATACTTTGGTTTTAGTTTGCATTCCGCACATCTCTATTTTGTTGTGATCAACACTACTCTTTTTAATCTATATCCTGTATCCGGTGCCCTCTTGACATTAAAATCTATGTTCAGCTTCAACGAGTGTATTTATTTTAATCTTCAAGTAATTAGTGATGCAATCTCTAATTACATCAAGACTAAAGTAGAGTTTGAAGTTTGAGTTGTAGTTCGGTTTCCTCACGATGTTATAGTGGAAATCTTACCTCAATAAAATCCAACGCAGATTGATAAGGATAGTTCGGATTCTCAACTTTTCGTCTCACATTCTTATCAGTTCTTTCTAGAACAATTTCAGCGAGGCAGTACTTCGTCTTCAGTTCTGGTTGCTTCTTTGCCCAGGGCGCATTCATGCACTGGTCGAAGTTTCCCAGTTGGTAGTGGCTTCCGAATAGAAGGCCTTGTGGTGCTGATGCTTGGGAATCCCTTTCTGTGTAGTGGATTGCATGTTTTTAAATAAGTTTCTGGCCTCTATTAGTCTTTCCACAATCCCTAAATGTGCCAGTTTCCAAGTAAGATGTTTCGAAAAAGGTTTAGTTGTCACACATAGTCACAGTAAAAGTAAGTATGAAGTAAATATGTCTTAATAGAAGCGAATCAATAGAAATTTGACATTATCCACCATTAATAACTCACCATAAACAGCCCAAAGAGTAAAATTCTGCAAACTATAAAGCAGACGATAGATATGATTCAAGCACGGTTCCTCCTCAGCAGTCCAGTTCTGATTCTTCATGGCAAACAACACATCATCTAGGTACACAGTACTTTCACCATCCTTGACTATTTTCGGCTCAAACTTTTCTCTTTTCTCACTTGTTTCTTTAGACATAACATTTCGCGTACCATTATGTGCCGGAAATTGTGTGGTCAACGTCTCACTCAACGCCGCATTTTTTGTCCGATTAGTCACATGACACTTTATTTTATGTATTGCTATAACGCCAAGGAATATCAAGTAAATGTACTTCATTGTTTGCTGTCAGCCAGTTAATGCTCTGAAGCTGGGATGCTTCTGAATTTATAGTAATAAAATAAAATAAAAACATTGCATAATTAAGACGAATGTTACTTAGTTTACAATTTGGTTCTATTTATATACTTCTATTTATTGATCACGGTACGCGAACGCGGTAAGTGTTGATTGACTATTACTAAAATGTTATGGAAAAGTTATATAGTAAGGTACCTATAATGCCCACAGTGATGCCAGAACAGATTACCCGAATAACATGTAACTTGAACATAACCGGTGGAATGAGAGTGTACCAGGGTGAACTTTATACATCTGCGTACCCGTTTAGAGCATACTGGCGTGATAGTATGTTATGAAATGGTGTAAATAATAAACAGAGATGCGATTGCAGCAATCCAGAGGGATTTGCCGCCATTTATAGAAGAGTTCTGTTGTATATCTCCGAAGTTCTTTATCAGATCTTTACCAAATTTAAATGGGACCATTTCGTAATTAACTTCTTTCGAACAAAAAAAAGAACGAAGTTATGCCCGAACATACATAAAAATTAAAAAAAAATTGAGGAACTCCTCCTTTTTGGGAAATCGGATAAAAACAAAAAACCCGACTGATAAAAATTCATTAACTGAAAAGAGAAAAACAAGTACTAAGACTATAGGAAAACCGCTGGCTGCACCTCATAATATTTAATGTTTGGATTATAGGTACCTGGTACCTACTAGTTTTTCTCTTTTCAGTTAATTATCATTTAGCAGTCGGGTTTTTTGTTTTCATAATAATTTGTTATATTTACATTCATTTGTCAGCTTTATAATGTATATGTACTTGATGTAATTTGTGGAGATAAAATAAACATTTTTATGATTTTTATTTTATTATTCTTTAGTTGTAGTAATGAACGAGTTTTCAAAATAAGTTATGTGGTACAAAATTATTTATTTTGCTATAAAAACTACGCATATCTTGAATTTGTGCCAAAATAGGAACATAAAAGTGTTACAATATATATATTTTTATATATATATATATATAAGGATTGGCACTGAATTTTTAATTCTGGCTATTTACAGATCTCCATCTCACAAAAATCTAGAGAATTTCCTCCACTCCCTAGATAATATCTTAGCTGGGCTGTCTTCTTTCAAAAATGTAACAATTATGGGAGATATTAACATAAACATTTGCCCCGGTCAAGATTCTAGATTTCATATGGAGTACATAAATTTGTGCTCATATCATGGCCTTTTACCAGCACATACGTTTCCCACAAGACATGGCAAGGCATGTCTTGATCACGTAATACTAAAAACTAAATTTCCAGCTCTTACTTTAGTATTGCAATCTACGATAACGGATCACGAGGCAGTTCTACTGTGTCTCAATAATAAACAAAAAAGAACGTTTGTTCATGTCAGCGTTAATAAGTTTAAAATGGACGGATTAAAAAATGACTTGGCCAGCATTGACTGGGAACCAATTTATGTCTCAAATGACGCTAATTTTGCCATGGAATACTTCACCAATTCCATCCAGCATGCTATAATTCGTAACTCTGTCATCATACAGTTATCAAAACGAAATAAAATTATAAAACCGTGGATAACCTCAGGACTAGTACGATGAGACATAGGGACGTTCTCCACAAAAAAGTGAAACAGTCACAAAAAAACGTTTTTTTTTAAATTAACGTATAGTAGATATAGACATTTCTGTAACGGTTTATTGAAAAAAGTTAGAATAGCTTATAATAAAAAATTGTTGGATCAGGCTGGTAAAAATAATAAAAAGATATGGGACGCAATAAAAAATATCACGAACTCAATTAAAGTAAAATATGGCGCTTT
This sequence comes from Orthosia incerta, assembly GCA_948252205.1. NCBI lineage: Eukaryota > Metazoa > Arthropoda > Insecta > Lepidoptera > Noctuidae > Orthosia > Orthosia incerta. The sequence goes on from OX411747.1 coordinate 13,826,876, forward strand.
AGAACTAATAGACACTCCTTGTCCAACACAATCGATTGAAGGTGTGAACGAATTCTTTGCCACGGTAGGCAAATCTTTAGCTAGCAAGACTTTCAGTTGCCAAAATCCTCTACACTCCGTTGCCTTGAATCCAAAATCGAATAATTCATTAAATTCTTTTGTAATACTCGATACAGACGAGTCAGAAGTAGAGCACCTGATTTTGAATCTTAAAAATGTCTGTTGCACTGGGTAGGACTCTATACCAAAATACCAAATAACCTCCTTAAAGAAAACAGAAATGTGGTTATCCCTGCTCTGACCCATATTTTTAACATGTGTTTAGAAGAAGGAACAATACCCTCTGTTTTGAAAAAGTCAGTTGTTCATCCAATCCATAAATCCGGTGATAGAGACCGTGTCACCAACTACAGGCCCATCTCTATCCTCCCAGCGGTCTCCAAGGTCTTGGAACGAATCATCAACAGTAGATTTGTCAAGTACATGGAAACAAACAACCTTCTTTCAAATATCCAGTATGGTTTCAGAGCAGGCAAGTCAACTTGTGATGCTGTCCACGAGCTTGTAGATTACGTGGTTAGGAAAATTGATTCCGGTAAAAAAACTGTTGGCATATTCTTGGACCTGGCAAAGGCCTTTGACACGTCTCTGTGCCACTGCTCCTCAGTAAGTTGGAAGGGTTGGGTGTAAGAGGCAAACAACTAAAATTGTTTGAGGATTATCTTTCGGGTCGCTATCAATGTGTTAAAATTGATAAGCTTGTTAGTAATGACTTACCGGTCACTTTTGGTGTTCCACATACTACCCGTATTTTGGGACCCAGTCTATTCCTTGTGTACTTGAATGGACTCTGTGGACTTACCTCTGTAGGTGGAAAAATAATTTCTTATGCAGATGACACTGTTCTCCTGTTTTCAGCTGATACTTGGGAACGGGTCTTTGAAGATGCTCAACGTGGTTTGGATATCGTGTGCCACTGGTTGGGGAATAACATGCTGACACTGAATGCTGATAAAACACAGTACATAACGTTTCCAATGCGCAACTCTAACTCACCTCCTACATCACTCTCTTTAACTGAACACAGCTGCTGTAACTGTGGAATCTGTCTAGGTCCAACATTGGTCAAGACTAACTTCATAAAATATCTAGGAATAACAATAGATAACAACCTCTCTTTTCGACCGCATATAGAGTTAGTAACTGTTCGACTAAGAAAGCTGATATACGTGTTCAAAAATCTGAGAAATGTGTCTAGTCCCAGATTGATGAAGCAAGTGTATCTGGCGCTCGGTCAATCCATTCTGTCATACTGTATTTCTGTTTGGGGTGGTGCACCAAAAACCATACTTATACCACTTGAGGTAGCCCAGAGAGCTATTCTCAAGGTAAGCACTTTCCGTCAATATTTGTTTCCGACTTATCAGCTGTACCAGACTTGTGAGGTCCTCTCTATACGTCAATTGTTCATACTGTGCACTGTCTTGATGCAACATAAGAAAACAACCTTCAAAAAACCTACCACAGCATCCAGGCGACGAGTACCTATAGCCAGCACTGACAGATCCATGTTTAAACACCCGTTCGTCTATAAGTATATCTGTTTCTTAGGCCAGGAAAGATTACTTACCGGATTCTGCAGTAATGTACTATTTCCTATTCATAATTTTCATTTAAATCGATTATTAAACTCATTTGAGACGATTTACTTTTTTTCATTGCTTGGGATCTGTCTTGGGATTATTTGGAGGAGAATTTGGATCACAAAATCGGCCTCGTGGGGATTGTAATACTTGGCAATCTTGTGGTTGTGGAGGGTCTTAGCATTTTTAAATGCTAGACCGTCCATAACCGCGAGATATGTAGTCGTCATAAAAAGGTATGCAGAAGCAGCCGTTGACAAGGGACCCCGCTCTCCTTGGCTGATGAGCTGGCGATGGCTGTAGTACTCGACCCTAACGATCGCAGAGAGGTATGGCAGAGTAAGCAATTTCACTGACACTTTTTCCGGGCCCTACACGGGGCCGATGTAGATCAATTAGCGTCCGTAGCCTGGTTGTGTTCCGGTGACCTTTTTGGGGAAACAGAAGGTTTTGTCTGTGCAATTATGGACGAAGTTATCATGGCGAATAATTACCAGAGATTTATTGTGAAGGATGGCATGGTTAACACTTGACATCTGACGGGCATGTCACCGTTCGGGTGAATGAAGCCGCCACATTATATCTGGTTGTTCTCGACTAGCTAACGAAGAGTACTTGCATAGGCACAATGTAGTCAGGATTATCCATTAGCAAATTGCTCTGACATTTTGTGGTATCGGTGGTGCCGTATTGTATGTGCTTTTTTTTACCGTGAATAAATGCTCATGCATACTGCGCTACCACGTGGGCAATGGAACAGTTATGTGGGACTTCAACCCACTAAAACTCCAAGGTGTCCTCCTGTGCCGCTTATGGTGGGAACACGGGCACGCGTTAGCACTCACTGCGAAACCATCGCGGCTGTCCGTCACCGGATCCTCCTCTAGGGAGTAACCCAATCACGCGCGCAGCAGAACAGGGAGCCGGACGCCCGGTGTCACCACTGCGTCGACTGCCGGGAGGACACGGCGCGGCATACGCTGGCAGAGTGTGCCGCTTGGGAGGAGCCACGCCGTGCCATCATCTCAGAAGTAGGCAGTGACCTGTCGCTGCCAGCCGTAGTCGAGTCTATGGTCAGCAGCGAAGAGTCCTGGAACGCGGTGGTATCCTTCTGCGAAACAGTCGTCTCGCAGAAGGAGGCTGTGGAGAGGGAGAGGGAGGTTTCATCCGCTCACCCGATCCGCAGCAGACGCGCCGGGCGTCGGCGGAGGGCGGACAACGCCCTCTTCCAGCCCCCCTAAATGGGTCCAGGGGTGACGGACTTGGGGACGTCCGTCACCACACATCAGGACCCGAGGTGGCGGCGCGTTGTGTTCCACGCGCGCCCCTCTTAGACGTCTCGGGGGAAGTCTAACACCTCACTTCCCCCCCGACCCGAGATCGAGGCCCGCGAAGGCGGGCCGGCACTAGCCGGGGGTTGCGGAAGTATCGTTGTTGCGTAGGTGTGAGATGGAACACCGGGGTGGTTTTTAGTCAGTAGGAGTCTGACAGACCCCTCCGCCACCCCAGGGCGGAGGACATCCAATGAGGAATTTCCACCCCGGAAAAAAAATAAAAAGGGACCAAACCAGCACATGGGCACCAGACGACCCCGTGTATGGCACCCTCGGTCCCCTTGTGACGGGTCAAGTTCAATGGCCCCGCCACCTACCATTTTTCGGCCGCAAGGGGTAGGGAGAGCGGACAACGCTATGCCGACACTTCTCCTCCACTGCGGCCTCACCGCGTCCACCATCAGACGGTGGCGACCCCGTCCAGGCCGGGGAAGGTAGGGAGAGCGACGCACCGCAATACCGGCACTACTCTCCCGCCGCGGCCTCCAACCCTCAGCCGCGATATCGTATGGGTATGGGAGACCCCATACAATATACAGTTGTGATGTCGCCCAGGCAGCACCGCAACCTACATGAAGGCCGCTACATCGTCGGCTTATGGGCTAAAGCCCTGACGAGCGGCCCATCCTCGGGTTCCTCTTTGCTTCACCGCGGGTGACCAACCACGACTACTGAGCCCCCCCGCCTCGACAATGCGGGAATCCACCGGAGGGGTTATGTGCCCGAACTAGTTCTCGAAAACTAGTAATATTTAAAAAAATATTAAGTAAGAATATAGATGAATAAAGGAGCATAATAAAATTTATTTCTCCATAAAATTTCTTACGGTTATTCAAATCATGGTTTCGGTTTCGCCTGCGGCGCGGTCTTGAAATGCTCTTAGTTATTTTTTTTATGCAAACCTATGGTATGGGTATCAAACGAAAGCGTTTGCTGAGAGAAATACGTATTTTTTTCTATTTCATGATTTTAATGGATTACCAACTTTCGGGATGTCTTTCGGTACTTTATTGTAGGTGTGTACGTTTATTCGCGAGTAGAATGAACGAAGACTGGTACAATATAACATGTTTTTAAATTTTGGATTATTTTATTTACAACGTTTTGACTATATAAATGACCTAAATAAAAAAGTACTAAAATTAATAGCTATTACAATTCAACACACAATGGTTATATTCACGAGTATTTTAACAACTTTTGTGCATTTTATTTACACTGTATTAAACTGAAAACATTTTCACAAATTAGAACGTTATATAACTATCTCATATTTTGGAAGAGATATATATCGCGTCTGGTAAGTTATCGTTGAGATGTCCACTACCGTTGGGCACAGTGCTCATACTTGTGTTGGGGCTCACTGTTACCGGGTTCTCTTCTTGGTGCATCTTCTTGTTTCTGAGGATACAGAAAGGTAAAGTTTTATAATTGCAAATCGATATATAATATAATAGCTTGAAATTATTAAAATAGTCTGGTCAACATTTTTATATATATATTTTTTTATAATTGATAATCCACCTTAATTTTTTACGTATACCTACGTAAAAAAAAGAAAAGTTAAAAATAGTTTTGAATATAATCGACTTTTTTAAATATTATTGGCTTATAAATAAGAAAGTATGTACCCTCTTTTCAAGAACAGTGCAAGTAGCTTGTTAGCCGGAGCCTCGGCCAGTAGCCAAAGTAGAAGAGCGGCTATACAGCCCCAGAATATTACACCTGCTGTTGAGTTCAACTGAAACAAAAGATATCACGATTAAAATAATAAGCTATTTATTTACCAACTAAATTATTATCTTATATTAATATTAAAATATATTATCGGTTTTTTGAGTAGAGTAATTTGAGTTATTTATTTCAACTACTAATATTTTTGACCAAGGCCAAGGCAAACAATAGGGACATTGAATTGATATGTCCGTCGTTCAATCCGTCATTAGTGGAAAACTAACAGCAAAATTTAGCGTGATAAAGTTTGCTATCGGCTATTTAATCTGCAGAAGTATAACTTACGATGTCGAAATAATCATTGTGTTGCGGGTTCCTGGTGATGAAGACGCCTCGTAAGATTATTAAGGAGTGTGTCAAGTACAACCCGTATGAGAGTCGGCTTAGAGGCACCCACGGGTACCAGCTCAGGAAGGGCTTCACAAAAGCTGGAATAAAACATTGATACAAAACTTGAACAACTATGTACTGAGTATACATACCTTAGAGCCCTTTGACATTTTAAGCAGACAAGAGAGCTTGGTTTTATTGTATCAGATGGGCAGTGGCGTAGTTATCAGTGGGTTACACTGGGCAGGTTATACGTTTTACCAGAGGGTTACCGTTCTGCCCAAAATGTCTTTCGCCTGGAAGACTATTTATTTTTATTATTTATTATAGATAGGCTTGCGCTTGACTACTATCGCACCTGATGGTAAGCGAGGATGTGGTCGACGGTATTGCACGTGTTTGAATTGGAAGTAAGTGTGACGTCATTAAATCATGAATTTTCACTTTTTACATTTAAGCCACAGTGATGATATTCCTATAAATATTACGTAATTTGTGATGTATCCTGGATTTTATATTGCTATTTTAGTAATCTAAGTTCTTTGAGACAATTAGTACGAGTACAAGACTGTCAGTTAGTATCAATATTCTTTCGAATATTGATTAAGCATGACTAAATAGGCGATATTAAATTCCTTAATTGTCTTGATACGTTTTAAAAAAACTAGGGCGAACGGTTGGCGCAGTGGTTGAGTGATTGACTGCTGCGCTGCGTGTCGCGGGTTCGATTCCCGCACGGAACAAATATTTGTAAGACCTACAGATAGTTGTTCCGGCGCTGGGCGTTGTGTATGTCAGATTACATGTTTGTAAACGCACCCACGATACAGGAAGAAATTTCTAGTGTGCGGCAACGTTTAAAAAAAATGCCATTTTCTAGTATTTGACGTATTGAGACAGGTCGACTCATTACTATAAATAGTGTGTAATTCGTAAGTTGACTCACTTTGTTGTGAACTACAAGCCAGTAAAGGCCAGATATTATGTTGTGATTGCAATAGTGATAGTCATATTGTTTTCCTGAATTGTTATTGAATATTTTTCTGAAAGATGGACTACATAAGCTTCACGCAAGTTATTTGATATTATAACTTGATTATTGCTAATTGTTGTGTAGAAACTCTATCTGTATCATTTTATGGCTTTTATTCCTAATGATGTTAAATTGATTTAAGGGCTAGTCATGTTCTTTGCCTTATCATATTCATATATTCATATTCTACACAACACAAACATATACAAATACAGAAGGACAACTTATGTACAAAGGCGAGCTTAACCCATAATTGGGTTCTCTTACAGCAAACCTCAGTGTTATATCCCTATCCTTGTTGTTTTGATTATGTAACATTGTGAAATGTTACAAGATTCATCATAATATAATGAAATAATAAAATTAGATCTTTATTGTGATAAACGATATTTATATGATTATAAAAGATATCTATAAATACTATAGAAGAGCTTCCGTGAAGTTTCTTGCCCTTCTTCTCCACGAGAACTAGTCTAGCGAGCGGGCGGTAAGCTCTGAGCCTCAATATGAATTAATTGACAAGCCTAATTGAAATAAATACCTAGTCTTTTCCTCATAAAACCTTTCCCTTATACACCACATACATAGGAACCCTGATATACAGTAAATAGCCAGCAACAAAAAATCTTGACATTCCAAGCTTGCTATCTTCGTAAATATCGATACTTTTATATGGAGTTCCTTCATGATTCTAACAAACGGTTGCTTAGAAGTAACCTATTCACTCTTGACTTAAAGACCCCGAGGTTGTTGTTGTGCCTTGCAGTGCACGATGAAGTGCTGATGATACAGTAGCTTTGCACCATTTAAGTACCTATTTATATGTTGACTTGATCAAACCTAAACAGTTCGGTTAGGGCCCCAGTTTTTTTTTAGTAAGTAAGTAAGTAAATATTTATTTCTCAGTATATGGTACATTAAGATCTTACATTTAAAATTGTTTCACACATACTACCATTGCTGGTGTAGAAATATTAAATTATAAGCTAGGTACATGCAAATCAAAACTAGTAACATTTTATGATTATTATATAAATTTAAGAAATATTGCAGTATAATGTCGAAATATAAATCATAATGTCACAAAAAAAAAAAAAAAAAACTTGTAATGTCAAACAAATTAATCAAAAATGTCAAAAAAAAAAAAAAAAAAAAATTATTCATCATCATTTTCAGATGGGGTTCTGTAATTTTTGGTGATACCATGGAAAAAGACGTGAGTTTCTGTATTATAAGATACAGAATAATTCTTTATAACAATATTGGCTTGATTTTGTTTCAAATGTGTTAGTTGGGGAACAAACGAGTTTAGCAGTCAAGCTAAATTTTTGTAAAGTAGCACCTAAAATACTCCTTGAACGTTTCAGAATATTTAAGATTATATTCAGCTAGCGACATCTACCGATACTCACGAACATGTCCAAACGAGCAGCACAGTACTAGAAGCGCCACGCCACACGCCCAAGCAGGCCTGTTGAGTGCGGCGTACACCGCGCCCTCTAGCGGAAGGTAACTGCGCCAGAGGAACGTGCTGCCCAGTACCATGACCACTAACATTAGTATCAAGGCTGCAAAAGTTCCCAGAACTGACCATTTCTGCAAATATATTCAGAAATGTTAAGTATATAATAAGAGAGACTAAGCAGATTCCAAAATAGCATTATTGTGATAAACGGCAATATATGGCTTTTTTGACCGCTTTTCGCTCGCTGTCGGAATAGACCTTGATAACATCCATGTACACTATACGCATTTCCTTAACACGAACATACATGTTGAGTCTATTGTAGGTATTTGACTCACCTGTCTAATCCTGTTCAGATTCCCTTTACTGCTGTACGTGAAGAATATATAACCGCTGAAGAAGCCCACCAGGTAGGCGGCGTAACGCGTGTGACTCTTGATGTACGCCTCGTTGAATTCTCTGCTGGCGCGGGGCTCCTTGATGAACCTGGTGGATAGAAGGTAGATATGGACGTTATTATCGATAATGTTTTGAGGGTCACAAAGAGAAGTGAGAACAATTATTATTATAATAGACTACCTTCATCTTTTTTAACACGCTTTTATTAGCTTGGTATGTATGTATCTATGTAACGGAATCTTTGAACGTGATTTTCACCCCCTTTAAAACGTCGGATTGATTTGAAACATTGCACACTTATCAAGGACCGATGACAATACAATAATTTAAATTGTATTCTTACCAGGATCTTCAGGATTAGCGACTTTCATTTACGAATAAAGCGTGTTTTTTAGTTTTGAGAACTACAATTTATTTCGTGTCGAATGGTTATCTCTTTAGATAGTTTGGGGGCCACCTTAATTACAATGGAGTTCATTAGTTCCTATAGAGTGCAGGATTCTGTAGATATGGGCAATTGAGGTAGACCAATGTATGGCTAACGTTTCAGGATTGTCCTATGGTAAATTGTAGGTACGGTACGCAATTTTCTTTTTGGTGGCAACTTCGACCTTAGTTTTATGATTTGAATGTCTTCGCGTCCTTGATATTACTTGTGTCAGCGAAGCCAATTGATTTTTCTGTGTTGGAACTAATTATTTTGATATTTTACGCTTGCAACAAAGATGGACTGCTAATTGTCAGGTTGGTAAACGACAAGTTTGCACTGAGTTTGCACTTCTCGTTTCCCGCCCTTTCCAAGGTTATAAATAAATAGTGTGGCTCATGCGATCAAAGTCAGTCTATCTTTGATTGAGGCGTGATAAGTAACTATTAGGGTAAGTGCTGCTCTATAAACTGTGTTCTATAAACTATTTTCTGTAATTGTGTATTTGATATGAGAATACACTAGTTGAGTAAACCCTTTTAAGCAGTTTTATTTACATCGCCATCCCCGCTGAAATATCCACAAAAGTTTTTAGTTTTAGTCTTTTAAGCAAAAGACAACACTTGACATTATAGACATCACAGCCATGCTGTCTGGCGGTTTTGGCATTGGTATGATGCTAGTTCTTACTACTAAACCAACATACCTAATAATAAACGCGTAGGTTGTAATGCCAAACGAAAACTGTAAGGTAAATGTGAATTCTATACGGTTTGTCTTTACTCCCGCTTGTTCATAAAAAAGCAATTGCAAACTTACTCAAAAGTAAACAGCTGAACAGCAGGGAGCTCATACACATAGTTGACGACGCCCGGTATCACAAGAGCTCCTACAGTGAAAATGGCTGCTATGATGAGCCCCAGCTTGGGCAGGCTCCTGTAGATGCAGTACACCAGGACGGTCACCACGAAGAAGTGGAAATCGCAGGGGATGTACCACGATACGATAACGCACTGAAAAAAATTAAAGCAGATCATGTCAGTCAATAGGCTTATCCCAAATATGTTAGGGACAGCGTGCAGACTAAACGGATGTAGCTGAGTACTTGTACTTACACTAGCTGACCTTCGCTCCCGTCAATTAGGTACCTACCTACCTTCCCCACCCTATCTTACATACCTACAACCCGGGCGCAATAACTTGACACCTGGCTCGTAACGTAACGATAACAAAAACTCAACAAAAATAATTACGTGCAACGGTAACAGCGATACTCGTAATCTTTCTTGAGTTTCGGAGTCATTCGTTTGCTGTTATAATTATTTTTGTTGAGTTTTTGTTATCGTTACTTATCGAGTTGTTATCGAGCCAGGTGTCAAATTATTGCGCCCGGGTTGTACCTACCCTGCCCTACCTACAATACGAATGCAACCAACTTTTGTTTCTACCGGCGGGCGATCTATATTAATTTAATGACTTAACTATGATAGTTAAATATATTCTGTCTGAAAATAACTTTTTTGTAGGTAATAATCACTACTATCGTCTTATTATTTTTGGTTGTCTGTAAGAGATTGCCTAGTGCGATAAGACCGCCCATTGTACACTTGTTATTGTGAACGTTTGTCCTATATGTTTTTGTAGTGTACAATAAAGTATATAATAAATAATAATAATTTGTACTTTAATCCTGTAGTACATATCTTTCATGTATTATCAATAGTTTTCTCAGCGCACGCCAAATAATTAATTTTATAGCCAAAATTTTGCTACTTTGGGTTACGTTATTGCAATTTGTTAGCTAGCTTTGTTAACTAGCTGTTGCCCGCGACTTCGTCCGCGTCAAACCCATTTTTATTTTATTTATTTTACCCACAGAAACTGTGATTGTTCCGGAATTAAAGTATAAGCCTATGTTACTCCTTTTGACGTCAGCTATCTACCAGTAAAATTAACGTTAAAATCAGCCCAGCCGTTACGGAGATTACTCGAAACAAACAGACAGACAGACAAAGATCTTAAAAATTGCGTGATTGTTATTAGTACCGTATAAACTATCACATGTAGTCAATAAAACTTTGTTATTTTGATATAACATACAGACAAACTTTGTTATTTTGATATTACTTCAATTTTATTTATTTGTATAGATTGTATAGATGGAGAAACTGCTCATCAGACCCTTGACAAGACTTGTGTTAGAACCCGTAACTACTTTCATCTACAACAGACTATGTAGTTTAACAAAATTCTTTCCACAATCTTCATCATTAACAGGCCACTGCTGGAAATAGGCCTGGAGTGGCCTATTTCGCACGCCATTTGTTTTGATTATCGGCAGTTCTCATCCAGCTGCTACCAGCCACTCTGCGAAGATTGTTGCTCCGCTTAGCCTGAGGGCGTCCTACATTACGCATTCGTGGTCACTACTCAATAACACGTCTAACACTATGGTCACGGCTAATATAGCCGCCTCATTGCCACTTCAGCGTACTTATTATCTGAGCTATGTCGACAACTTTGATTCCCACAATCTTGGTTGCTACAAAATACTGGATGAAATGGTGTGGAATATAATAGGGTCGGTTAAAATGAAGGTGTCTATTGAAAACGATGAAGAAGACGTGCTGCACAAACCCTAAATAAATAATGAAGAGGGTAGGAGGATGTTGATGATGACGAGACCAATTCAAGAAAATAAACAGGGGTCTCCAATCTTAACCCACCTGGGGAAAAACATTTTGACCGCTTCTGCTAAAGTACGGGTCAGCAACTTTTCACAGTTCAATTAATTAAAAAAAATGGACTTGACATGAAAAGGTGAATACTAACGGTGAAGTATAACTAAAGAGACTAGTCGCACCAAGACGCAGACCAAAAATAAATTGGAATAAAGACAATAATGGCGATATGGATGATTAATAAAAGATTATATTCAGCCCGTCAGTTAGATTTCCAATAAATATTAGTCACGTATTTTTTCTTTTGTCACGTTAACAAAAAAATTTAACGATACAGTGCGTTAAAATATCACGTGACGTCATGCCTTGGTACGTTTATTACATAGGAGTTACGTCACAAGCTCCCACTCCCGAAGTTTGATGCGTTTTACCTTAGTGATTTTTTATTGATTTGATAAAGCAAAAAATACTTGTCCAATATCTTTTGATAATTTAACCGACGGACCAAATAGAATTTGCTTTTTCGTAACCCGTCATCATCCCAACTTCTGCAAGTACTTACAATGTTTTCCGTGTCGATATAATTGCTGAGCATGGCGAAGTTGACCCACCAGTTCTTGCGACACAGCTCCATTTCGTGGCCAGCATGCCTGTTCCACAATGGGCCAGTGCCCGTGTGGGGGTACACCGCACAGACGTAGAATACTACCACGGCATAGGCAACCAGCAGTCTAGTCGATAAAAAAAAAATTGATGTAGGCACTTTACTAAACTACACAATTTTAAGAAAATACCCCCAACATAGAACTTGGGGAAAGGCTAGCCAGATTTATTGACCAATAATTACATACTTCTATTCTATTCTTCTTATTTCGAAAAATATGTAATCTTTTAACAACTTTACGAACTGAGGGCTTACTAATTCTTACTATAAAATATTATTTAATAATAGCGACCGGCCCCGGCTTCGTCCATACAAAAATCTTTTCGTTTTTCACTCTTTATATTGGTGAAAACCGCATGAAAATCCGTTCAGTAGTTTTTGAGTTTATCGCGAACAGACGCGGCGGGAGACATTGTTTTATAAATCTTACTATAATAATATTATAAATGCGAAAGTTTAGATGGATATGCGTATGTTTGTAACGCAATCACGCTTAAACGGCTAAACGGATCTGGATGAAATTTGGCACAATGACAGATGATAGTCTGGAATAGCACATAGGCTTTCATCCCGGTATAATGTTCCCTTGGGATAAGAAAACACTTATCACGCGGGCGAAGTCGCTGGCAGAAGCTAGTATATAATAAGCAAAAAACTGGCCAAGTGCGAGTCAGACTCACGCACAAAGGGTTCCTTACCATTATAGCAAAAACGGCAAAAAAAACTTGAGAGGTGTCAAGGGACACCCGGATGGAACGAAGTTCCTTTAGTATACAGGGTGGAATTTTGTAATGCCACCTGGAGAGAAAGTACTCTTAATACTGCAGATAGAAAATTTTACTCAAAGGAAACATTCCTTTATTTTTGAATAGAAAGCAAACTGCATTCAAAGATTTTCGAAAATTCTCCTCTTCCACACCCGGGAATCGAACCGGCTAAAATCTGAAAAAAATATACCCTGTACTTTTATTGCATCGATCGTTAGGGTCAATTATAAGGATGAAATCTCTCTAACAAACATGATAAATTAAATGAAAGGAAATCTTAAATTAATTTAATTATTTACAAAAAATGGTAAACTAACTAATTAGTTGCTCGAAATGGGCTCCATTCTATACAAGTTTATTCTTTTAACGAATTCATTTCTAGTAACCTTTAATAAAGTGTTGTGGTGAATATTATAAATCGTATTCTGAACTTCAACTCTCAACTCGTTGTCATTCGCATAAGATTTCAAATAAATTTGATTTTTTACATATCCCCACAAAAAAAAATCCAATGGGGTGAGATCTGGCGATCTCGCAGGCCATCTGATTGTGCCGTTTGTACCAATCCAGGTATTAAAATGGTTATTAATGTAGGCAGTAGTGATTCTGCTGTTATGTGCTGGAGCACCATCTTGCTGTAGAATTATTTGGTTTCGCTCTTCCTCGGGGCAACCATTTAACTCGTTTCTTAAGAGATCCAGTATTTCAATATACTTGACAGTGTTTAAATGACCTTCGTACACGTGGACTAACACTACATTATTTCTCATAATTCCGCACCAGACGTTGAAAGAAAATCTTACTTGATTGTTAGTTTCATGAACACGAACAGGATTCACTCGAGACCAATAATGGTTATTGCGGCGATTGTACATGCCATATTTGCTGAAGTTGGTTTCGTCAGACCATACAATGTTACTCAAAAAATTAGGGTTTCGGTCAATTTCTCCAAGCATGTTTTCACAAAATTGTAATCGTCTCTCACGATCCCCAATATGCAATTTTTGCACCAACCGACCTTCACGATAGCATTTATACCTATACTTTTTCAGCACTTTAAGTACGCGAGTGTGGGTTGTTCCTAATTCATCGGCAGCATCTCTACTTGAAGCCTTCGGAAATGATTCAAAGTATGTTAAAACATCTATTTCAAAATCGAAATAGTTTTGCTGAATAGTTTGCCGTCTCTTCTTGAAACCACCCGTATTCTTTAAATTTTCTACCATTCTTTTCAATACGAACCGAGTTGGTGCCTGTCGGCCTTGATATCTCTCTCCATACCACCGCAGAGCTAGATTCACGTTTTTGTTATTTAAAAAATAAGCTTCCATTAAATCAAACTGTTCTTGATAAGCCATTTTCACCGTGAGACAAAATGTGAAATGAGTTGTAAAAACAATCAAATGTGAATAACAACTATGACAATCTAATTTTCAAATTTTATTCCAACATTCCATATTTAAATTACCTCATACACGCAGCTACGAGTATGTCGCAAAGGAGTCGGCATTACAAAAGATGGATGTTAGTTAAAGAGCTTTAACTTGACTCATTGAATTTGTAACTTCTGATTTCCTGGTTTTCCTTTTATTTAATTTATCATGTTTGTTAGAGAGATTTCATCCTTATAATTGACCCTAACGATCGATGCAATAAAAGTACAGGGTATATTTTTTTCAGATTTTAGCCGGTTCGATTCCCGGGTGTGGGAGAGGAGAATTTTCGAAAATCTTTGAATGCAGTTTGCTTTCTATTCAAAAATAAAGGAATGTTTCCTTTGAGTAAAATTTTCTATCTGCAGTAATAAGAGTACTTTCCCTCCAGGTGGCATTACAAAATTCCACCCTGTATATACATATGTGTATACACATATATATATTAGAATATACTATATTTATTACAATTTATAACATATTTATAGTATATTCTAATCTGTTGTCAGATTTGGCCTATCTCCTCCCGTTGCCGAGATACAATTTTATTTCTTAAATTAATGTTTTTTAATTCCATCTGATGGCGACAGATGGCGCTAGGTGACGGTTAACAAATGTGGATTTTACAATTTGAATAGTTGGTTCGGTCGTTCGTATATTTTCGATCTCACCTAAAAAATGTTTTAAAATTATTTTATGAAAAGGATTTCGAGTAAATGAGAGCGGGTGAGGAGTGAGGGGGGGGTGGGGGGAGGGGTTTGTTGCACGATTTTATAGACTTTTCATATTGATATTTTAGAATGGGGTAAAAATAAATTGCGGGGGGGAAGGTGAACAGTTAAGGGGGAGGGGGTTATCCTATCTTGTTCTCCGGCCTGAAGCGACTACAGGCAGGGGAGCAATTTTTTACTCAGAATTGAGCTAGCTCCAACCGTTTCCGAGATATGGAGGTTTTTAGGTTTTCTGATTAGATCGCCGGTTCGTTATTAGTGGCGGCTCGGGGTCGGTTTTCGAGTAGTGTCGACTCGAGTCGGCCTGTGGTGGAGGGTTTTGTACGTCTGGCGTTAAGAAACTAAATATATACATACATATACACATATATATATATACATACATACACACACATATATATATGTATGACACAACAGCGTATAGGCTAGAACACGCACGAAACACGCGCACGCCGCACGGCTTACAACTATAGCAAAAAGTGTCGTGACAACTTTTCGTAAGAATTTTTTCCGTCTAGCCCCCTTTCACAACGCGCGATAAGGAACTTCGTTCCAAAAACACTTGTGTTGTATAGGAGCCCCATTTAAATATTTATTTTATTCTGTTTTTATTTTATTTGTTCTTACTCGTATAGTGGCAACAGAAATACATAAGCTGTGAAAATTTTAACTGTCTATAAGCTATCACGGTTCATGAGATACAGCCTGGTGACAGACGGACAGACATATAGATGGATCGCGGAGTCTTAGTAATTACGGTCCCGTTTTTACCCTTTGGGTACGGACCCTAAAAACGTACACGTATTTTCCATAGTACCTAAGGTTTTAGTTTCAAACTACAGAGCTTACTTAAAAATAATAAATTGTAGTTCTAAAAACTAAAAAACACGCTTTATTGGTAAGGATAATGGGACAAACTGTTTAAATTATTGCATTGTCATCGGTCCTTGATAAGTGTGCAAAGTTTCAAATCAATCCAACGTTTTGAAGTGGGTGAAAATCACGTTCAAAGATTCCGTTACATTGATACATTGTTACATTGATACATTGATACATAGATACATAGATACATACATACCAAGCTAATAAAAGCGTGTTAATTACAGATCATGGTCAGAAATAAAATAATTGAATTGAACATACTTATCAACGTCATCAAAATTCAAAATGAAAATGTTTTTACTTAGCTTACTTACCTAACGTATCTCTTCAGGATAAT
Organism: Orthosia incerta; assembly: GCA_948252205.1. Classification (NCBI taxonomy): domain Eukaryota; kingdom Metazoa; phylum Arthropoda; class Insecta; order Lepidoptera; family Noctuidae; genus Orthosia; species Orthosia incerta. Next base: position 13,842,736 of record OX411747.1, read on the forward strand.
GACCAGGGGATTTTTCAAGCTCTTTAATTTAACAATATGCGTGACGGTGAGGAAGCCAGATAGGAGAAAGAATGTGTCCACGAAGAGATCGGCGTGAAGCATAAGCAGACCGAGTGGTGTTTGAACCTCCTGAAAATGTAAACAGTAACTGCATTTATACCTTCCAAAGAGATCATTGTATAAAGACATTTAGATAACATTTAAAGCCTACTCACTAGTATACGAATTTACATAGCGGATGATTAAAACATGGAAGAATAATTAGCTGGAGGATCTTGACACTTGAAAATTCAAAAAAAAACACAAACCTGATCGATCTTCAACCCATCACTAATCGGGCCCGTGTTAGAGAATAAAATCTGATGAAACAATACTATGAGACACATCGTGAAGAACCGAATGCCGTAGAACACCTCTACGCCATCCTTCTTCATTCGCAGAAGGTCAAGAGAATTCTCTTTCAGACAGAAGGACTTGATGAAACCTGATTCTAAAACAAAACAAACACAGCATAGTGAGTTAAAATTAAACCACCTAAAAGATTTGTATGGCTATAGTATACAAAATATTTAACCTGTTTAAGGCGATATATACACCCAATGCTAACGCAGTACTGGCCGTGCGCCCGCTCTATGCCAAAATATCAAAATTGAACCTCCTTTTGAACAGTTTTGTTTGCAAATTTTTATTTGATTTACATATGCTATGTTAGTTATGGTGAGAGCAGTGGTGGCCCAGTGGTATCGGCCGCGACTTACAAGTTGTAGGTCGTGGGTTCGAGCCCAGGCAGGCGCTTTAGTTTGTGTAAATTATTTCATCACCACTGCTCTCAAAACGGTGAAGGAAAACATCGTGAGGAAACCGGCATGTCCTGGAACCAAAAATTCGAAGACATGCGACATCCACCAACCCGCACTGGGCCCGCCTAAACGATTTGGATGTTTAAATATTTTTAAACATCCAAATCGTTTTGGAGGCGTTTCCAAAAGTTGCGATAATTATCGTGTTATTAATTATTTTTTTAAAGCAAAACTATTAGTTATACGTAAAAACCTTGTGTTCAAAATTATATGAATCATTTTTTAATTTTTTTTTAAACCTTTTAACCTAGCCGTTACTAAGGAGTATGCTTTAGAAAGTTGTCGTTTTACGGCACTAAAGCGTATGTAGGCCCTTAAATAGCAGATTCTGAATTCAAATTCGCCATAGATTTGAAGTCAAAATCTGCTTGTCAGTCGCTAAACAGGGTTGAGATTTTTATAAACATGAGTCTAGAGAATATAATTAAATGATGATCTTACTTCTAGAATCTGGGTCCAATTCCTTTTGTTGGCAATTCAAATAAGTGCAGATGAGACATATTACTATGCTTGAACCCATCACACCGCTGAAAAAAAACATCACATTAGTAAAAATTCAACACAAAAACAGTGACCAGTGAGTCATTGCCATCACAAATTTGTTGTTAAGAGGAAATATGGGCAGAGAGCGCCGACTGAATTTCCTTAGTAAAAAGTCATAATTCGAGGTTTGGCTCTCGTCTCTTTCCTCCTCCATTATTGGACCAATTTAAACTCGAATTATGACTCATTACTAAGGAAATTCAGTCGGCGCTCTCTGCCCCCGTTTCATCTTAAGAAGGAAAAGTACTACTTATTTGTGCTTTATAGCTCCGTGTCTCTCGCACAACGTGATCATGATATCATTGGCAATAGTGATTAGGGAGGCAGATTTGTCTATTCGCTTTAGAATCCTACTAATATTATAAATGCGAAAGTTTGGAAGGATGGATGTATGTTTGTTACTCAATCACGCCAGAACAGTTGAACGGATCTGGCGAATTCGGCGCAGAGACAGATTATAGTCTGGAATAGCACATGGGATTCTTTTTTATCGCGGGAATATGGTTCCCTTGAGATAAGTTAGATCAACCATCTTATAGACTAGCTAAAGTAAACTCATATTTCATGGGGTACTGTGTTAAATTAATTACCAAAATACCTTGTGATAAATTAAAACTAAATGAAAGTAAATATAAAACTTCAGTTAAAAGCACACTTTGTATACAAGCATATTACAAACTAGATGATTAAATTAAAGATAAGAATGCTTGGAAACATGCTGGTCCTGCTCCATAGGGCAATCTTTAGTGTAGACAAAATCAAACTTGCTAATTTATATTCCTACATCACATCACACATCATCAGCCTATTAATGTTCCCACTGCTGGGACACAGGCCTCCTCTCTGTGAGAGGGAACGGGCCGTAATCCACTGGTTGGTGTGGGATGTGTTGGATGTCACATGTCTTCGAATTTTTGTTTTCAGGACATGCCGGTTTCCTCACGATGTTTTCCTTCACCGTTTTGAGAGCAGTGGTGATGAAATAATTTACACAAAGTAAAACGCCTACCTGGGCTCGAACCCACGACCTACAACTTGTTAGTCGCGGCCGATACCACTGGGCCACCACTGATTATATTCCTATTCATAGTTATTGTATTAATTTTCTTATTTTTTTTTTAATTGACTCACACACTGTTCAACAACAACGGGTTGTTGAATTAGGTATTTTACCTATGTTTGCAATATTTGTATGTATGTGAGAACCAATGTTCCTATTTATCAATTTAATTAATTTACCTGTTAATGCTTTTATTAATTTATACCTGTACGTGGTGTTATTTTTGGAGCATCGTCCTCACATAATATGAATTTATTAATGTATGTACTAAATATTGTAAAACACCTATTTTTTTAAAAGAGTAAGTATGGAGTTTCTTGTGCGTTCTTCTCCATAACAAGCTACTTTTCCGAATGCACGGTAGAATATTTTTTTATTACTTGTTATATGTCGTTCAAAAGTGCCGCTTACTGGCCCAATTCAAATAAATATATTTGACTTTGACTTTGACTTGGGATAATTTTCGACTTACCCGCGGGCGAAGCCGCTGGCAGAAGCTAGTATTTCATACTCATTCTATATCCTGGCACGTCTCTTGATTATACTTTTGGTTTCGGTAAGACTTTATTTTTAATTATTATTTTAATTAACATTAATGCATATGACAGTAACCACTTGTCATATTCCCACTCGTCGCCACTCGGGCAGGGCTTGGTGATGCTGATTTCGGGCTTTAAAAGATCATTAATGAGCAGTAAGGACAATGTTGTAGAGAGAACCGGCCCTTAAGGGCCCCCGCATTAATATCTAAATGACCTAACGAACAGCCATCGAATAACCACACGGATGGACCGATCTCTCAGTAAGATGCACGCGATAATAGACCAAATTTACTTACAAGAACGCATAGAACAGCGCATCATACTCTCTCTCGTCGTCACCACTCTGGCAGGGCTCGGTGACGCTGATGTTAGCTCTCATACCGGCCGCGCCGAGGTGACTCCGCGCCAGCATTACTCCTAGCAATCGCTCCACGGTGTGGGGGGCACATGCTGAAGGTACGCAGGCGCCCCAAGTCAGGTCGTTTAGGGGACGAGTGTGCGATGGACGGTCCTAGGGTACGGGAATAACAGTCTTACTTTTTTTAATACAGTTCAGCAGATTCTAAATTCGAGGAGCTCGTGGCCAAATAATAACAGCCGCACGGGTCGATCATAAAGGTTAAGCAACGCTTGACGAGGTCGGTCCGTGGATGGGTGACCATTTCAACATACCGAGTTTCCTCCGTGCCTCGGCAAGCACGTTAAGCCGTTGGTCCCGGGTGTAATTTGAAGATCTTTGACAGTCGTTACGGGTAGTCAGAAGCTTGAGATCTGACACCAGTCTTGCCAAGGGGTAACGTGTTGCCAGTTACTGGGTTGTGGAGGTCAGATAGGCAGTCGCTCCATGTAAAACACTGGCACTTAGCTGAATCCAGTAAGACTGGAAGCCGACCCCAATATAGTTGGGAAAAGGCTAGGCAGATGATGATGATGAGCAGATTCTAAATTCAAATTCACCAAAAATTTAATTAGAAATCTACAAATCAGAGCTTAAAGTATTCTTTTGAATAGTTAAAAAGTTTTTGTATCGGGTTATCGTAGGAGAATTTATAATTGTGTGTATTGTATTGTATGCTACTCGTAATCACTAGTATACCTACTTGTCTTCTTCCCCTCTTGCCCCACTTTTACTCACTTGAATGTACTTAGATAAAAGCCTCATAATTTTAAGTAAAATTGGTAAACAATTAATGAAATGGTCATTAAGTCAAGAGTAAATAGGTTTCTTCTAGGTAAGCGTGCTTCACTGTAGACCACGTCATCGCTTAACATCAGGCGAGATAGTGGTCAAACGCGAGCCAATAGATTATAAAAAAAAAAAAAATGGATTCATGAATACAAACTTTTTGACTAGTTTTTTTTTGTATGTCCTATTCAGGACATTGGTATCTGTTAAGGTTAACACACTTACAGGTACATGAAAAATTCTAGCGCGACCAAATGGAAATCTTACCTCAATAAAATCCAGAGCTGATTGATAAGGGTAGTCTTGGTTCTCAACTCTTCGCGTCACATTCGTATCAGTTCTTTCTAAAACAATCTCAGCGAGACAGTACTTGGTCTTCAGTTCCGGTTGCTTCTTAACCCATGGCGCGTTCATGCACTGGTCGAAGTTGCCGAGCTGATAGCGGTTTCCGAATAGCAGGCCTTGTGGTTCTGACGCTTGGGCATCCCAATCTGTGTAGTGGAATTAATAGCGTGAAAATACATGGCTTTGATGTTGAATGCCCATGTTACACCCACTCCTATCAAGGTCGGAGACTCTCGAAGTTGTGGGCGACTATGTTTACCTGGGGCAAACGATCCAGTTGGGTAGGGCCAACTTCGAGAAAGAGGTCAACCGTCGAATCTGACTCGGCTAGGCAGCGTTCGGGAAGTTGCGCGGTATCTTCTCGTCCAACTTACCACAGTGTCTCAAGACGAAAGTCTATGACCAATGTGTATTGCCAGTGATGACATATGGGTCTGAGACGTGGTCGCTGACAATGGGCCTTATCAGAAAGATTACAGTCACTCAAAGGGCAATGGAGAGGGCTATGCTTGGAGTTGCCTTGCGTAATTGAATCAGAAATGTAGAGATCCGCAAGAGAACCAGGGTTACTGCCACAGCCCGAAGAATTGCCAAACTTAAGTGGCAGTGGGCAGGGTACATTGCTCGCAGAACGGATGGCCGATGGGGCAGAAAAGTTCTGGAGTTGCGATCGCGAACCGGGAGACGTTGCGTTGGAAGGCCTCCCACCAGGTGGACCGATGACCTGGTGAAGGTTGCGGGGATCTGCTGGTTGCGAGACGCACGGGGCCGGCCAATGTGGCGACGCTTGGGGGAGGCCTATGTCCAGCAGTAGACGTCTTTCGGCTGATATAATGATGATGATGATGACATGGCTTTGTGACCTGCGTAGTTTCCACCTACCCATAAGCATTTCCTTAGATCACTTCAATGAAAAGAAAATAAAGAAAGCCGAATTGTCCGTAGAGAGTTATAGACTTATAATTCGAAAAAAAATCTTTTCGCAATTCGTGAGTACTTCTTTCGACTTATATAGTAAGTAGGGTTAATCACGTAGAGATTTTGACACGTGTTTTGCAACTGTAACAATTACGCAAAGTTTCCTTAAAATATATTTTATCGTCTTTCTTTCTCCGTTCTGCAGTTCCACTTACCCCAAACAGCCCAAAGAGTAAAATTCTTCAAATTATAAAACATTCGGTACATATGATTCAAGCACGGCTCCTCCTCAGCAGTCCAGTTCTGATTCTTCATGGCAAACAACACATCATCCAGGTACACACTGCTTTCACCATCCTGCACTTTTTTGGGAAATTCATACTTTTTTTCACTAGTTTCTTTAAACATAACATTACGCGTATCATTTTGTGCCGGCAACTGCGTGGTCAATGTCATGACAACATGACACTTTATTTTATTTATTGCTATTATACCAACGAATATCAAGTAAATGTACTTCATTGTTTACCGACAGCGAGTTAATGGACTGAAGCTGGGATGCGTCTGATTTTAGTTATAAAAGAACAACATTGCATAACAGTGGCGTAGCGTGGGAGTAGCAGTGGGGGCCATTGCCGCGAGCGGCGCGATTCACGGGGTAGCAGCGAGCGAAGCCAGGAGTTGTTGAATTGGACTAGGTGGAAGAATCAGGTCAGTGTCATCAAATCAAATAATTACTATTGTCATCGGGACCATGTAGTAAAAAAAGGACAACCAAGCAGTTACACATACTTTCCTTACTATACGCCACTGGATATGACCAGGGATGGCAGACTGCGAGGGGAGACAAGAGCCGCCAATTCATACAAGCATTACGTATATTCTGGTCTGCTGCTCCGTATTTTCTAGATATAAGCACTATATTCGTATAGCCTACCGCCTACCATTTATAACTCTGTATTCACGGTAAAACAGAAAATGTAAGCTATCATGCTATCCGGGATGCTAATATTATTTAGCTCGCTTAATTCGCTCGATCTTATATCTAAGATTTCTTGATTATTCCAAAATTTTAATGCTTAAGTAGATAACATGCAATTCATGGATATGAATGGTAAAAAAACCTGATACTTATTCAAGGCGGGGCTACAATTTTCGAACTCGCTTCGCTCGCTCTTGCAACCTTAGTACTCTGAGGTTTGAAGCTTTTATTGTTAACTCCTGCACTTTGGAAGACCTTATGCTCGCCACAGACGTCGCAATCGGCTAGTTCGTAATATATAAAGAGTTTTCCATCCACTCGAGAAGAAGAAGATGCGTAACTCGACAATAGTTATTTATGCTGCAAGTGCGGCAAGTAGATGATTTCCGATGAGTGGAGTTTTTTTTTTATTCACGAGTGAGCGAAGCAAGTGAGTGGATAAATCGACACGAGTTGGAAATCATCTTACGCATGTGTATCATACAACATTTTACTATGCATTGTGCGAGGAAATAAAAAAATATATCTGAACCAAGCAAGAAATTAATAAAATGGCGCTTATTCAAGGGCGCTCAGCATATCCACAGATTAACTAAGCTCATAGTTCCTCGGGCATATCTACTGCGCATGGGCAAATAGCTGTCACGTCGTAACGCAAAAAGGCACGGGCAAAATATTCATTCTGCCAAACATATTTAATGAATATTTCAAATTAATTAATTGATCAAAATCTAAATCTAGAGTAATTAAAAACGCCTTTAATGAAGTATTAGTTTTGTTTTACCTTTTATATGAATGATAATCTGTACTTAACTAATTTTTAAAACTTTTCTCAAGTAATAAAAACTCTATGCGGCGGGCTGACGTTGGAGTTAAAAATTAAAAAAGTACAGGAAAGTAAAAAGCACTAGTAAAAAAAGTGACACTTTCCGTACAGTTTGGCTGCTTGGAAAACGCTCTTTTCGAGGTTATAGGGGAATAAATTAAAAAACAAAAATATTTAAAAATAATATAATATATAATAATATAATTAGTATATATATAATATTTAATATATTTTTGGGTATAGTTGCCCCGATTGTACTTACTCTAGTTTCACGAATGAATCGTATGCTATTTTATTAATCTATCGAAAAATTCTCCAACTCCCACTAAGTTGACCATGTCTCATGTCTCTGTGCGATTGTATGGGAAGGCAAAATGCGATTTAAGTTATTGCGGGATATATGTCCCGTTTTCGGCGGGGCATCTATACTAAACGTAATTTACATGGGTTAGGCACCTGGCAATATTAATATATAAACTTATCATACATTTGTAGATAGAAACCGGCCAAGTGCGAGTCGGACTCGCACACGTAGGGTTCCGTACTTGGTTATTTACGAAACCAATGTAGATAAATTTTATACAAAAAAATTGTGCGTAACTTGAAGTATTACTTAGTTTTTGTTTCATCGCAATCGGTTCACTCTATCAAAAGTAAGATGTATTTAAAGTGTTCAAGAAGTAACATATCGCAACATACGCAGTTCGAGATACTCGGAGTGTTGAACTCCATATTCGATAGATGCCGTTGTGCATTTCGTGTCATTTTCTGAACGGCCAGTGAGAAGATTTTCCACAGAAGAAAAATGGTAGGTATATTATGTTCCCTAAAACCCGCCCGCCGCGCCCACATGCGGTACAACAAAAACCTTTTTTTCTAAATAAAAATACTACAATGTGAAAAATATATTTCTCTTGGGAAGTCGGTGTCCATAACGATAAAAATTGGTACCTACTAAAGAAAAATTACTTATTGGAAGTCGGTGAATTCTAAAAAGAAAGTTTACACAAAATTTTTCACTTTGTAGTGTTTTTATTTGGAAGTCGGTAGTATTTGTTGAAAAATGTTTTTTTTTATGTTTTCGTTTCGGTGTGGTGAGGAGCTCGTGGCTAAATAATAACAGCCGCAAGGGTCGATCATCAAGCTTAAGCAACGCTTGACGAGTTCGGTACGTGGATGGGTGACCATTTCAACATACCGAGTTTCCTCCGTGCCTCGGAAAGCACGCTAAGCCGTTGGTCCCGGCTGTCATTTGAAGATCTTTGACAGTCGTTACAAGTAGTCAGAAGCTTGAGATCTGACACCAGTCTTGCCAAGGGGTACCGTGTTACCCAGTTACTGGGTTGTGGAGGTCATATAGGCAGTCGCTGCATGTAAAACACTGGTGTTCAGCTGAAGCCGGTAAGATTGGAAGCCGACTCCAATATAGTTGGGAAAAGGCTAGGCAGATTGATTGATTGTTTTGGTGTGGTGCTTTGGAGTACTACTGGATGGCGCGCAGCAAATCTGTCCTTACTTTTATTGTATGAAGTCGATATTCTTCTCCCTAGAGTAAATAGTATTCTGTGCTGCGAACGCTCGATCAAGGTAGGTAGAAAGGTAAATAAGGTAGGTAGGTCTAGGTAAGGAGGGTAGGATAGGCAGTCAACGGGAGCGGTCTAGCCTAAATTGACATAAAAAATACGGATAGAATTTTTAATACCACCAATATGCAAAATAAATGAAATTAACTCTAAATGAAATATGCTTTTGCATTATTTTAGTACGGCGTCAGGCAAATAAAGTTATTCAGGGTCAAAACCTTGTGAATAATTGGAAGTGACGACAGGAGTGGAAAATAATATTCAACTTGATTTACATAATGTATTTATTTCTCAATGTCTAATAAATATCTACATACATAGCTACAAATTTTCTACAATTTCTTAATATTACTCTGACAATCTAAATATTAAAGTACATAAATAAGTGCAAACTACATTTAAGATAAGGTACGAAGTGCAAACTATAACTATCCGATTACGCTAGAGACTACAACTCGGTGTCTGAATTAAGAATTCAATGTTGAGATCTTGCCAATCTCTACTGTAGCTTGACAATTGGCAAACTTTACTATTAGAGTTTAACAAGTTCTTATTATAACTCAAATTCTCAGTTCAAAAACCGAGAGTGAAATGTTTTAAAACCGAAAAATTCGCAATGAGGACACGCTTGCATTGATTGAAATAAGTAGTCAACCTAAATTGGGCTCATATGGTATGCGGCACTTACCATTTTCTAAATTAAAAGCAGAATGGAATCAACTTTATTGTACACTAAAATATACTTCATAAAAGATAGCTTGATCTCCGACAGCTGTCAGTATCAATACAGTAACATTAGCGCTTGACAGGCTAACAATAACGTATACGTCAGTTTGACATAATGTCACAGAGATCAAGCTATCTTTTATGAAGTATAGTTACACAACTCTTTAATAAGAACATGGAGTTTAGAATATGTCAAAACTTAATTTTAATGCCAAATTTTTACAGGTTTTCGAGCTATAGAAAACTTTAACAAATACAACCCGGGCGCAATAACTTGACACCTGGCTCGACGATAACAAAAACTCAACAAAAATAATTATAACAGCAAACGAACGACTCCGAAACTCAAGAAAGATTACGAGCATCGCTGTTACCGTTGCACGTAATCTTTATTGAGTTTCGGAGTCATTCGCTTGCTGTTATAATTATTTTTGTTGAGTTTTTGTTATCGTCGAGCCAGGTGTCAAGTTATTGCGCCCGGGTTGTACTCAACTTCAAAATCTTTATTTATAAATTGTGGGTAAGCACTGCTATTTCGATAGAACTATCACTTAGACCGACCTCATATAAACGGCCCTTACTAGTTGTTTCAACTACCTACATATTAGGGCGCGATGCGATTTGTTCCAGAAAAATTAAAATTTTATTCTAAACTAGACTATGTATTTAATACCTATACTTACATATTTTTAATAACTTTGATCTTTACAAAATGTAATATTTTATAAAAGTAAAAAAAAAAAAAAAAAATTGTATTATCTGCATAATTATGCTGTATCTTACTATATATGCGAATAATAGTTATAAATGCGAAAGTTTGGATGGATGTATGTTTGTTACTCAATCACGCCAGAACGGTTAAATTGATCTGAATGAAATTTGGCTCAGAGATATAATAGTAGTCTGAAATAGCATATAGGCTTTTCATTCCTGTATAATTTTCCTTTGCGATGAAAACACTTTGCACGCGGGTGAATCCGCTTGCAGAAGCTAGTAATTAATATTTGTAGACTATTACCAGCATTTTATGTTAAATGATTTTTTAGTAAACATAAAATAAAGATTAAAAATTCGATGTTATGAATACATATTTTCAACTGATCAAACGTTCGTTGACATGCCTCCTCAAAAAAATCGTACCTAAATAATAAAAGTTAAATTATTTTTTCATATAAATCATAAATACTACACACACAATCTTAAATAAAATCTATAAGGGTTTCTTTTTTCCCGGTCAAGGTATGGAACCCTAAAATATAAAACTAAGTGTAGATAAAAAAGATGTATTATTTCAAAAGGTCTTTACATAAATATAAATAAATAGGTTAGGCTATTAATATAATTTATCTGGAAAATAATATATTGAAATCTTATAAAATAAATAGCGTTTTCTTAATATTTACATCTTTGGAACGCGTTTCATAGACACACTGACTAGACTTGACTCGTTGAGATAAATCTTTATTATTATAAATATTATTTATCTGTTTTAATTCCTAACTAGGTAAATACATTATTTGCTATAATATTCCATTTAATGAAACATTAACAAATAATAGCGTATACATATTAATACAATTCTAACTATGACTAAGATCTTTTGGAAACGATACGACAAGGTTGTTCCAGTATTAGAATAATTTATTATATAAGTAGTTTTTTTGTGTAAAAGTAATGAAGGAGAATAAATAAAGTATTATTTCTGTATATTTCTTAACGTTAAGAAATATACTTATATTATTTGTTTCGAGGTCAATAATACACAAAAAATAAAGACTGGCTATTGGCATTTTAGTTTTATCCCGAACATCCACCCAAAACGATTGTCAACTTAACCGTCGGAAGGTCACCGGCTCATCGATTAAATCTATCCTTTAATAATATTTTTCAGACTTTACTGCTGTTTCTTTTCTTCAAAATAGGAAGATGACTAGACAAAAACTTGAGATCTTATATTTGACTAATATTTGACTAGATTATAAATACTCCCGAATAGATTGACTTATCATGACTAGAATAAAATAATATTTTTGGTAACATTAAAATTATAAATGACTAGATATAAAATGTAGACTAGAATAAAATTATTTTTGACTGTAAACCTTTACTCAAAGACTAGAATAGACTATATTCATCTTATTGACACTATTGTGTCCAATAATATTAGATGAATATAATTTATGTTAAAACGAAAATTAAATAATAAAATGACTTTTTATTAATGACTAGAAAATAGTAATATTGTTGAGACCAAAATGTTAACTTAGATAAGTGACTAGATTTAATTAAACATGACTAGAAAAATTAAGATCAATAAATATGAAAAAAATAATTATGTGACTAGACAGTTCAAGACTAGAATAATATGGTATTAAATAATGACTAGATAATTATCTACTTAATATAATTTCGTATACTAATGAGACCAAACGAATGACCAAATAATAAATTGATGACTAGAAAATGTTGATATTTTTTTTTGTTTTTATTTTTGACTAAAATTTTTGTTTTGTTGGACGTATAATATTAGTTATTGGTTTTAAAAGTTAAAATTACGACCTAATATTAATAAAAATAGTACCTAAAATAGTTAATGAAAAATCATTCATGACTAGAAAATTTTGTTATTTTTCTTTAGATTTTTACTTTTAGTTCTTTGGAATGATTATTCAGTTTTTAAAAGTAAACTGGTTTAACGAACAAGAACATTTCTTAAATAAAACTAAGACGTCTTCAACTACGATGTACCTAATAATCCAGACGTCCTAGTTCTCAGTGTACTCAATTCCGATGGATTGTCTGTTGAAATAGTAATGAGTGGAGGTGGTTGGCAGGCGATGGTGGTGCCACCACCACCTGAAACCACCGCTGCATCTAAAAATATGCTTATGCAGCGATCGATGACGGTGACCCCTCGAGAGCTAATGAACTGCCGATCGAACTGAATACCAATACTGTCTTGTAATTTACTTTATAGGTCTTATTTACAAACATCTCTTAGGCCCACTAGCGTGAAAAACTTAACTCAGTGTTAGTTGCTAACACGAAGTCAAAATAACAGTAGTTTTTGGGTTTTTTATTAATCTTGATTCTATTTTTTTTTTTTTTTTTTATTATCTATAGGCTTGCTCTTGACCACTATCTCACCTGATGGTAAGCGATGATGAGGTCGACGGTGAAGCACACTTGCCTAGAAAAACCCATTCACTCTTGACTTAATGACCCCGAGATTGTAGCTATCGGGAAACACAGATTCCGGCAGGGAATTCCACTCCTTAGCTGTACGCATAATAAAAGTGTCTCCAAAACGTTTTGCGCGTATATGATATGTTTATGACTTGATAAAGATGACGATCATGATGGTCATGTGATGAGGAGGGATGAAACGCATGTTACTAAAAGAGTTATGAACATAAATGTCGATTGATGGAGAGGGAGAGGAAGGCCAAATAAAAGATGGATGGACTGTGTGAGGAGTTATATGAAAGAAAAGGGAGTCAGTGATCGCGTGACACCCAGGACAGGATGGCATGCAAGAAGAAAACTTGTTGCGCCGATCCCTAGTAACATGGGATAAGGACAGTCAGATGATGATGATGATGATGATAAAGATGATGATCAACCTATTGTTTTTTTTTGCTTGTCTGTTGTTTTTTGTTTAAAATTTATTTATAATGAATGTTCTTTAAATAATATAAACTTTATATTTGTACACTTCGATATGCAACATGTACGTGCTATAAATTAAGTTAAGATCCTGCTTGCCTAGGGTTGTAAACACATGTTATTGCAAATCAGTTATCTTTATCATTACGTCATACAATATTGTAAATTTAACCTGATGTAGCAACTGAGTTAAGTTTTTCACGCAAGTGGGCCTAAGCTGTTTATGCAGATTCTTTATTCAAATTCTCTATAGGAAATTTGAATATAGAATGTCGAGATTTTTATAAACAATATGATAGAGTTGAGAAAAGTTGTGATTTGATTTGATATTGTGAATGGTTGATTTTTGGATGTGCATGTGATGTGTGAACAAAATAAATTTCAGACCAAAAATAACACCTTGAAATGGATTGGAATAAATATCTAAAGATCAACTTTATTAGTTGCTCTGGGGCCCTACTATGAAGCGTCAAAATCATGCTGATTCAAGTGTGATAGAGAGACGGTGCTATACAGGAAGAATAGCACTTTCCCTTATTCTCTACCGAATCATGATGGCATTGACACGTCATATTACGACCCCAGAAGTGACTACTAAAATTTCTTTCTGACTTATAAATTTACATTTAACTATACTTTGATTATAATTTATACCTTAAAATAGATAATTTATCAAAGACTTATAATAAAGTCAGTTACATTATACAATCTACAACTATTATAACGCTAAATGTTTCACATTTGCGTGGACTGATAAATTTGGAATGTGCTGTAGGAGATCATAAATATTTACATATCATAATATTAAAATTTACTAAGATTAATAAACATCTAAACACACATCAAGCCTATTTACAAAGTGGCTAAATACAATATTCATACATTCATTCATTTAAAACTATGTTGATGATATGATGAAGAACAACTATCTAGAAAACTGTTATAATATAAAAATGTCCATTGTCCACCAAAGAGTATTTTTTTCATTAGAGAAATCTGACAGAAAGTATTATATACTTCATGGTCTAGTTGATGCCATGTAAATTGGCGGCATTATTGATTCAAATACATTCCATTTCTGACTGGCCAGTAAAACTTACCAGTTTAAGAAAAGTACATGTGTGCTTCGTGGGCATACGGCGCAGAGTACGGGTACAGAGTAGTCGCGACGGGTACGTACGGCGGCAGCCGCGGCACGGGCCGCAGTACCCTCCGTCACCCATCCACTACCCCTCCACCCCCGCCTTCATCCTCCGAACCCGTGACGTCAAGACTCCGAGAATCCTCTGAAGAACATGAGGACCCACATCTTGGACGCACACCTTCCCAGGATAACTCCTGTTGAGGAGGTGGGATCTTGTTCCAGAAGGTGTTGAAGCCGGTCTCTCGGATCGCGTCCTGTTTCAAAAGTTGCTGGTTAGAGGAGAGTTTGCATACTGATTACAAGAGCTCAGGTAGCAAAATCGTTTGCAACGTGAATTCACAAAGCTGAAGCGTGTGTCTGACAGAAATTCTTAAAGAAATATATAACTGGAACTTTAAAGGACACACCGCATGTATTTAAAAGAGCATTTGAGCAAACAAGAGCGTTGAAAACCTATTAAACTCACCGGTTGATAAGCCGGATACTCAGCATGGACCTGCCGGAACGCTGATGGTTCCTTCTCAGGTTCATTCTCTGGCTGCTCATGAGCTAGCATGTGCTTCCTCAGGTAAGCCTGTCTTCGGAACATCTTGCCGCATCTCTGGCAGGGGAAACGACCAGAGTCGGCGGCGGGAGGGTCGCGCCGCTTGACCGCCCCCGCCACTCGGGGCTTATGCCAGCGACGATGGGAGGCTAGGTTAGCGGGACAGTTGAACACCTAGACAAAGCAGAGATGGGATTTTGAATAACGAAGTACCTTTAGCAAATCATTTCAAATTATGTATCTATAAAAGGACAAAAGCGAGAAAAACTTAAAGATGTAGAAGTGCTTAAGTAACTAATGACCTGAATTGAATATTTGTAGTTAAAAAAGTGTCAAAAGCTACTTTAGTGTTAAATTTTGACAAGTTTTCAGGCTAACGTAGAGTTTGATAAATACTCAACTACAAATTCTTAATTCAGGGTCAGTAAATAAAACATTTTACCTAAGTTCAACGTAATATTTTTATGAGTGCTAGTGTTTTATAAAGTGGAAGCATCGAAACATAATTTTGTAATCTATTTCAATGGAACCATACAACTAAATTTCCAAAACAATTTTGCGTTCACCACACGTCAATCGAAAACGATTATTTCAATTTATCGATACCCCAGTACAGTAGCATCACGCAGATAAGTGCTAATATTCGCTCGTCACGCATCACCGAACGGCTCTATTAGCGGACGCCCTTGTACAAACATTTCATGTCACTTGTGGTGGGTTCCCATAGAACTGTGCCAACTGTATGCCACCCTCGCGAACGTTCCCACAGACAAAAAACAACAGAATTGTGGACCAATCTATCTAATAAGAGTGATAAATGCCATTTAATTAATAGCTGACAAATGTATTGGGATGCCATAAAATTTAACGGGTGTTTCGTTATCAATTTTAGTTCAATATAAGTTCACGTGGGAATATTGGTTGATAAAACCGATCGAGAGATATGGGAGTTTATCGGGAACCGTGTATTACGACACCATAATAATTTTCCATTAATTGAAATATAAATTGATTTAAATTGTACCTTATCGCATTCGGGGCATCGGTATTCAATGTGCACGATCCTAGAGCATCGATGCTGCGCCAGCGCAAAAGCATCGCTGTACAGTCGTCGACACAGTCTGCAGATGTACCGCCCCAGCTTGTTCTCTATAGCCGATATCAAAGCCTTCGCCTCGTCAGTCACCTCCACAACGTTAAACGCCGGATCAATGTCTCCCTAGAAAAAGTACAATTATGAGCATGCAAACCAACATTGACCACTCAAACGATTCCTTATCACACTATTACGACTATTAAGTAATTCCATATCATTAACATTTTTATTACGTCTAAATTGAACGTTACAGTTCTCTATCTCAATTCAAAGAAATACAGTGGTATTGAAATGGCGATTTATTTTGAATTTAATGTCCTGGGACACACCCCCGCAGTAAGCGTTGCGGTGCGCCCTTAGACCTGTTATTTGCGCTAAACACAGCACAATACCCGATTTTCTACCTGTTTAATTGCTGAAGCGATAAGGAAAGTCGCCGTGCGCTGTAATGGTATGGTAAGAACGTCTAATTAATAGTTCCTGTGCAACTTTGCCACTTATTTTAGATACGTATGTGTGATTAGGTTTTGTTTGCAGTTTGCCGTTGACGTTTTTTTATATGCGAGGTACACGTGAAATAATGTTTTTTATTAATTACCTTTCGCACGACTAGAGTTTCATCCTCTGCCAGATCTCTTATGATGGTTCCAGAGACGGGTGATGTTTTGTCTTCATCGAACATAAGCCTTCGAACAGCTTTGCTTTTCTTGGTTGGTTGCGTCGGTGGCTTTGGAGATTTTTTCGGTCGTTCCTCTAAATCTTTTATTTCTACAACATCTGGTGAACTTCTTCCACTTTTCGACGGCGTCTCCTCTTCTTGCGGTAAACATGTTTTCAGTTCTTCGAAAAATTGTTGAGTAAACTTTAGCTTTTTAGCTTCAGGACTGTCACTGTCGTTAGAGTTTTCATCGTCTAATTTCCTTTTCTCTGTTTTGTCTTGGGATTCCTCTTTAGTGTCATTATCTTCGAAATGTCTAAATATTTTCGGTGATTTGTCTGGTTTGCTGTCGTCGATGGCTTTTCTTTTTTGCGAGGGTGGCGGCGTACACGGAGGGGTAATCGGTGTAGTGGATTTAAGGGACAAGTCGAGTGGAACTAGAGGTTCGTTGTAGTAAGCCAAATACTGCTGGAGGAGTGTGGGATGTTGTTGTGGGATGAGGTCGTGGAGATAGTTGCTTGATATGCGCACTGGTGGAGCTGCATACTGTTGGTAAAACCGTGATGTTGTCAGACGATGGAAATGCGGCAAAGCAGCCTCCATCTTCGTTAGTTGATTTTCTATTCAGTGATTTCGGTACTCATTTTGTTGAAGATCGTATTCTTTGTTCGGATTCGCTAACATTTTGATTAAATCTGCAAAGAGGAAAGACTGTTTATTTATCTGCGATAAAACGAACATTAATAAAGTTGAGAGCAGAGAGAACAGCGAAGGTTGTTCAAGGGTCCGGTAAAAGGCACAAAAGGCGAGGCGTTGATTCAATTGTGGTCGAGTGCTCCATTGATTGTAACAAGGACGGGGCGAGGCGAAAATGTGTTTTGGAAAATAGGTGCTCACTATTTTCGTGATTGGGCTGTGACATGTGAAAGTCTGTATGTCTGCATGTTTAGATATGTTCTGGGCTAGCAAAGATATAAATATGAAAGTAAGTCTGTATGTCTGCATGTTTAGATGATTGTTAATCAATTTCACTTCTAGGGCTGAAAGAATAAATAAATTTAGGTTCTTGTGGGATATGTTTTTGATTTTGACTGTTTTCCAATGGGATAATTTGCGACGTCGTGGGAATGCCGATGGCAAACTCCATCAACTAATAACGCCTCAGTATTAAATTTGTCTCGTACTTAAGGGTCAATTTCAACTCAGTATGCAAATACAGCTGATTGGTAGTTTCTCAGCGGTCTCAAACAATCAGAACGCTGTATTTGCATAAACTGAGTTTAGTTGAACTAATCGCAATTAGTTTTATTGGTGAAATCGGCCCTAAACAAGTAAGTGTAAATTGTGTTCAACCTTTCATCGCGTTTAAGACAAAACAATCCTAATCTAATAATTACTCAAATATGCTTAATTTTACTGCCGTTCATTTTCTCAGGAGGTCATTTGAAGTATGTGCTGCGACTTTGAAGTGCACATTGCAGTACAACATGTAAGTTCCGTCGGGTTCACACGCAGACCCTGCGGAATGTTTATTGGTTATAATTTTTACTACTCGCTTTCATGCAATTGTTCTACTCTGTTAAAACGAAGTAATACAATTTATAATTCTACAGGCTCTGTATAATTTTCTAGTTCTGCTAACTTGTTTTTTATGAAAATAATATAATCTTTTATTCCTTAATATTTTTTATTTTGCTGTTTCGAGCCATTTTATACGTTTTATGTTTGTATTGGTATATTGCTTTGAAATGATAATAAAGTATTCAAATATTGGTGATTCTGTATATTATATTAATAGTAGATTAGTAGCCAAGGGCTGTAAGGCATCAATTGCAGCCCGAGATATTAAGTTAGCAATTGGTTGGCTTACACCTGAGCTAACTATTCTGCTTTACATCTCGATTGTGAGGTAAGTAGAAAAAAACCGGCATTACAAGAATAAAATTGATGACTATTATACTCACACGAATACAAGGCTGAATAGGAAAGCGACCTCTTTGGTCATTGGGCTGAATGCATGATGTCTATTGCCAGTATGATGGTTAGATGTACGCGAACTTTTTGAAAGAAAGAAGTGTTTTTTTTTAATTACTTACCGCCCTAGGGCTTTTCTAGGTACATTATTACCCTAGAGCGCTAATTAGTCACCTACAAGCCCCATTTGGAGGTAATAAGAACATACTTACCGAACATGAAAGATGTAAAAAAATTTTGCTGTCGACTAAAAGAACATTTAATCTGTATACCTATATTTAGCAAATAAATTATTTAATTTCATTTCGTTTTAATAAGCATAGAAACAGTTTTTGAAACAAACATTGTCGCTAAATTAATGTGATAATTGTTTGAATCGCATTGCTTGATTTGCGTTTAATTTATATCCTTTCAGAAATTTCTTTCCAGAAAGGGAGATAGCCGTGTAAAGTAAATTAGACCGTTGCAAAATCTCAAACTAAAGCAGTTGTGACTATTTGACCAAAAAAAAAAAAACTTTTCCGTGGCCTAAATTAAATAAACTTTCAGCTTAGAGACGCCATGTAAAAGCCTCTAAAAATAAAAAATAAACATGACTTTATGATCGACAAATTAGAAAGAAAAAAAAGTTTGTGAGCCGCACAGGAGACACGACCAAAACAAAACCAAAAACAAAGCAAGAAAACTCGAACAGTTTATTTTTTTTAATTTCTACAAAAAAAAAAACTGTGCTTGACCAAAAAGGCTCCTATCTCAGCGTGTGCAGCGATATCTACAAGAAAATAACGCTGCGCCGTAAAGATAGGTAGATTTGAACAAGATTACTCCCAACAACCGTAGACCGTCAGTAATCCGCTCCCAGTTCGCAAACGCAATCGCAATCAAGGGGTGTCGCGCGCGCCAAGTTACCTAATTACTGTCAACGGGGCTCCCACGCTCCTGCCAACCCTGCCGAGGGTGGACTACCCTCTCCTTTTAATAAGTTTTATTGTTTGGTTAGAGCAAATAGTGAATATGTTGTGGTAAACGGATGTTTATGCTGCGTTAACTATTTTGAATTTGGATGCAGTGACGTGCAGTTGCGAATTGGGGTTGTTGATTTAATTGGTGCCTTGTTTGAAAATCGAATGCGCGTGCGAAAATAAGGAGTCGAATTCCCTGCTGGAGTTTGTGTTCCTTGAAAACTAAAACCTAGGGGTATTATTCAAGAGTGAACAGGTTATTCCAAGGCAAACGTGCTCTTTCGTCGCTCACAAATCTATTTATACCAATAATATAAAGAGCAAAGATTTTTTTGTTTGTTTGTACCGAATAGGCTCCAAAACTATTGGACCGATTTGAAAAATTCTTTCACCAATAGAAAGCTACATTATTCCTGAGTGACATAGGTTATTTTTTAATCCCGAAAACGGGTCCTGTGAGGTGGCAAACGGGAGCGAAGCCGCGGGGAACATCTAGTCAGTCTAGTAATAAACAGATAAAGATGGTGAACAAACGCGAATCTATCAACAATTAATTAATGTAGTTAATTTTCATAAAGTCATCTTCATAATTTAGAAGAGAAATATATAAGAATATCTAGTCTTACTTTAAGGAGTTCCAACCCAGGTTCCAATCATGCTTTTGTGGTTTCAAAATAGATTGATACGTAATAAGTATTTTACTTCAAAATCAAAGTACTTTATTTCAACTAAACAATGAGGTACTTTTGAATTGTCAAACAAATAAAGATGAATCTAGTTGCAAATTCGCAATCGTCCGTAGGTCTCTATGAAGAAGAATGTGCAAGAAATTCCAAGGACACTCTTTTCCATCAGTTTTAATTACAAGTATTTGGTTACATCATTCTTGTTGGAAAAATACATAAGTGAGAACGATGTGAAAAGACGTGCACGTAAAATACATAAGTGAG